>JAWWES010000115.1:102366535-102383078 GCA_035583135.1 Lophotriccus pileatus | reverse complement strand
GATATCCTCAAGTCTTCCTATTGGTTTTTAACCCCTTCTTGCTATTGGTGTTCCTGTAACCCCCTGAACTTCTCATTAGTTACTCTGTGAATCCCACTGGAAACTATATAAGTAACCTCCCTAACAATAAACTCTCTCTTTGTCTTCTCCCTACATGTCTCTGTGTGTGTGCTGTCTGTTTCGATGGCAATGGGACCACGTGGAGGGGGGGAGGGGGAGCATCTATCCCCTCCAGATCCCCGGGGCTGAGAACCCCTGGGAATGGAGATCCCCCTTCCCATCCTACCAACCGTTGCAGTGAACCATTTCCAGATGCCCATATTGGCTTAGAAATAACATCAGAGTTAAAGTCTGATGACAATGTCATAAAACACTTGTTTTAAAACAATGAGTCAAAGGTAAAGGGTATATGATCTCTCCTGCTCTGTTTTCTTTCTTTAAAGAGAGTCTTCTACACTTACCAGCAGGAACAGAATATAAAGAATATAAGATGGAAAAGATAAATCAAGCAATGGCCAAGCAATGGAAAGTAGAAACAGTACCCCTCCATGACAACAGTGAGAATGTCAGGCTTATTCTCTTCTGTAGGGTACAGTACAAAGGGACATTTTGAAGCCTTACTCTTAGCATCTTAAAGACAAATATAGAACTGCAATGGAGAAAAATAAAATTAGCATCTTCTTAATTCTCCCTCTTTTTCTCCTTTTCCCACACAGACACTTCTTGGACACTACAATTGCTCAAGAGGAGCTGCAAATTGACTCTTAATAGCCACAGCTCTTACAGTCATAGTAATATGACTATGGCATTTTCATATTGCATTCTTTACTATAAAATACTTGTCTTAGCAGAAAAAAACATGCATAATTAGTAACATTTAGTCAATGTTTAATATATTTCCATTCTTCTGAAATAAAAATTTATTGATCTAAAATATTAATGAACAGTCAACATACTGGAACTGTATCTCTTTTAATTACATTTAAAACTAAATTGTGTAAGTCAAGAATATATTGCAATAAATCTCAAGACTAGGATCAATTTACGTGGAAATACAGCAAAGTACACTCATCTGGGTTGCAACATTAAGATAGGCTCACTGAAGTGTTTAAGACATTAGCACAGAAAGCACCCTTCTAACAAACCAAAAAAAAAAACAAACCTAGATTCTGAATATCTTTATTTATTTAGAGAAAAAGGGTTTGATATATTGAGACAATATTCTTTATTTGACATTCTTGGTATGAATTATCCCATTAAATGAAAGAAGGTGCATGAAAACTGAAAAAAAAAAAAAAAGAAGAGTAGGCGATATAAGTGTTAATTAACTTTACAAGACTCCTTGGAAAAAAAGTACTGTATGTGTTCATTCAAAGTTACCAATTTCAATTTCTTTTGGCCCTGTCATTGACATCACAGTCTGCCTGAATCCACTTTGTTTTGATAGGCATTTATATTTCTTTAAACTATGACAGCTGACACATATACAAACATGTTATGTGATGATAATAATGTTGAAATGTTCAGACAAAAGAGCCTGTCAGCTGAGCCCTGTCCAGGACAGCACCTGTCTTTATTTTTAAAAAGACATTAAAATAAAATAAGATATAGGCAGAATCGTTGGTGATGTTTAGCCTAAAAAATATATGTTGCTTCTGTAACAAAAAAATGCATGTTTATGAAACTCTGGCTATTCCATATATCTAGACATTTACATAGGTACTGTACTTTTTATTAATTATTAATAAGCATATGGCTTCAAAATTCATGAAGCATTGAAACATATGGGGGAAAAGTAACTATTTAGTATCTTCCCTTTACTGTTTTTTGTGTGTTTTGAGACCAAATTCATTCTATATATTTTTAGGCATCCAACAGAGGAGTTGAAAGCTTAGCTCTGATACACTTCTTTCATTAAGAGGATAAGATGACTAAATTCTTAACTGGGATAACTGCCTGCCATCCTGGGAGAAGAAGAGAAAGAACTTCAGAGAGCTATCTTGGACTGACAGAGGTTGAGTTCATTCAGCTTTGTCAACAGGATTTTCCCAAGATGATGAATTGCACCGTTGTTCTATTATGAATCAAACACAATGTATCCATTTTTCTTTAGAGACCCTACAAGACCTATAAGCTTAACTTTCCAACGGAGGGGAGGGGAGGGGAGGGGAGGGGAGAAGAGGGGAGGGGAGAGGAGGGGAGGGGAGGGGAGGGGAGTGGAGGGGAAGGGAGGGAGGGGAGGGGAGGGGAGTTGGCCAGGCAGTTGGCCATAGGCTATAGTTCTCTTCCAACTGAAATAGACTACTCTATTCTATTCTATTCTATTCTATTCTATTCTATTCTAATTATTTTCAAAAGCTATGATGATTAACCCTAGGGACTGCTGTCTAGAACTCTCACAATTCATGAGGACAAAAGGAAAAACCGTGGGATCAGCTGAGCTGGTCACTAACAATTTTACATGGATGATTTTCCATTAGGTGCATACCCTGCTATTGGAAAAGTCCTTCTAGGTTTATTTGGAAGTCCTTGCTGGTCTGTTTTAGACTCATATGTGCAAAGGCTGGATGATGAGACTCTACAATATAAAAAGTATTCACAGTTTCATAGAATGGTTTGGGACTTTTCAAAGACACCTCTTTCCTACAGTTTGTCCAGCTTGGTGTCACTGGCGAAGTTGCTGAGGGTGCACTCAATTCCACTGTTCATATTGCTGAAAAAGATGTATTGTATGTGATTCATCAGGGACAATTTTCTATTATTCATTGTCTTTCAGCATTTATATCTCACTAACTGCTTAATGCCTTACATGGCAGTATAGTAGTTCAGCTTTACTTTGCAGCCAATTGAAGCTATTTCCACATGGACTACAGAGTTCATTGATTCCTTCATTTTTCTAATTGTCTCTTTTGAGGTGCTCAGATAATTGGAAAAACATAATACAACAAAAATTCTTTTAGCTTAACACCACTGTCCATTGTCCAAGCCTCAACTTCTGAGGAACAAAGAATACAAACTCTTCTTTATTGGGCTAGTTCTCAAGCTTTCATGACAAGATAATAAGATCTAAAATCCTTAAAGTTTAAAAATACCAGGTCATTAGTTCTAGACATAAGTGCTTAACTTCTCAAAACACAGAGTGAAGGCAACTACATAGAAATGATCAGAGGTTACTACAAGCATATCTCAAAATAAGTTAAAAAGGTAGTTCCCAGGGGACAGAGAGGTACTTGTAGTCCTATGCAGAACAGTTACTAAACTGCTTCACTGGTTAGTGGCAATGGATTAGTGCTGTTTGTCAGCTAATACTGCATCAGTTTAACAAGTAAGAATCATAAAATCTCAGTGGGGAAGTGAGTTTGCTCTGGCAAAGGAATAACAGACCACCAGATCTCACTGATCTCCAAATAGAACAAAATTAAATGAAAATTAGCAAAATTTAATGCATTACTGTAAAAGTAGGATAGAATAAGTAATAATAATAATAATAGTAGTAGTAGTAGGATAGAATATATCTCTTCTTTTAAATGCAAGAGTTGTGTCTGTGTTTCAACTACATTAGCCACAAGTCTAAGGTGTCTGCTAATTCCCCAACCAACTCTATTTAAAATGAAATAAAGGGCTCTGCTGTGCTTAATAGCTACATCCAAAGTCCCCCTTGTGCATCAACAAAAGAAATTCTGAAAGGAAAATCTATCATTGAAGGCAACATCGTCAGAGATCTTTATAATCCCATAAATATAGTATGTAGAAGGTTTACATACTTATTTTGTTGGTACTAACCAAAACTATCTGTGCTAATATCCTCTGCATGAAAAAATTAATAGATCTCCTGTGTGTGTTTGTTGTTTTAAAAGATCTGACATCTTACTAAGAAAAAGCAATTACCTCTTCTGTTCTACATAGCTTGGCTGATCTCTCAGTCTGGGATAAATGCCACAGGTTTTTTGTTCATATATTTCTGTACAAATTAGAGGAATTTAATTTGTAGAGGCTGCTTATAGAGTCTCTGATCTCAAAATCAGGCAGAGACTGAAGGAATGGGAAGGAACATGAGAAGCAATGCTTAAAATGCACTATGCAACCATCAAATAATTATAGAAAATAAATGCCTCTAAGTTAAGGTCATACAGGCAAAATTACATTATTAGTTTCATTATTAGAAGCTGCAACTATTGGTATGCATTTTTTCAAGAAATTCACAGATTTTTGAGACTGGATGGTATTTTATCTGGTCTAATATTTTGCCTATTCCAGGCTTCTTTGTTCTCTAAATTGATTACTTCTGACTATACCTGTGGCCTGGTTTGACATGAAGTTATTCATAAAGATAGTAAAAGACTCATCACTATTTAAAAGAATTGCCCTCACTTTTATGAGTGATACCTATCCACCTACTGACTCCTGGTATGCCTTTCTCTATGCAATTCAGAACTCCATCAATACCTATATTCTCCCTCAGTGAAGGCCTTGAGTCACTGTAATCCATTTACCTTTCAGTCTCATCTCCACTAAGATCAACAGAGTGTTCTGAATTCTTCTGCAGCATTCCCTACAAGCCCTGCATGCTTTTGTGGCAATTTATTTATCCCTTTCAATATTTCTAAAATGTTAATGTTTTCTCACTAATGTGACAGGAAGAGTGCAGATGGTGTTTCAGGACTCTGATGGTATATCCAGGGGGGAAAAAAACCACCGCATTTCTTACATCTTCTGTACCTCTGTACTGTTCAGACAGCCATCCTATTTCTCCTCTTTTGTAAAGTTATGAACCAGAATTTGATTATTAACTTCTTTTTTTCTGGACTGGCTCAGTTATCCAAGACTCATATTCCTCGTCATTTATCATTCAGTCAGTCTTTTCATCTGCACATTTTACTGGCAGTGATTTTGTGTTTACTTCTGGTTCATTGATTAAACATTGAACATTGTTGGAAGTTATCATGCCTGTGGGATGTCAGTAGAAATTCATATCAGAAATAGTGTTCCAATTATCATACATTCCATCTGGTTTGTATTCCATTTCATGTTTGTATTGCTAATTTCAAGTACTGCTAATCTTTATTACAAATAACATACAGTACTTTGTCCCAGATACCTTACAGGAAGCTGTTTCCCAACAGTGCTGTTATCATTATCAAATATATAATTTGAAAGAAGGGAACCAAGTTTGTTTAATAAAACCTATTTTCTATGATGATTGATTGGCATTAACTATACTTTAATCTTTTAATTCTCTATGAATTAAATCTCCTCATACTTATTTCATTATTTTTCTGGAGCTCAGACCAGGCTATGTGGCCTTGAATTACCTGAATTCTCCTTGCTGTAGCTTTTCTTTAACATTGAGAAACAACACTACTTTTTCAAGGCCTGAAGTTTTAAATTATGTTCTCTTAAGGACTAAAAGCTGGGGGGAAAAAAAATAACAGTAATTATTTCAACCAACTTTTATATGACTCTGTAATGTAAATTGTCCAGATTCTAAATGTTTATCTTGACTGCCTATGGTGAAGCGCTTTCCTTGCTGGCTATTACTCTCTCTCTAGTGGTCTTGAGTCTACTTCAGCAATTCTCACGTGATAGGAGGATCACAGTTTTGCTTTGCATAACCTAAACCAAAAGGCAAGAAGACTTTACTAAATACTATGTTCATTCTTCTCAGTAACAGACATCAAGCAGTTAGCAAGAATTTTGTAATTCTGATTATGACTTTATGAAATATGTCTGTGAATAAATTTGTTATAGATTTATATATTTTGCATATATATATGTCCCCAAGTAGCTTAATTTTTCTGATTTTTAAAAAACTAGCCAGTAAGAAATCCACTAATGGGTTTTATAATCAGCGTATTGACCAGAATCCTGAGGCATTCACAGTTCTTGGCACTGCCAAGCTGTTTGCAGCTGGCTAAGTCGTCTTATTTTTCTGTTGGAGGTTTTATTCAGAAATGGCTTCACATATTTTTTTTTTCCAAATAATACTTAAAATCCACAGTATATTTGCATTTGACATACCAGCAAATTTTGAAAGTATTTATTTTTTGCACTCATTGATTTAGTATTATCAAACCTCTTTTCAATGCTGTGTTTCTAGTCCATTCAGCTCTTACTCAGAATTATGCACAATCACATCTTTAGTACTTAAATATTAATTCCACATTCAAATTAATTTTTTAAAATCCGTCTGTTACTTCCAAGTAGATCGTGTGGCATTTCCTCTTTCAGGTCCTTTGTAAGGTTCCTCCTGCCCTATCTGAGCTCTAGTCCTGCTTTACTGTGGGACAGTACTAACTGTGTGAGTGCCTAGCAAAGGTATTATTAGAAAGCCCTCTTCAGACTTCAGTATGGAAACAGTTCTTGACCTATTGTGATGATGAGACCTAAACAGAATGAACCTGAACGTGAACTGATTGGTCAAAGAGGCAAGTGCAGGGAACAAAGAGGTGTTATTTAATGACCTCAGGACTAAAAAATAAAATGTAGCCCTTCTGAAGCTTTTTTTTTTTCCTGGAACGGGAGATTTTAAGCATACACTGTGTTGCAGTGACAATTTAGTTTTGAATGTAAGGGATTCTTGAATATCCATAAAATCCTAACAAATCATACAGAATACCAGAACTTCACCAGCTTAACAGATTTGAAACTGATATGCTTGCCAGTCTGGGTTTGTTAAATGTCATGTAAATTCTATATAATTCTCCTTTGTGAATGTTTAGAAAGAGCATTCAAGTCCCTTGGGCTTTTGCTCATGTTATGAAGATTACTTGAGAGATGATGTAGTAAAAACAATCTCTTATAAAGACAAGGTCTGTCCCCTTTTCCGTAATACTTTCAAACATATCTGCTTTCAGCCCTTTTTTTTCTTATCAGAAATGCAAAAATAGCAATTCCTTATATACTTAATGTACAAGAGAGCCAAGGAGAGGATTCCCTGAGGTTGGTTTATTATAATGTTACAGGCATTACATGACCTGTTTGAAACTAGTTGAGTGTGTGCATCAGCAAATGAAGCAGCGTGAGAACTTCTCCTTGGCTCCTTGTCTAACTGACATAGCTGTGCTCATGGTTACATGCCTAAGCATGCTTCTTCATCATATCAGCTTCTAACACGTCCAAAATATCCACTGGGAACAATTCCTAACTAGTGCTGTGTGGCTTCTGTCCAGGGAAACATTAGTATATGTCAAAATAATGGAACCTCAGATGACCATCTAGAATGTAGACATTTAGATTTTGTCAGAATTCCACTCAAAGCCACCTGATTTTAAGTATTTTCCTCTAGAATGAGTCTCACTTCAGGAAAAAGTATACTCAGATAATAAAAAATGCTATGTTCTGTGTTACTTGTATTAGACCTTTTTATTAATGTATAGAGAACAAAATTTTAATTTAGTGAAAATGCATGGTTTAAACAGAGGATCAAATGTCATGTTTTGCAACAGTCGGTGTTCTGGAGCAACTCCCTCAAGGAAATCTTGGAGCTTCTTTGTGAACTTGTCTTAGCAACATAGAAAACTATAGGAAAGCATTATTAATATTTTTTTTATCAGCCCACCGTCTGCCAACTGAGCATAAAATCAATATCAGGAGGACCAATACCCAATCTGCTTTTTTAGAATAGGTGCAACTTCCCATTTGAGTACAACAAGTTGTCAGATTTTATTGAGTGGAAATGCACAGTACCTTTTATTCTTTAGCAATATTTACAAACAAGTGCTTTTGAGGACTTCTACCTTGTGTACACTGAATGTTCATCTCATGTTTATCAAGGAATCAGTGCTCTCTTCTAGCAGGAATCCAGCAGGATGTTAAAAAAAAAAAAAATGTTTCTGTTGGTAAAAAAAAAACACAACAGGAGCTTGGTTTCCTCTGCAGCATATTTTTTTACACCTCTGACTTCTAAAATCAGGGTAATAAGAAGAATGCATGTCAGACCTTTGTTCAGCTATCTAAAATTTGCTGTATAATTTTCTGGTAAGCATTACAGAAATACAGAACTTTGAGTAGGGTTTAAATGAAGAGAGATAAGTATTAACTTTATATTTAACACAGTTTGTATTTCTATTTGCTTTTGGTAAAAGCACTAGAATCTGTATGAAACTTATACTACAGGTATATGCAATGCTTTTACATGGGATCATAACAGAATAAAGTATAAATCACATTTCTACTATTTATCTTCATTCCTAGTGGTAATTTGACAGTATTGGGTTAACAGTTAAAACAGTAAAAGGTGATAATGGATTATGAGCCGACAGTATTGGTGGATTAGATGGAATCAATAGCAAAAATGAAGAAATGATGTCAAAGAATTGTATTTGTGCATAACCAAGGAGAAAGATGAGATTACTGTGGCTGTCACATTAATAGATGCCTTGACCTGTGGGACTGTAGAAAATCTCAAGCAGCCCTTTCCAACACAAACAATTCTCTGGTTTTGTGTTTCTTCATTTTTTTCTTGGCAAGTCTAATGGCAACAAAGTTTTAGAATGTATTCATCTGTATAGTTATCAAAATATTCTTTAACTGAAGGAAATTTTTAACATGAACTCTTTTTCCCTAATTAGGTGTCTGCTTCTTGATGAAATATTGCCAAACACACAGCCTGAATGCCAGAGTGCTGATAATGACTAATATATTCCCTTGACATGCTGTAAAATGATGAAAAAGTTGTTCTTAGAGGAAAAGTCTCTTCTGTTCCATCCTGTAAGATACAGCAAGAGCTGATGATAACTGCTGTCACTGTGGGTCAGTGCCCATCATGTCTGTACAAGCCTTTTGACATAAAGTCTTTCATCAGTGATCTAAGTACTTTTGTCCTGTTGCAGCACCATATTCTTTAATCCATTATCTAAAGCACAGAGGCAGTATGTTGTTCCTGTTATATATCTACTTGACATTCCAAGATTTTATTTTAAAGTATATTTCTATCATATTGCCCTGTATAACTTCCTATTCAATGGAAAAAATGCAAGTGGATTCTGGCAGTGCTTGTAGACATATGATTCAAGTATATTAAATTACTTGTGGGTAATTTGAGAACTTTGGATAGTGTAATACACTATATGAATATGATTAGTTTAACCCGGAGAACCCCATTAATATACAAGTGCTTCCCCTGCTTTTATGGCTTCATGACATGTTCGAGGAGGTTCTTGATGGAACTCAGATTATAATTTTTAATAGGATTAAGCTTTCTCAATGTTTTAGGATTTTTCAAATGCTTCAGTCCCATAAACATTTTTGTGGCCTTTCCTGGACTACTATAGTAAGATTCTATCTTTCTTGTATTGGGAAGATCAGAGCTGGATCCAGCAGTGCAGATGAGGCCTCGGCAGTGCTGAGTAGAAAGAGATCATCTACCTTGACCAGTTGGAAAAGCTCTCTCTGATGCAGCTCAGGACACTGTTGGCCTTAATTGCCACAACAGGGCATTGCTGGTTCATAATCACCTTGTTACACTGACACAGTACTTAGCACTGGCAGGGGATAAAATTTATCTGATAAAACACTCTAGTTCCTGAATTGTTGCCTAAGTGACAATTTTGTAAATTCTTTGGTTTGAATTTAAAAGAGAACAACCTCATATAATGCTGAAATATTTGTGATATGTCCTATCTAATGCAGAGCAAACAGATCCTTCCATAGTAGATATGACATAGCCAGAACTTGCCAGGAACAACCTTGGATTTCTTTCTCCCAAAACACAGTGTCAGATATTCAGATTTCTGAACACATGGGGAGTATTTCAGATATGCTCAGAAGTGGTTTATAATCATACAATATATTACAGAGAAGTACAGAACAAAGTAGCTGAAGAATAAATACTCAGTCCCAACACAGTTATGGATGCAGGACTGGCATCACTTGCAGTGCCAGTGCAGCACAGCAGCTTTTCTCAGTCTCTGGGGGACACAAAACTGCATATGCTGTCAGCACAGCATATTTGGGCTGTTTGTGACAAGGACACAGCACGGTGTGGCATTGCAAGGTTCTTCCCATGATGGCTCAGATGATTTTTACCTTTTCTTTTTTTTTTTTAATCAGAGACATGGTATATATTGCAGACTTCAGACATTTTAGTACTGGTTTCCATGGTAAGAGTCCTGGGTTTCAAGTAGTGTTGTCCTTGCCAGGTGTGGGATTCAGAAATAATGCTATTAGCAAGCAACACAAGTGTTGTGAGTGTGATATTGTAGGGGTTATTCCTTTACGTGCACTGATACTGGAGATGCTTCCATCTCTGGTTTGTCTTTCAACAGAAAAAGATAGAGGTCTTAGTTTTGCTTTGCTGTCTGTATTGATTTAGGAGGCACTTCTGGATAGAAAGCATGTTTATTTTCAAGTGCTATGTTGCCAGCATAAATATTTATTCTTGTTAATATTTATTATAATTACTAGATGATCAGGCACTTAAAGTAATATAAAGGAAGACAATATTAGGCAAAAGGTACATATTCAGAGAAGAAAGAATGGTGAAACACCTGAACCAAAATGTGGTAGATTATTCCCTTGAAATCTTTGCATTAGTGCTTGATATCTTTCTAGTAAATGTGGTAGTGCCAAAGAAGCTGCATGTTTCAACAGAGGATAAACTTATGTACCACATAAAAGAGGATATCAGGCTACTTGATCTAGTAACCAGTTTTTGTTCATCATTTCTTTGCACCATTTAAACAACTTAGAAAGAAAGAAAGAAAAAAAGAAAGGAAAATATAACTGATTGAAAATAAACACAACATTAAAGATCATTGACACAGTATTAGGAATAATTGAAAAAAATAACTAAAATGAAATGCTAAATAGGCATTTTTTTAATATTTCATTACTTAAATGGGGGTAAAAACTGGCTTTTTTAAGCCCAGATAGAATACTGAATAGTTAGAAGTGATTTTCTAATCATGGAGGGTTTTTTTTGTTTTCTATGCTTATCATAGCTAATAGCTTGGAAATGCTTCTAAAAATACTTTGACATTTGTATGAATCTTCAGCTAAACACCATGATAGAAAAAGAGAAATGTAAGACAAAAAGTATGTCTCAAGAATCAAAAGGTTATGAGTAAACCGGTGTGAAGTAAAGTCACAAACAACGACAAAGGCCATCACCTTCCATCCAGCCCCGTGGAAATGTAGAGGAGAAGGCAAGACCCTGTGTGAAACCAGGAAAAAAAATATAAAAATCACAACTGCCTTAAAAAGCCAGATTAATGGTTAATATACTTCAATGTTCTACAGTGCTTGGTAACATATTCTAGCACAAGAAGGTAAGTGTGAAATGATACTTTCCCATTTTCCACTGCTTTATTCAGGAGCTTCCTAAGACAAATGCCATGTTTTATATTTAACATTCCTGAGCAAAGTTTTAAGGGTTTTTTAATTGTTCCAGCTTTTTTTTTTTGATCTGACATACATGTTGACCATCTACAACATGTTGACTATCTACAACATCAGTTACTTTTAGTTATATTCTGATTGAATATTGCAGTCATTTCAGAAGGCAGTGGTATGCCTATTACACACAGTCACATAAAGATTAATACAACTGTGTATGCTTGGTATACCATCACCATGTTGTCCTTTTTTCCAATTCCAATTGCACTTCTATTTTGTAGCTAAGAATGTGTAGAGCTTGAAAGCAGAATATGGTTATCATGCTCATACAGACCAGTTATCCTATTACAGATGTAGTCTGCCTACTAGCAAAGTCTGATATCAAGTGCGTAGGTAGACTATCGGTTGGAAAACAGGACCCCAAGGTTCATGTGGTTGTGATTAGTTTTATGAAGTCTAACTGGTAACTTTCAGTTGCTCACTAGTGGTGTTCCTCAGGAGTTGAGACTGGACGTGAGAAGGTTTAACACTTTAATAATGGCCTGGATAACAAACCCAAATCGGTTCATGTCACAGGTGACACAGTTTGGTGAAGGAGGGCTGTAGTATCTTGATGGACTGAGGAAATGGGCTGACAGGAGCTTTATGAAGTTTGGTAAAAGCAAATGGAAAGTCTTGCACCTTAGCTGGGATAAACCCACAGAAAGGCTGGAGTTCAGCTGGGCAGAAAACAGCTCTGAAGGACAGGACCTGGAAGTTCTAACACGCTACAGATTGAACATGAGACAGCAACTTACCCTTCTAGGAAAGGCAGTCAAATAAACCCTCTGTGGTATTAGTAAGAGTGTAGCCAAGAGGTCAGGGGCAGTGATCCTTTTTCCTGCTCCTTGTTGGGCAGGTGAAACATGCTCTGTGAGGGCCTGCCCTGATGCCTTGGGAAGCCTCCATGGCTTCCAGCTCCTGGTCCCAGCTGCCCTACATGACAACCTGACAAACCTAATCAAAGTACAGCCAAAATAATGGGCACATATCTTTCTGCTCTTCTTGTTTCTCATAAATATAACCGCAAATGCTAAAGAACACCCCATTTACATCAACTGGAGCTTTAAATTTCAACTTTCTATTTTGGCTGAGTTACAATCCAATTGCTTTTTTCTTCCCTTCTCAATTTTCCCTTTGTAGTTTTTGCCCTGTGTTGTTTACAAGTTCAAACTAAATTGATTATGCAAGTGTTAAATGGCTCACTGTAACATAACATTGAAAATCCATGATACATGAATTTCTAGATGCCAAGCCTGTTTACAAAAATAAATTCTATATTTACGCTAAATGAAAGTCCTGCATGTAATTTCCTGTCTGAAAGTCTACTCCTAAAATGTTAAAAAGGGAGCTAGCTGTCCAGCTGAGGCATACACAAGAATCAGCTGCCAAACCCAATGACTTATTCAGTAAAAATTCCAGATTGGAGGAAAAATTACTCTATTGTCTAAAATTTAATTTGATCACATTAAAATTACTTGAATAATTTATTTTACCTTCAGTGTGCTTTGCCAACATTGCTTAAGTCTATGAAATGTATAAGTTTTACAGTAACTCTCTCTATATAGAAAGGGAAACAAAGTCACTTAAATGGGCAAGTGACCAAAGACACTGTATCAGAAACAAGATTAAAACTCAGAATTCCTGAGTCAACACATCTGTCAAATATGCAAATTTGTTAAGTGCCAATCAAGTGCAAAGCCCTCAAAACACTGCTGGCGATGATTTCAATGTTAAGGAAAACAAGGGATGTATGGCTATAGTGCATTTGCTCTTAAGTTATCTGCTTTAGTAGTATTTCTCCCACTGTTCTTAAAGGTAAGGATCTGAAACTGAAAATATTATTTTAAACTTATCAAATGATTTATCTTATAGGTTCCTGTGATGTGTGCCAGGCAAATGTGAATCAGGCAATTATCTTGGTAGACTGCAACGTTATGATTACCATTTTGTTATTGAAACATCAAATAAATTACATCAATAAATGTCTTATAAACCTGTCAATTTTGACTCAGTTTCATGGATTATGGATCATTACGCCGTTGCCATTGCTGACCTTTGATGACACTCTACCTTGCCATATAAATTCAAGGTCAGCCATTAAAACATTCACTGAATAAGAGAAAGTTGAGATAACCAGAAATATTTTTGAAGGATACATTACATATACTTTCATAGAACAGAAAATCACTCTGAGGGCAAAAAGCACCTCCCCATGCCCTCTTCCCCACAAACTCTGCCACTAACAAAGTTTTCACACTCAGAGCTAACTCAAAATTTGATCTTACATTACAGGATGAAACAGACGTTTCAACTCATCCAAAAGGAGCAGACCAGAGCCTTGGATTTTATTCTGCATGTATTACTCTCCTTTTGTAAAATGCAAATGTTAAATCGAAAACTGTCAGACTGTCTCTAACTTAGGACTTTTTGATTAATACCTAGAAAGCCTTAGTTTTATAAAACCAACTCCAACTGCAAGTACTTTCCAAGTAGTTCCAAGGATTGATGCCTTTTTAAATCAACAGCAGCTGTAAGGGATACTGTGAAAATGTCAGGACAATACCTGGCAAATCAATAGTAAAAAGCAGAGAATTTTAGAAATAAAAACAAATCCATTGCTTAAATTCCATGTTAATGTTTACTTTATCTGCTTTGAATTATTTTTAAATTAGTTTATTACTGTTTTTCACATATTTTCATTTACCAGCTTCTCTTTGATTTTCTAGAGATAAAACTTGGGGTTTTTTTCTAATAAATAATTTTACTTCTTTTAATGTTTATTTCTTGTCTTAACTTTTTTTTTTTTTTTTTTTTTTTTTTTTTGACAGAACTGTATTAGTTTCACTGGAAGTTTCATTAGGAAGTTCCTGGGCAATATCAAGGAAGTCAAGAATTTTTACCCATCTGAAGGGAGCTTCAGTGTGTTCCTACTTCAGTCACTGAACACAGCTATTTATTGAGGTGAGGTATTGAGAGCTGCACAAATATCTCTAACTAGAGACAAGTTTTTGACCTTGGGTGTCCAGTATTTCAGGTCCTAGCAATGTCACTATTAGCTATCCTGTCAGGGCTTATTTTTTAACTAAATGGAACATCTGCTGTGATGCCAAATTAAATTATTTTTATTTGTTTATTTAGTCAGCTGTAGCATGTCATTAGTCTTAATGCATTTACAAGTAATCTACTGAAGTTATCTAGGACATTTTCGTGAAAAATAGGAAACTGGAACCAATAATCATTCTTCTAGTTTAAGATTCAGTTTAGAGAAAAGATCACTATTTAGTCAAAACTTGTATTTTCTATGAAAAATGCTGACTGTTTTTAAATCATGTAAAAATCTAGAGTTCTTTTGAGACTATAACCAATTGCATAGGTGAAATGTTAAGTAGTGTGAAAATACTGATGCAGAGATAGTGAATTTACTATCACAAATAGTATAACATTACCTCTGATGTTTTGGTCATTTGCATCAGTTGTCTGTCAAGGGAGAAGCCTTGTTCTTTGCTGCTTCCTGTAGTGGCATGATTTTTAAATTGCTGTTTTCCAAGTCTCCCTTTTTCTCTCATTTTTTTTTAACTTGTCATTTTAATGATTTTCCTCATAAAAACTTGAGCTGATAGCTAGACGCCGTGATTGAAAATCTTAGCTCTAATCTCAGTCTTATCTCCTTACCTATACATCTAACAGATGAAGTTTACCATTCTACCATTTTCCCAGAAATCTGAATCAAAATTAGGCAGTGCTGCTGTATGAGAAGAGGCTTTGGATCACAGACAGCTGAGGAAACAACTAAAAGAGTCTCACAAGGGAAGGAATGATGGTGAATGAGCAGAGAAACAGGTAGATGTGGAGTGGAACAGCAACACTGCAAACCAGGGAGGTCACAAGGTAGCAGAGCTAGTTACATCTCCTTTTTTTGAGATTCTGATGGGAATCTCTTTTTCATTTCTTTGTCTCATGTGGGGAATTTCTAGTCTCCAAACCTCTTTTAATTGCAGACAGGCAGAAGAGCTAGTTCTCATTGTGACAGCTCTCTTTGGAATAGTAACTGCTTGGTCAAAGTGCTATTTCAAGCTGAACACCTCTCCATGACACCCACTCTAATGGATGGGGGTTCTTAGAGTCCTTGTCAATAAAGCTGGATGTACAGACACCTCTGTAAAACAGACTTACCCTGAAATAGCTTAAAACATCAGAGTCCATGCAGTGGATGGAAAGGGATGCAGAGATCACCACCCTGTGTCTCTAAACAAGGGGGAAAGAGGATATCAATAGTAATTTGTGATAAGGCCAGAAGAAAAAAAATGAATAAAAGAGGTGTCAAATTAATCCTCAGAGGAAGATATTAAAATAAACAGAAGTTTGTGGTTAACTGGAAGTCACACCAACTCTACACTTAATTCAGCTATTGCAATTGATAGCAGTAAATAGCTTGTCAGTGCAGATAACCTCTATGATACAATCACATAACATAACATAATTATAAGACATATTATATAATATTGTAAAATATATGTAATATATGTACTAGAATAGGTGCATTTTAAAAATAAACATTAATTAAATAACTATGTTAACTGAACCTTTAATTATGTTCTTTTATTTATACGAATGAGATCTTTGCATCCTAATTCTACTACAAAGAGAGCTTTTTTGGAGTCCCAACTACATTAATATTTCCTCTGTGGCTTCACTACTTCTCCACTGCTCATGAGAGACTTGGTGAACCCACCCCTAGGTATCCCAGTTCTTGGGTAACCTGAGGGCATGTATCTGGGGAAAAAAAATATAAATATGTGTTAATAGTTCAATATTTTTTAAGAATATAACCTTGACTTTCATGCTTAACATGAGTGGGAGGGCAAAATTTGAAATGTTGGAGCAAGAAAGCAGAGTGCCTTCTAAGTTCAAGGGGAAAGGACTCCCAGTATGTTTTCTGTACTCAAACAATGTATCAGACTTACAAAATCGGTTCTCAATAATGGCTGAAACAGTGTACTAAAGTCCAAAGCCTTTCCTAACCAGTCAAAGAAAGAACATCAAAATGATGGCTCCTTGATGTCATGGTACAATACTTGTATGTAAGTGTAATATATATATATATATATATATATATATATATATAGATATATATATGTATAATATATCTGTGTATATATAAAAATAC
>JAWWES010000115.1:102304517-102362515 GCA_035583135.1 Lophotriccus pileatus | reverse complement strand
TCCTTTGGCCACTCTGATTGTCAGATCAATACCTGTAAAATGAGTCCTCTATCCCAAAGTAGGACTAATCCACAGCTGCATTGGAGCACACTAATTACACTGCAACATTTTTATCTTCTGCCTTGGGCAACCATGTCAGCAGCAGTAGCAACCAGCAGCACCTATCAGTGACACTGCTCTAAGAAGAATTTCTGCTCTACACCTGAACTTAGCTGTTCAGAGCCAGGGGTAGAGATGCAGATTAATTTAAACTAGCTCAAATTTGCAGGTCTGTACTTGTTAAAAAGAAGGGGAGGGGAGGGGGGAGGGGAAAGGTGAAAATTAAACTGAACTGCTACCATGTTATTCCAGTGTCTGGTTTATCAGAATAATGATGCCTTGTTGTGCAGGGTCACTATGCACAATGTGGGGAAGCTGTAAGCAGAAGAAGAACTGCAGGATAAGAAAAATTGTGTTCTGTGCAAAAGAAAATGGAAAATTACCAGTGTAGCAGTAGGAGTGGCTGTCAAGAAGAAAACTTAAATGGTTCATCTAGAAGCTTGCAACCTCGACTTCCATTTCTGCTGATGGTCAGTTCAAGGACTGAGAAATTTTTTTTGAAAGTAACATCACCTCTTCCTGATCCATGTTACCTTTCAGTAGTGCTGTGAGCAGTCATACCAGGCTTTGCCCAAACAAACCTCCCAGCTTCTCTGACTATACTGACAACACACACATCTACGAATCCAGACTCCCCAACAGCTATGATTCAGCAACTGAGAAGGATGGCACTCCAACATTTTATAGGATGTTTTTTCTCTCTGTGGACAGCTATCACCACTGCCAGATGCCTAGCAAAATACATAGTGGCTCAGTTCACATCACCCTCCTAGAGTAGGACAGGGAAACAACCCTCTATAGCCATGATGCAGGTCTAGGCAAGATTAATGAAGCCTTTATGCCATTGTTACTTGGCAGGGCGCTTAGATTCTTATTACCATGGCTCATAAAGTTCACAAATGCAGCCTCATCTATCACTGAACATCTTTAGTTACCACCTAAGGAGATGCCAGATGGCCAGGGAATAAGTTTTTCGTGGAGGAATGGACTTAAATCACTCTTCTTTACTTAGTCTTATTCTTGTTTGGTATTTGCAAAAGCAAAAAGGACACATAAAAAAGACTAGGAGCAGAAGATCAAGTAAAGCCATGGCTACTGCCTGTGCCAGCTGAGTCTAGTTCACTCAACTGTGTGAATCAAAAAAATCATAAGGGATATCCTGGCTGAAAATTTTATGTAAATTTTTGACAGCTCTCTTCCTACTGGGAAATTTCATAGATAGCAGATGCAAGTCATTAAAAAAAGTCCCTATAATTTTTTTCCTATTTTCTTCTATCCCCTGATGCCTGTGAATACTAACAGCGTGGCCTCTGGCAGCCACTGGCCTGAAGCTTCTGCCTGTAGCTGGGAATCCAGATTCAGCTGTATTTTAAATCCCTGTAGCCTTTGGGATCCAAAGCTGCATTTGGCAGCTCTGCTTTTTTTTTCCTAGCTCTGGTCTTTTTGTCATTGATACTAACTTACTCTAAAGGGCCAAAAAACATTATTACACTTCCACAGTGAGCAATGAACCATATAAGGCTCTATTAAAAACAAATGCACAGTGTAAAATGGATAGCAAAGAAGAATAAATTAATTTGAAGGAGTTACTGTTTTGGATTTGCTAATAGCAGGAGCCATATTGATGAAATGACATCAGTCAAGAGCATGAGTCTTTCAGGCTTCCATTGTCCTAACAGGAGAGGTAATTTGGGAGCTTCTGGACATGCAGTGATCTTTCTTATAAAAGCAGTGCTCTGTGGGCTGCAATAGGATGGAGTGGCAAAGGTACTGAAGAAGCAGCAATGGAGCTGAGTCTGCAGCCACATCAGCATTTTGTAGTATTTTATCAAAAAATGTGATTAACCCTTTGAGTCAACAACAGCCTAATGATCTCAACAAAGAGGGAAGATGATGCATGGCTAAAAACTAAAATTGATGATGTGCCCTAATGATTGCCTTCCCATTGTGAACTCATGCATACTGGAACTGTCAAAATCTTTCTTCTTTCTGTACCCACTTCCTCTCCTCCTTCTACTCACCTCCTCTCCTCTTTCTACCTATTCTTGATTGTGACATGCTTTCCATCTTAGCTGAGCTGGAAAGCTGTCTGGTTTAATTTTCTAAGTTTTTGTTCGTTCGTTTGTTTGTTTGTTTGTTTTTGTTTGTTTTTTTAAATAAGCAAAAAAATGAAAGTGGTCAATATTCTCTTTCCATCAAGACAGAGAAATACCCTTTCCTCATGGCTATAAAGCATCTCCAGCTTTCATGGAGATGTTAAAGGCACATGTTCTGTTGGTGGAAGCAGCAGAGGAGGAAAGAGTAGGAAAAATGTCAAAAGAAGAGGTTAGACAAGGGTATCTTGGTAGAAGTATATCGGGATAGTGCCTATTTGAAAGTGTTGATGTATCTAGGAACCTGAATCCCTTTTCAGCTATTCTGAACTAGCAGTTCTTGGAGGAATTAAATCAGTGTTTGCAACCCTATTTTTAATTTTGTAATAGAGGTCTCAAGACTGTAAGAAAAAACACATGCTGCATTGTCACTGAGAGACTGGAGGGAGAGAAACAGCAACAGTCATTGCAAGTAATTGGTTTATCAACAGAAGTTAGTGATGAAGCAACTAAATTTTCAGGTTGCTACAGTGTGACAAAGCCTTGCAGATGAAAATATTATATACTGAAAAATTAAATTTTGACTTACTGCAATTTTTTTTTTAGAATTGGATTGAAATTCTTTACAATTCCTGTTAGAAAAATATCAAATTATTGCTTAAACATATTCATTCTCTGTTCAGAATCTTCCTTCTTTAACAATTATTTCTGTTTTGGTTCATTTTTCACCCTGGAAAAAGATCAAGGACTATTCTGATAAGAAAAAAATGAGAAGATTGAATATGGGATAGAGTTTTTTTAATTTATTTTTAACTATTATGTCAAAATTGAAATGTTTTGGAGGAGTGTTTGTTGAAAATAAATGAAATTTCAGTTTGGGGTTTTTTTGTTATTTTGAGTGAAATCTTATTAAAATCTGATCCTTTGGGCAAATTTAATTTTGCAAAAACTATTTTAAATGGCTTTATTTGGCTAATTTCAGTATGAACCAACAATAGAATAAGAAGGGAATTAAAATCCTTGAAAATTAATATTTTCTTCATACAGCTTGTGTAAAGCAAAAATATAAACCACAGAATCAGTCAAGTCAGCATGGAACACTGACTAATTCTCAATAAGTTTATCATGGCTCTTCAGTAATTACTCCTATCTTAACATTACTTAATTTCCTTGGCATAGTCACTCCCATTTTAGTACAGCAAAGACTGTTCTTAGCAGTTTTAATTTTTAATTGTTCTTTTTAATTAAAGCACTTAATGAGAAATAAATTTCTCTGTTCTCAACTCATACAATATTTCTCTGGGACCATTGTCTGAAGTGAATTTCAAGTCCTGAGATTGTCATTTTTGTCCATCCAAAAAATCATGACAGTCATGACATTAGTGTTAAAAATATAATTAACAATAATAAATATCTTTTTTTTATTTATGTCAATGGAGTTAGAGATAGATTAAGTCGTGTTTGATTTATTCCTGAAAATATGAAGTCTAGACAGTTAAGTGTTCATATAATAGAATGGATACTTTCATGTAACAGAATAACTTCCTGCAACAAATCTCACTGCCTGCATTTTCCAAACTCTTATTTGCCCCACTTTTTTGCTGATATGACTGAAATAGTATGGCCCAGCAAGAATTTTCACCTGGCCTAAGCATTTTCACCAGAGTATTGCAGTTTGGTTCATGTACTTATATTCTGAGATAGATAAAACATCAACAATTGGATTATTACATAAATAATAGACAATACTGAACAGATGTGAAAAGCCCTTTCTATTTGACTTTCTTGTATCAAGAGACTTATAAATGACAGTATATCTATTTCTTGAAAAAAGAAATGCCTAGATTCAATACAAAGATAATCCTATCTAAGTATGCACACAAGTAGAAAGGTAATATTCATATGGAATAATTTTGATGATTTTTGGTTTCCTATCCTCTTTAAAGTCTAAAGAAATTGGAAAAATATATAAATTAATTTTCTGATCTAAACCACAGTTATAATTTATAATTACTTACCTCTAGTAGTGAGAAAAAAAATATTTTGTATTGTCTTTTCAAGTTATATATAAAACTAAGGGAGAAATTAATAAAAAAATCTTTCACACAAAAGTTCCATAACTGTCAAATTCCAATCACAATTTAGTGACACAGCTATCTGGATTATGATTCATGTTTGATAAATGATTGAATCTCTGTTATTGCTGCTTTTACCTGATTCACAATACAGGAAAAAGGTAGTCCAAGTATCTTCTCAGGTCACAAAGTATAGACTTTGATCTCTATTCTAAATTGGGATTATTATAATCCTTGTATAAAAATCTTCTATTCTGATGGACCATTTCAAATGTAAGCCTTCTTAGCTTGTCGACTTGTGTGGCAGCAGATGTTGAATATGATCAGGTGGTTATAATTGGACTCTTTCACTGGAGAAATTCACCATTTCAGTATATTATAACTAAAAAATAATCTGCTGGCATTTCCAACTCATTAAATAGCATTCATATATATGTGTGTGTATACATATATATATATATATGTATATATATATATATATATATATGATTGAGCACAGAAAACTATGATGTCTTTGCCACTACTTTAAAGAAATACAGCATATTTTGCTAGTAAGATGAAATTCAAGTAGAATATATTTTGTATATGATAAATAGCAAGATTTACTACCAACATGCTACTCATTTCCTCTTGGATTCATATCCAGATATTTATGTCTTAAAACAATTCTTATAGTATTATTTTTTGAGTTAGCTTAAATCTCTATAGAGTTCAGTGAAAAAGCATGAGTTCTGGTTAGCTTCAACTGGTGTTTCAGTACATACTCCTCATATTCATAATCACATGATGGATAGGCTCTTTGAGATGTATATATTAAATATTTCCAGTAAAGCTAAAAGGCTAAGGGCTTTTTTTTTTTTAATTCAATTAGAGTGAAGTTATATCTGAACAAGTTTTTAAAAAACAAGCAGATTTTGTACCTACAGCTAGTTATAATCATGAATGGAAAACAGCTGGTTCACTTTCATCTGTTTTAAAGAAAAGAATTTTGAATTTTTAGAAATTTTTTTAATGAGGAAAATTCTCGAGGAGAAGCATCAAGGGTGAGATATATTCCTTCCCTGGATTGATTCTGGGTGTTTTTTTATTCAATAACTGCTTTATGTAAAAAGCATGAGTGGAATTGAGGGCTTAATTCCCATCCTTTATAGATATGATAATTTTTAAGCTACTGCTAGCATGAAAAGTGGAAACCAAGAGATTTTCTGATGTCTGACTTACTGGTCATTACTGACATTAAAAAAATCTGTATGCCTGATCATTTGATTTTATATTCTCTCCCATGATGTGAAAAGATCTTGGTTTATATTTTACTACGTGCTTATACAACTGAAAACTGATGATTATGGATGTTTTAATTTTCTATTTAAATGTTAGTAATGCATGCAAAGGTGAGAGTTACAGCTTTTTCACACAGGTGTAATAGGCTTAGACACAACACAGTTTTAATTCTTTCAAATTCCTGCATGACCACAAATTAATTGTGAATCTTCCCAGTCACCTGTAAATTACATTTAATTGGATTTTTTGTAGTTGCTGTGGTACTGTCCTGTTTATCAACATCAGCCAGATCCTTCTTTGAGTTTATAGGCTCTATAACAAAAGAATTGCAGATGTGATTATTTAAGCACTTAAATATACTTGATTATATTATACCATGATTTATAGAATCAAATCTAATATGACTATTCCTATGTAATATCAAGGGTGGAAATGTTTGTAGTATTTGGCTTAACTGAGACTAACAACTACAACTATTAAATTTGCATCTATTCCTGTTCTTTTCATGGTTTCACTTTGTCCCCCACTACTGTTTATTGTCATAGTTAAAATAGGTACATAAAACTGACAGTGTAAAAAACATTTTTTTCTCACCTCTTTCCAAGGAGAAAGGAAAATTCAAAGGATCTTTGGAGACTATGTTTATACCATTCTACTTTGTGGATATGCTGATTTTGAGAGCCAAGGAAGGCACTGAACCAGTCGGGGTGGGTAAGATTTCCTAAAGAAAACTTAATTTTAAAAATTATACTACTTGGTGTATTTGGACCAGTTATACAGGCACCAATGCTTGTGAGAGTGGAAAAATTTGTAAGTTAGTTTAACAAATAAATCAATAGATCAATAGGTCTTCTAACTTCCTTCAGGAAGATGATAATCTATTTTCTATTGACTATGACTAGACAATAATGTAACCATATATTAAATGCATAGACTGTCCTCCAGTTTGTCTGCAGGAGAATATCCAAGACAAATAAATTTGTTCTTGGAAGGAGTCTTCAAATTTAATGTATTCTTAGATCACACTAGTTCAGAAATAGTATGAGAGTCTGCATGAGTAATTCCTGTTAAAATGAGTATTCGTTTTCCTTATAACTCTATTTATAGAAGAATCCAAGTTTTTCCTCCCTTAGTAAAAGTTATACCAGCTGAACATGAGGCAGCATTGTGCCCAGGTGGCAGCCTATCTTGTATCAGGTGTGGCCAGCAGGACCAGGGAAGTCATTGTTGCTCTGTACTTGGCACTGGTGAGGCTGCACCTCAAATCCTGTGCTCAGTTTTGGGCCCCTCACTATGCAAAAGACATTGATGTCCAGAGAAGGGCACTAAAGTTGGTGAAGGGTCTGGAGGGTAAGTCATATGTGTAGGGGCTGAGGGATCTGAGAGTGTTTAGCCTGAAGAAAAGGAGGCTCAGGGGAGACCTCATCATTCTTTTCAACTCCCTGAAAGGAGGTTGTAGCCAGGCAGGGGTTGGTCTCCTCTCAGGCAACCAGTACGATGAGAGGACAGGGTCTCAAGGTGTGCCAGGGGAATGTCAGATTGGGTGTTAGGAAAAAATTCTTCAGAGAAAGAGTTGGCAAACATTGGAACAGGTTGCTCAGGAAAGTGGTTGAGCCACCTTCTCTGGAGATATTTAAAAGGCATGTCCATGTCTCAGTCGGGGACATGGTTTAGTGATGGACTTGGCTGTGCTGCGTTAACAGTTGTTCTCAATGACCTTAGAGACCTTTTACAATCTAAATGATTCTATGATTGTATTGTATTATATTAAAAGGCATAATCTTTGCATTCTAAAATATATATCTTATTTTAAATCCAGTATATTTCTATCCAATGAAAAAAAATACTTTTACCATTAAGTATATAAAATTATGCTTCTAATTTCAGTGAAAGCGGGATGAACACCTACATCAATTAGAGGTGAATAATGACTTTTTAATTGTGGTGTGAAGCTTTCATTTGAGAAAGTTAAACACAAAACTATGAAACTTAAGAAATGAATTTCAATAACACCATTATAAATATATTTCTATTATTTGCTTCCGATTTAAAAAAAAATATAATTTATCCCCACAGTCACAATTTATGAGCATAATCCATCAATAAAGTAATATTACAGTTGTTCAACTATTAAATTATGATCCATTTTGAATAGTTTAAGAACCTCTGGGATTCTTTATATGTACTTTCCCCTAGTGTTTATTTTTTAATTTGTAACATGTACCACAGAAATGAGTTAGAGTGATGAATTTCTGTTTTTTGATTATTAGATTTTTAGATTAAGTATTTTATCTTGCTGACTGCAGCCAAATAAATGTAATTTACACACAGAACAGTCTATTATACTCATTCAGTGCATGGGGTTTCAATTTTCTCCATTCAAGTTCAATCCCCATGGCTAGCTAACAATACAGTGTAGTGATCAAAAGCTGCAAAGCAATTATTAACACATATATCAAATTACCATATAGGCACAGATCACTGCTGGACTTTACAGGAATAACTTAGTGTTTTATTTTCCTCTGTGTTTTTCAGAATAACTGTCTAATATTTGGGTTATTAGTATGCAATTATTGTTATAGTTGGCTTAATGTATTCGATACCAAATTTGTTAATTAAAAATTGTTTGCATAACCTGATGGCAGTGGTAGGTCACTACTGTAGAAATGTGATGTTCTTCTCTAATGAGCAGGTCCTGTAGCCTTTGGCTGTTCTTTTCCATCATTACCTTTATTGCAACCACTTCCTGTGTTAATCTCATAGGATCCGGCCAAAAGCTAGACCTTTCTCAAAATGCGTATTTTGGGTATGCGTATTTTGGTAATGGGGAGGCTACAGGGGTGGCTTCTGTGAGAAGAAACCAGGAGCTTCACCCATGTCTGACAGAGCCAATGCCAGCCAGCTTCAAGAGGAAGGCACCACTGATCAAGGCTGAGCCCATCACTGATGGTGGTGGTGCCTCTGGGATAACAGGGTTAGGGAGAAAAAAAAATGCTGAAGAAAGAGAAGTGGAGAGAGGAGTGATAAAATGTGAGAGCAATAATGCTGCAGACCCCAGGGTCAGTACGTGCTTCCTGACCAATCTCCTCTGAAGGCCATGGTGAAGACCATGGTGAGGCAGTTGTTCCCCTGGAGGTCCACAGGGGAGCAGAGATCCATCTGCAGCTCCAGATCCACAGCACCAGAGCTGGTGGAAGCTCAGAGGCTGTTTCCCCCTGGGAAGGCTTACAAAAGCCTTTCTGTAGTAAGCTGAATGGGGAAACCTTCAACTAATCACTGCTTCACCTATCTGCAGTCCTTCCCTTTAAATCAGGACCTAAATCTCTTGATTAATTAAAAAGAATATATTTAGTTTCATACGTAAATCACTTCTCTATGAGATGACACAGCAAGAGAAACATTTCAATTCACAGTAAAGAGACAAAAATTAAAGTGGGACACAAAGGGATCAGGTAGAACTAACATGAGAAGTCTGGGCAAAGGGGAAACTGAATAAATTATTTATTCAGATCTACATTAGCATTTAACAGAACTCATATACTTCACTTACAATAGTTTCTTTATATTGAGGAAAAATTTGGACATAGTGATTTGCAAACAAATTGTGAATACTGTTGAACATTTTTTCTCTGTGACTACCCTCTTTTTGCACATTGACAAATCACAATGCCAGCAAAGGTTTTAGGTTAGCTAATTCTGGTGGTTTAAATATAATAACGGCAAAACATAGCTGTTGGTAATTTCTTCATCTATAGCTTTTCTTTCTGCCTTTGTCTATTCAGGTGAAAATTTTTAGAGCTGTTGGAACTGTATAGAATAAGTAGAGAACAACCTCAGTGTCCCCTCCATTCATGCTCTCAATATAAAATCAGGTTGCAATTCTACATCTGTGTGTGAACAATTGTAGCATAATAGAAGCTCTATTTGCCTACAGGGCATGGCATTACCAACGTTTAATTCATTACTTTGTAAAACACTTTGTAACACCCAATGTCTGAAAAGCAGTATGAACAATTTAATTTTATTATTGTGAATGTAAAAGAAGAATAGGCAATTCCAGGTATATTAGGTTTTTTCCATGTTCTTGTCACTGCAGAAATTTAGAGGTACCTGATTAAAGTAGAAGGACTGAAATAAAATGCTAATTGAGAATAGCCACCACTTTTTAAAAGAGTAAAATTAATTATCAAACCTTGCTCATATTCAAAATATTTTCCACTCTGAAAAAGTTCCAAATACTGGTCTTGAGGTCTTTGGCTGGGGTAGAGCTAATTTCCTTCACAGTGGATAGTATGGGGCTTTGTTTTGGCTTTATCCTGAGAACAGTGTGATAATATAGGGACATTTTCGTTATTGCTGAGCAGAACTTACACAGAGCCAAGGCCTTTTCTGCTTTTTGTACTGCCATTCTGGCAAAAGGGCTGGGAGTGAATGGAAAATTAGGAGAAGAAAGAGCCAGGACAGCTGATCTCAACAGACCAAGGGGTTATTCCACACCATATGACATCATGCTCAGTATACAAAGTGTGGGGAAGAAGGGGGTGGGGTTTGGAGTAATATTGTTTGCCTTCCTAAGTCACTGTTACATGTTACGGCGCCCTGCTCTCCTGGAAATGGTCCAACACCTGCCTGCCCATGGGAAGTAGTGAATTAATTCCTCGTTTTTCTTTGCTTGTGTGTGAAGCTTTTCCTTTCCCTGTTAAACTGTCTTTATCTCAATAAGTTTTCCAGCTTTTACTCTTCTAATTCTCTCCATGATCCGGTGGTGGGGAAGTGAGAGAGAAGCTCACTTTGTTGCTGTCTGGGGTAAAACTATGACAGGGAGTAAGGAAAATAATCATTCAATCTACATTAAAATCATTGTACTTATTCAGATCAAAGTTCTAAAAAGCCACACAAACATTTGGTCATCATAATAACAAGACAATTGAAATAAAAATCTTTCTAGAGTTCACGAAACCGCTTATTTAATACACAGGGAAGAAGCAAATAGGACACCCTTCCCTTCACACATATTTTCAAGCAAAAATAAGTCTTTGCAATGAAATAATTCTTAAGGGAAAAGATGGAAAATATGATCTTATTTTTTTTATAAGTCCTCAGAATAAATTTATGGACTGATCCTGTACTAGCAAGCCAAGTAAACATGAGTTTTTAGCTCTCTTTGTGAGCAGACTGCAGGGGTTAGTTCCAGACTCTGTACTGGAACTGTCTCTGCCCTATACTGGATTTCAACCGATGTAAAGGAACTGTTCTGAAGAGTAGGAAGTGATTTAAACCAAAATTATGCCATAGTATTTTTTACCAATTTAGCTGTACAGAGAAATTGAGCTCCACTGACTGAAAATGTTGTCTAGTAATGTTTTCCTGGTATAGGTGAACTCTGTTTCTTGATATTTTTGCTGCTTGAGACTGATGCTACATGTCTACACAAAGGCATTTTTTTTCCCAATTAAATTCCTTGGTGCAGTGTAATCACAACTTCAAAAATTCCCAGATTTCAATTATGTGGAAAATTTTTTCTGAAATGCCAATGACTTTTCAGAAGTTTTAGTTAGTTTGTTTGCTTCATATCAGCATTACTGAAATTATTCAAATTTTTAATGTTTTCTTTTGATATTGTAAAATTGAAGTTTATTTTATACTCTATTATTTGCATAGATTATTTATTTATATTTTTTATGCATTCTTACGGGAAAGTAACAGATTTTGCCCTACCAAAAGTAAATATTTCTATACTTTTTAGACAGTTTTCACCCTCTGACACTACTAGATTTATGATTGGACTCAATGATCTTAAAAGTCTTTTCCAACCTAAATGATTATTTGTAGATGTTTGTGGATACGGTTTTTTAAAATATTTTTATATATTTGCTTTGTCTTGTTTTCCAATGGATAAGAAGCTTGACTATGTTGATACTTGAAAATTGTTTTAAATAAAAACAAATTTTAAATAAACTTGTTTTAAAAAAACAAGTCCTTCCCCTGTATCTGAATGTATAAGCTGCATATACAGCTATGTGTTTGTACACACAAACACAGTTACTTGAAATCTAAGGAAGTTAGGATTTTTTCAAGGTACTCTTGAGATTGCATTTCCATATATTTCCATCTGTATCCTCATCCATTTTCAACTAAGGTTTTATCTGAATATTTGAGTATCAGGATGAGCCCAGTAATGAGACAATGTTGTATCTTATGATTACATATCTAAGATTTTGGTTAAAATGTAATGGGAAAAAAATGAAAATCCAAGAATAACTGTAAATCACAGTTAAGTAGAAACATCCATTTTCCCAGCATTAGCTCAAATTACCCCTTCCTAATAATGTGCTGTTATACACATTTACGTATAGATTATTTCTTGTCTTTTTCCTTTACCATGTATTAAATTGGTAATATATCTTATTTCACAGCACTAACATTAAGTCGTGACATACTTTACGCATATGTAGATGTTAGTGAAACCTACTCTGCTGAAATTGCTGGGCTTTGCATACTTCAGCTATGAAAACTTATTTAAAACAATTTATGTAATAATTTTATCATCATAAAAGGATGTACACTATATTATTTTGTTTCATACAGCAGAGTTCACCTACAGATGCAGGAGTATTAAAGAATTCTCTGTTGGCCTATAAGATGCCTGCGAATTGTGCCCTTTCTCATGCAGTCTGTTCCTGAAATAATTTACAGCATATCTTATTCTTTTGCTCTTTGGCTCTCATCATTATTGGTTATTAATTGCCAGGTCACTTAGGAATTGAATTATAACACTCATATATTTCCCTTAGGGTACTGATTATCCACTTCTCTTTCCTCTGGTAGCAATAAAAGTCTCATGAAATAACTGACTGCCAGAACTGTGCTGCTACTACAGTTGAACAAACTCATTTTTGTCAGGATATCACACTAAAAAAATTGCTTCTGCATAATTCATGCAATAACTGCACACGAAATAGAGCTGAAAGACTGCTAGAAGAGTAAAGAACCAAAGCGAGTATACATATAATTGTATTAAAAGCAAAATTACTGAATAAGTAAATAAAGCATATATATATACATATATAAACAGTCTAAAATTGTGTAAGGAATAATATTTTACTGAAGAGGAATACAATGCAAACTCCGTATTTGTGTGTCTACTATGACAAAATGGTCGAATGATTTCCTTTAGAAACAATTTTTTTTTGGGTAGACACATTTATACCTTTTCAAAACTTAGTAAATTAGTCACAGAATCTCATTGTAAAATAGAAATCCTTTCACTGATTGCCTGAACTCATCATGCCTAGGTAGAAGCTATGGTTTTTGGCACTACTTGGTGCATATGCTTTTTTGCCTGCTTTTTCCCTATATGTTACCAGTTGTCTGTGATGTCCTTCCAGGGGGTACTTTTGCTACATAGAGTACACCTTTTAATTTTGTTTGGATACTTACACCCATTCTGCTATAGCATGTTTAAGGTTTGGTGAGTCGCATGAGCTGCAACCTTGTCCCCTGACAAGGGACACAAACAATAACAACAAGGGCATCTACGGATATGTTAACTTAAAAAAAAGGTCAAAGGAGGTATAATCTCCCCAATAAAAAATGCTGGAAAACTAATAAGAATGGATGAGGAGAAGGCTGAAGTACTCAACAACTGTTTTGCCTCAGTCTTCAATGACAACCTCTCTTCCCACACTTCTTGAGTGGATGGATAACAGAAAGGGAACTTGGGGAGCAAGGTCCCTCCCATTGTAAGTAAAAATCAGGTGCATGACCACCTGAGGAACCTGAGTGTAAATTAAGTCTATGGGACATGCAGCAGGTGGAGGAGCCCTATGGCTGTTATCTGCTCTTGTAGTGCCAGTACTTTCCAATCCCAAGTGTGATTTTTGTAACTAGGTCCAAACTGACTTACCACCTGTAGGTTGTGCCTATAGTAGAATGTAGTTAATATGTAGTTAATATTGTGAAAATGCAAATTCATAGTTACACGAAGTATTCTATACTGTCAGGATTTCTGCAGTAGTATTAAAGATATCTTTAATGAAAATGTATTTCTAGCACCATCTAGTTTTCCTTTTTGCAAGACCTTAATACTGATGTGAAATTAATCCTGTGTGTGACTATCCTGCACAGACTTTTCTTTCCTGCAGTAATTTTCAGCCACGGCTTATCAGCACACAACAGAAAAGAAATATATGTAAAAATAGTCTCCTTAGCTCTGAGTAATTGTGGAGCAAATGCTTTACAAAAATCCTAGTAATGTTATGATTTATGACAGCCTTAAAAAATAGGGATGACATATTCATTAATCAGGGTCTTTCTTTAACAAGCCTGATTGACCCAAATTTTCTTTTAAATCATAGAAGTAACAATACTACTTTAAATATGTTTTCAGATATTACCTACTAGTACAGTGAGATTATTTAAACAGATTAAACTGAGATTGTTAAGAAAAGCAACATGCTCATACTCATAAACCATGTCTTGAATCAGCCTTTCAGACACTTGCATATAACCTTGTAAATTTTTCTGGAGAACACAAGCACTGGCTAGTGCTACACGAAATATTTTCCATATAAAATGCCCCATGACTATCAAAAGGCAGAAGAGAAAATGAAAATAATCTATAGGTCAGAGAGAGGAAACAGTTTTGAGGGAACAAGAGGAACTCTATTTCAACAGCTACTCCCACCTTCTAGCCTTTACAAGCAGAGAGCAGCAGCAGTTTGATAACTGTATTAGGAACAAACTTTTTTTTTTTTTACTAACTAACCTGACTGTTCTCACAAAAAAAAAAGTTTTTCTTTGTCTTTCATTCCTATTATTTCTTTCTGTATCTTAGTCTGTCATAGAAAGTCCTCAACAAGACCCTTATGTGTATTGAATGACAATTGTCCTTTTCCTGTTCAGTGGCTCATATCCTTATCTTAGAACATGGAAAACTAAAGGAGTGCACATTTTAAAAATCTTTTTTAGTTGTTCTTTTTTTTTGTGTGTGTCATGCTTTATAAATGTTTTAGTTTTATTTATTTATAACATATATGCAGACTATATAACTCTTCTAATAATAGAGGGGCCAGGGTATTTGCTTTTCCTTCTTCAACTAGATTTCTTTGATCACAGATTCCTTATCTGAATTTTGCATCATCAGCCATTTATTTCAATACTTGGCTAGTGACAAGTGAACATAATAGAATTTATCAGAAGCAGCAATGAGCCATCCCTTTTTGTAAATCCCATTAATCACAATGTCAAGCTGGATAATCATTGGGTCAAATGATAACTTCTGACCTGTAATCATCTTTATCTCTTGGATATATGAATAGCCCATATATATTAATACTTGGGTAGTTTCATTATACATTCGTGAAGATTCCACCTATGTGTTAAATGTTAAATATAGGTCAGAACAGTATGTATGTCCTCACCAAATTCAGGTATTAGAAACTTACATATGTATCTCATGTTTTCAATAAGTGAAAAATGTGGAAGGCTCTTCAGAAATACTTTTTCCTAGAAATATTAATTGGGTCCAGAAAAAGTAGAAAACAATCCACCCCTATTGAGTTATTGCAGTTTAAGTTTCAACACTTTCCACCATGAATTCATTATTTATTTACATATTCAAAATAATCACCTTTAAATGATTTAATGGTGTTTCATGAAAGCTTTTTCTTAGATATAATGAGTTATTTTGTCTTTCAGTTTATCACTGCACATGTTCCCTTTGGAACATACATTTGATTGAAGTGGCAGTGTGACAGATCCCCAAAGGTACAGTCAATGAAATAATTTTCTGAGGTCAACTTGGTGAACAAGAACCACTAAATGAAGTAGATGTCTGATAATAAAGGTCTGAGTCCCAGTTACCAGCTTTTCTCAGAAGGGACACAAGGGCCTCCTACGTCTAGAAGCAAGAATACTGGGAAGACCTTTGGAGGAATTCAGAAATTTTTTTTTTCTGTTTTCATCTTTAGTCCTGGTTTTGGCCAGGACAGGGTTAATTTTTGCAGTAGCGAGGAATGGGTGTGGCTAGGACCTGGAGGTTATTCTATACCACTTCATATCATTTTCTGTGAGTGGGGTTAGGGTTAGGGTTGGGGTCAGGGCTGTTTTAGTGTGGCATTTAGTGCGGGTCAGGCATTTTGTGTGTGTGTGTGTATGTGAATTATTTGCCTCTTTCTTGCTCCCAATTAGTGTTGTTGTTGTTACTATTCATTTTCTTGTCTCATTTCTGTTTCTAGTAAATTTTTCTTACCAATGATCTTCACTTTTTGTGACCCCAATTCTCCTCTCCAACCTAGCACAGGGGGAGAGGGAGGGGATGAGGGAGTGAAGCAGCGCATGGCTTAGAGAGTCTCTGTGGAAGCACCAGCGTGGGGAGCACCATTCCTAAAACATAACATCTTCAGTTGTCTGGTGGGGTTTTGTTTGTTTGTTTGGGTTGTTTGGTGTTTTTTTGCAGGGGAATTGGGTTTTTTTTTGTTCTTTTAATTATTCCTTGAGGTCTTCTATACCAATGAATTATCCACTAGTATTTCCAGTAATATAATGAAACTATTTTGTATCTATCAGAGGAACGAAAGATGTCTACAAACTTAAAAGAACACAGTTCTCAAATGAAATCACCCATGAACATTTATTTGCTCTAATATCCATGACAAAACCTTTTTTTATAAGAAATATGAATTTAAGTCTCTTACCCTAGAGAATATTAAAAGGATCATGCATAACAGTTCATTGATAAATGCACACCACAACAAATACAGTTATACAGATCAAATTTTATCTTGCCATATGGAAAGTAAATTTAGTACCAATGTTTATTTAATGGAAAGATTTAGTTCATAACGATGAACATTAACATATGTTCCCTTTAGCTACTATATTTTTAACAAATAAAAGAACTACAAAATTTAAAACTTGGTATGATGCATACTACTTATACTTTGGAGTAGGCTTATGCATAAATAATTTCAAGATCTGTTTCTATGTGTTTGTATCTTTACATGCTAATTAGCATCACTCTTCAAGACACTGCATATAGATGTAGTAAAATTCAATCGCTTACCCTAAGTAGACAAAATGCATATGGGAGATCTGACTACCCAGAGTTATGCAGGAGGTAGTAGCAGAACTGGGAATAAATACAGGGAATGGATACTTCTACCCCATAAATTCCCAACTTAGGGAGCATTTAACTTTCAGAAAATGACTCAGATTTTACATTTCCTGTCATTAACTGTCTATTCCTTGATGGGTAGTGGGAGGCATCAATATTCCATTTATCCGGAAACATACAGTAAGTTCATATGACCACTGGTGGCCAGAATTCTCCAAGGGTCAATGTCATCACCTTGTACCTTCTGTTCAAGAACTTACTGGTCAGAAGATTTTTCTGAGAAAGTGACAAGCTTGAATATTTGCTTTTCCCAGATATGGGAATTCTCAATAGAGTCACCATCCAGATTAAAGGTATTATGAGGAAGGCACCTTCTGCTGAACATGAGTAACTCTTCTAGTAGTGAGGAATTAAGGAAGAAAGTAAACAGAGTCCAAGTTGAATTTATCCTGCTCAGTAAATCTTCTACAAAGGTCTGGATTCAGGCTGCTCTCATAGTTCATTTACTCATGTCAAATGCAACAAGAGGTCAGTATCAGGAACATTTAGAGATCACCTTATATGTCTCTAGGTAACAAAAGGATGTTACTTCAAAAGTACTTGAGATATTTGGATTATGTTTGAGGCAGGTGTAGCATGACTTGGCCTGGGGTCTCTGCAGGTCAGCAATTGCCTCAGTATGTCCAGAAGCTCAAACCATATGTAAGGTCATACCAGTCCCTCTGCTTCTAACCCCAGTCTGCTACCTTGAAGCATGAACAGTAAGAATGGTTGAGAAATTTGTCTGGTCAACTGGTGAAAAAGAATGCATGGCTATGAATTATGCACTGGTAACTTCAATACTCACTGGATATAAAAAGAGGTAGGTAAGAAAAGGAAAAACTAGTCTTATTTTACCATGGAGTCATTATAGGTTTTAGGTTGGAAGGGATCTCTAAATGTTAAAGACGCAGTCTGAAATCCTCATCCAATTTAAGAACAGTTTAAATGATGGAGATACTAAAAGCTCTCTGGACAACCATGAAGAAAAGTTTGTAGGGGCCAAAAGTTTTATATAGTTTTTCAAATTTATCCCTGGCTCTAGCAAAAATATAACTAAGTTACAAAAATTTACAATGCTTTTCTCCCATATAAACTAAATTCATCTTGAAGCAAGAAAGTTATCTAAACATATTTTGGATTATAAGTACAGGCTAATGCTTTAACAGATTTATAACAAATATCACACAAATCCAGTTCAGGACTCTTCTGTTGAGCACTGATGTTTTTTTCACCTTATTCTACCACAAATATATAAAAGGATCAGTGGACAATATAATGTTTTTAAAAGAAAAATTAAAAATAGAATTACCTGAAGAAGATAACAAAAAATGGAACAAAACTAAAAGAGAATTTAAATCCCTCCCTCTTACTGTCAAAACGAAAGAATATGCATTTGCCAGACCTGACACTTAAATCCCATGCAGTTTTCTTTGCAAAACTGACCAGCTGGTCTTAAATTTCTTGATAATATACAACTTTTTGCATGATTTTGCAGCTCAGAACATTAAAGAAGGGTCCAAAATGTACTTTTAACTGACAGGGAAAGCATGGTGATTCTGTTTTTCATTAGAGCTGCTTAATGAGAGATGATAAAGTTGATTCCTTTTGGTAAGTTGTGCCCCATACAACTCACAGATGGTTCAGAATTTTTAGGAGATGAAGCAGGAGCAAAAAAGTCAGTCAAGGACACTCACAGTTTGCAATTGTGCAGGTAAAACAAAAAGTGCTGGTGCAATAGCCCCTGTTATGGGGCACTGATAATCTGTACTCTCAATTAGTTAGAATGACCAGCACCTCCCAAAATTCTTATACACAGTTTGGACACTACCCCAGTCCACAACAGTCAAGTTTCATCAAAACCATTCTGTTTCAGAAACCAAGACTGCAATAATTTTGACAAGTCAAATGTTGTTATCTAGAAAAAAAAAACCCATAACATCATGAGTTCTCAAACTGCAAATTTGCACTAGTGCACAAGAACTTCACTGAAAATCATGTCTGTCATAAACAAAGCTTTTGAGTTGTGACATATACTACAAATAATCCCAAGGTTCTTTTAGTCCAAACATTAACTAACTCTACATATTTGCCTTTGTATACATTATATCACTAATTTTCCATACATTTTGGATGCAGAATTTGATATGGAAAATGGTTTTGAAGCAGTGCTGAGAATATTTTTTACAATGTAAGCTATATGGATACATTTGTAGCATACTTAATAAAGTCCTCCAAGATCAAAAAAAACCCTTCAGGATTTAGTACCTGACACCCAATTATGTCTTGTAAGCAACGATATTCATTTTGAGCTTCTATGTCTCTTCTAAATATCCTAAATGTCCCTCAAGGAAGGATCCTAGAAATTTTATTTAGCTTCCACATTTACTGCAGCAACAGCAAAGAAAGCTGAAGAGACAGACAATGAGAATCCATGCTCTAGATGCAGCTTGTGCTTTAAGCATGGAGTGCCCTTGTTTTTTGTAAAAATGAACCAGTCCAAACTAAGAAGCAGTACTTCAGTCATGAGGTTACCATGGATGTTATTAACTGGCCAAGGGTCCAGAAACAGCTATCAGACTCTGGCATATTATTTTGAATATCGAAAGTATCAAGACAGTTTAAGAAATTTGGATATTGGTACTATTGGTCTTGATTTGCACAGCAAGGTCTAGAAAATTAAAGCCCATAAAGTGGTAATCTTAAAGTGATTCATCTAATACCTGCATCTGGAAAAGTCAGATGATATCTGATTTTTCAGGCCAGACAACCTATGTTTATGTTACTATAACTCAGTTTTATAAGAAAAATGAGCATGTCTTAATCTGCAACCTAAAATCATTGTATTAAAATTTCCTGCATTTTGCAGTCTGTAGTATATAATACATAGCACTGATCTCTATGTGGGGATCATATATAGAATAAAAGAAATTATAAAGGGGGATCTGTCTTCACTAAGTGGCAAAGCTTTTGGGAAACAAAAATAAATCTGACCTATCCTCTTGCTTCCAAACAAACTTTGTTCTTAAAATGTCTGCAAGAAAACAAAATCCACTTAGACTGGCCTGTATACTTGGGGGATATAGTGATCATTATTGGAAGATAAGAAAGGAAAATTTACTTTTTCTGTAGTAAGGAAGTAATATGAAAGTTGGACATTGTGGATGTTCCTGGTTTTTCTGCAGGACTCAGAGGTTTTCCCACTGCTGTTGGAAGCTAGCATGAAAGCATGATACTCACAGACTTTTTAATGTTCAAAAACATGATTCCCTTTTTTTCATATTATAAACACTTTATTTTATTAAAGAATTCTCAATTATGAATGCTTTGCTATCTATATATGACCTCCAATCCAAACAGCAAATGTGCAGTGGAAAGCATTAACAAGCCACTTCAAAATCTGTGAGCTTAAATGGTTCTGCTCAAATCAGCTATTTTTTATTTATACCATTTCCTCTCGGGTCTCTACATATTTTCCTAATTGTTGTGTGCTAACCCTGATAAGCTGCTCAGCCACAAACAGATGCTTGCTCACTCACTGCTGGTGGGATGGGGGAGAGAATTAGAATTGTAGAAAACTCCGGGGTTGAGATAAAGACAGTTTAATAGGTGAAGCAAAAGTTATATATAAGAAAAGCAAAACAAGGAATTCATTCACCACTTCCCATGGACAGGTAGGTGTTCAGCCTTCCCCAGGAAAGCAGGGCTCCATCAAGTGTAATGGTGACTTGGGAAGACAAATGTCATCACATGAACATCTGCCCTTCCCTCTTTGTCCCCAGGTTTATATGCTGAACATGACACCAGATGGTCTTGGGTCAGTTGGGGTCAGCTGTCCTGGCTGTGTCCCTTCCCAGCTCCTTGTATGCCCACAGCCTTCTTGCTGGTGGAAAAAGCCTTGACACTATGAAAGCACTGCTCAGAAATAAATAGCCCTAAGTGGCACATCTACGCATCTGGGGATGGTGACTCAACCACTTCCCTGGCAGTCTGTTCCAGTGCGTGAAAACCCTTTCCATGAAGAAATTTTTTCTAATACCCAATCTAATGTTTATCTCGCGCAACTTGAAGTTGTTTCCTGTGTTCTATCACTTATTACTTGGGAAAAGAGACCAACTGTTACCTTTCAGGTAGTTGAAGAGACTGATAAGGTCCCTCTTTAAGCCTCTTTTTCTCCAGTCTAAAAACACCCAGTACTCCCAACTGCTCCTTATCAGACTTATGCTCCAGACCCTTCGCCAGCTTTGTTGCCTTTCTTACTCCAGAATCTCAACATCTTTCTTGGAGTGAGGGACCTGTAAGGGAGTGAAGTTGCCTTTTGGTGATGAGAAAAGAAACAGCCTCAGCACTGTCTTATAGCCAGCCTGGAATGTGGGTCTGCCTTTGGGCAGCAGAACTGGGCTGGGGAACAAAGCCAAGGCTGCCCTGAGTTGCCCAATGCTAACACTCACAGGACTGGTGCTGATGCAAGTGCGTATGAGGAACAGGTTTATGAGGCCTGTTTGTAGTGAGTCTTTGTAGAACCACTTATGGCAGTAGGACTCTGTCCAGTGCAATATTCCTTATTTTTAATTTTTAATATATATTTAAGCAGAAATGTGTGTTAAATTCACCTCAAGGCATACAATAAAATTTTCCCAGTAAAATGAACCCCGAATCTTGTATTTTAGAAGAATTTTAAAATATAGACACAGTCTGCATTTGCCAGAATACTTTGAAGAATTCTGGGGAAAAAAAAAAAAAAAAAAAAAAAAGAAAGAGGAAAGGAGGTTATTTCCAGCAAAAAACTTGACGTAGATTATCCTTTCCATAAATCATACAGATGAAGCCACAGTTGAAGTATAAATTCTCTTCTCCTTCCAACCTGTAACAGATTGATATCAAAGTTCATGTTTTCAGGAACAAACAAAAGACCAAAATAAGTCAGAGTTTACTCTTTTTTTGATTTATCCTTGTTTTCTGCTAGAAATAGGAGAAGGATCCCATCTCTGGCCCATCCACAGTGACCTGGTTGCACTGAAAAATGTGAGATCAAGAGCTTTCACCCATGATTTTTATACAATGTTTTATGGTCTGAAGTGGGGAAGCAATTCTTCACAGAAGGTGAATTTCTTGCTGTCAATGCTACCCTATATGTTGTCTTGGGTAAAGCAGCAAAGAGATGCTCATTCAGCATTGTATTCGGAACTAGTGCCCTCCATAGTCCCATGCTTCCATTCATGCACAATATTCAGCTCTTGGATCACAATAATTGTCAGAAAAAAGGTTGTTGTTAGAGTTACCTTTTTGAAACCTGTATTAATTAGAAATACAAGTAAAGTTAAACATTTTCATCACCTGACGATCCTTTAATCTGTTACTAAGACTATGAGCAGTTGTCAAGTTATACCTTTCTTCAAAATTGTTAAGGAATCATAACATTTTTTTTCTTGTATGCTTCAGAATTGCTTGGTACTAACTTCACATTCTCTGAAGTGGATACATCTCAGGTGTACAGATGTTTCTAGATGAAGACTGAATAGGTCAGTTGTGAACAAAGCTGGAAACAATAACAGTAGTATATCTGAGAGCAAGGTCCAGACCGAAGGGACTAAATTGCTGTGGGTAACATATGTTCACAGCAGGTCAAGAGCTTTCATTCTAAAAGGACTTTTTCACATTATGCCAATCTCTAAGCATATACAGGTCAAAAACTTTTGTGCTGTATGATTTAAGTCCAACCTTAACATTACTAGAATCATCACAATACCGAACTTCAAAATTGCAAACCAACAGAAATGTTTCTGGTTTATTCCTATCAGTAAAAGAGCTGCACCCAAAATAGGTCAATAGTTTGCTTATTTATATTTAGAGTTATCTATCTTTACAGTCTAAGATCTTTTTCTATTTTTCATGCTCTAATTTTGACTTTCAGTACAAGACCAAATAGGAAAAGAAACCCAGAAGGAATGTAATGCATGTTACTTCAGTAATTGTTTGAGTCAATATCAAATTGTTGGATGATGTATCATGCACGATGATGGAAATTAAGTGGGTAATCCACAGAAAGCAAATGCTAAGCACAGAAGAATACAAGGGGAGTACTTTATTTACTATAATGAAAGTAGGATTAGAATCTAATTTTCTGAGTTTAAAAAACCCCAACATTTTAGAAGACAAGAGTGCAGAAGATTAGGAAGCGGAAGTTACATTTTTTTTCCAGAAAATCAAATTAGCTATGGTTCTGTCAGATCTTATACATCTGGCAACATCCTGAAGGACACCTTGAAGTAATGGTGAGCATTGGACCTGGTGATAATAATATAGCAGTATGGATATATGTGCAAGTGTTTTGTACTGAGACAGAAGATGATTTTAAACTTGTCAGGTACTCCATGGTATCTGCCAGTGTGTCTGCTCTTGCTCTACTCTTACTTTAAGGTTATTGATCCCTTTTTTTAACATAGGGGTTAAAGGGTGCAGTAGCTATTGCAAAGCTAACTCATAGTAGCAGATTTGTCTTGTCTAGGCACCCCTAATCCAGCAATTTAACTTCCCACACAAAGCACAGAAGATTTGGTTCTTAGCTTCACTCCTATCAATGAATGGACATGAGAAAAACTTTCCAAGCATACTCTATATATGACATTTAAAATAAAAGTGATCTAAATATCAAAATATCAGATTTTAAAGTCCAGTGGTAGTAAAGGAAGAATCCAGCCTCAAGATTACCTTTCTAACCTGAATGACACTTCTTTTCCCCGGACATGCAATCACTCTAAATGTTCCACCTCTAAATTACTTAACACTGACAAAGCTGCTAATAGTAGTTAATTACTTACCACTAATAAAGTTCTGTCTATTTCTTTCTCTAAGCAGTTAATTTCACTCTATTGTGGTCATGCTCCTCATAAAGCTTTTATTTCTCTGTCTGTTTGGGAGCTCCTGATGCATTTGAGTGAATCCACAACTGCACCTGTTCTTGAGGCATTCACTCCCTCTTAGTACCTCCTTACATATTTTTCTTGCCTCTCACTTTGTCATTAGTGCAAACTGAATTTTTCCTCACCAGTGATGAGCACTACCTTGTAGCCCCATTTCAGGGCAGCAAAACTAAATTCTGTCAGCACCGTTGCACTGGCTGCTCTCATCTAGTCAAGGTTTCTCTTTATTTCCACAGGCCTCTTAAACAGACTGTTATTATTGAATCTGCTTTAATCTTCTTCTATAATAGCAGTTTCTCTTTTTTTTTTCCTAATATTTTTTCCAGAGGTCCTTTTTATTTGCCTTGAAGTACTGGAGATTCAAAAATCAAATAATTATCAAAAGAGCATTCAGAAACTGTCCTGAATTTGTGGAAGCAAATATTCAGTTTATTCAAACCAGGTAATCAGGACAGCCATGTTATAAAAATGCATATTTGAATTTTCTACTCTTTGTGCAGTACCTTTTTCCAGTTACAATTTCTTTTTTTTTCCAGTTACAGATTTCCAGGTTCTTTTCTATACCTTTTCTAACTTCCTTTGGAGTTATTCCACCAAAGTTTGGGGCTGAGGGTGAGCTCCCCAAAAACATGGGAGTCAGAGGGAGCAACGTTGTTGTAGTGCCATGCTCCCCTTGGCATGCTTTTTGCAGATGCAGTGTCCCTGGAGATGTAGGCTTTGTCACACACTCTGAATCCTAACCTTACTTCTAACCTTAATTTTAAGGTAAAATTACTTTTTTCCCCCCACATTTTAAATTTGAATGGATCCTTCTTGTTTGTTCTGTTTGTATTGCATTAAATTTTTCATATAAATTACCAAGTAGACCTCCAGATATGCAATATTTAAGGAAACACTTTGATAGGACATTAGAGTTCAAAAATTCGCAATCTCAAATAGTTTTGAGGGAAATTACAAGCATTATCTATTTTAAGCATATATACAGCAAAAGTATTTCAGTAATTTTATGTATTTTTGGCAAGATCAGGGATTGAGTTTTACTTGTTATATGCTGCTAAAAATGAGGATTGGAACATTTTAAGCTACAGTCTGGCTTAATTAGTTATTTAAGCTGTTAATAAACAGGGCTTGGAGGTAGCCAGTGCATTTCAAAATATTAGAAAAATTTCACTGGAGGCAAAATAATCCACCTGAGGCTTGCATTTGGTTCATGTACAGCAGGATAAAAGGTAATCTACAAAATAAAATAACAGATTTAAGCACTTCAGTGTTTTAAAAACAGATATTGATTATTTCCTTTTAATCTTTATAGCCACCAACACAGCTGTCTTATTGATTGATACATACTTTAAATCTCATTTAAGTGACATTTTATAAACAAAGGTAACCAGACCATATACTTTCTTTTACACACATCTGTAACAGATAGATGGTTTTCAAGAAACTACTGATCAAGAAAGCAGTCCAGAAGGTATTACAATCTGGTAAGCAGGTTCTAATTTCTCTGATTTGTCTCATGTCCTAACTATGTTCCCAGAAAATACAATGTACTATGATTCCGGACTACAAAGAAAATACAAATCCTTTTTTAAACAGTCAGAATCTCTTTACTTTTCACATCAGAAAAATATTAACAATAAATTATTGGTTGCACTGCTGGATCACTTACAAAAGCAAAGAACAGAAGAAAAGTAACATTCAATAAGAGAGAACTTCCCTGTTTCTTTGCTTCTAAAACTTCTCTTTGCTTAAATGTCATTCAGTTATTTGCCTCCCATATGTCTGTGATTTAATTAGAATCAAAACTGTCAAGAAGATATTTTAAATCACAGAGGTTTGCCAATGTTTTCTGGCACAAGCATGGAAATTTGCTGTGATAATCTTTTCTCTGTCTTCAAATTTATATTAATGGCCATCATTTCTCAGGTTGCCTTCCTAAGAAGTGCTAGGGATCAAGATTGAAGGAGAAATAAAGTATATATTGCCTACAGCAGTGAGCAGCTGGTGTTTTAACTGTCTGACTACAAACTTAAGACAAACAATTCTGGCTTTATGTGACAAGGGCCTTTATGGCTCAGACACTAACAGCACCTAACCTGTCCAAGTTGACCATAAGGATTGACATGAAGAGATTATTGTATGGCTGACTGCATTAGAAAAGAATCTGTCATTAAGTGGAAAAGTACAAAAAAGTTTGGAATGGAAGTTTAAGGAAATTTGAAATGGTTACTGAAACAATTGTTTGTCAAGCAGAGAAATAGAACAATAGAACATACCTATCTTCAAGCCCTTCCACCATGGCAGGGTTGCCACCTGCTCAACAAAGTAGCTCAAAGCTCCATCCAACCTGTCCTTCAACACTTACAGCGATGGGGCATCCACAGCTTCTGTGGACAACTGTTCCAGTGCCTCATCACCATCTGAGTAAAGAACTTCCTTCTAATACCTAACCAAAATATTCCCTCTTTTAGTTTAAAATGGTTTCCTCTTGTCCTGCAAATGTAAAAGGTTTCTCTCTCTAATTATTAAAAGTCTCCTTTAAGTATTGAAAGGCTGGAGCCTTCTCTTCTCCAGACTGCACAACCCCCGTTCTCTCAGCCTGTCTTCTATTCTAACTGTTCAATCAGTTAGTCAATTAATCAAACCTGTTACCCTGATTTTCAGTGATATTTCATTTCGTTCTCTGGTCACCAGAAAATTTCTAAATTATGACAGTGCCTACAAGGCCTCCAGTTGCGAGGATTGGAACTTACTTACACTACAGAATCTTACTTCTCTGTTGTGGGCATGACTAAATTTAGCTGTGTCCCCTAGATACAAATAATATTAGAGATAATAGTATATTTTATAATGCACCTGTCATCCATATGAAGTGTGACCAATGCTGGGGCATTCCAAAGAAATATAAATTTATACCAATTAGGTCAACAGAACAGTCATAGCATTACATTAGCATTCAACACTTCGTTACAGTACATGTATTCTGGCTAATGAATGAGTAATATGGAGTAGATCTATTAGGGCCCAATCTGTGGTCAATTGCAACATAAGAAGAGATGACTCATAACAGTAACAGAAACTCAACTCTCAGAAGGATGAGTCATATTTCACAGATTTTTTTATTCTTTAGGTCCTTGGTTACATTTTGTTTTCATTCTTTATTTTAATATTACCTAGTGTTCATAAAAACAGAATCTGTTCATCATAGTCAAGGACACCATTCATGCATAATGTTAAGTTTTATAAAGCTAGTCTCAAGCCATCAAGAATTCTGATCATACTCATTCTAATAGATTTTGTAAGAACTAAAGTAATCTCAAAAAGAAAAATACAAAATCGGTCTCAGAACTAGTTATGGAAAGATAGAGGAGAAAAGATAGAGGAGACCAATCCACTTCTTCAAGTCATGCATGAGCATGTTCTCAGATCAAGGTTTTGTATTTATACCTCCTAGCAAACACTACACCATCTGCACAAAACATCTGGACAGAGGTGCAGTTGGTGCATTGTTTTCTGCAAACCCTGTTCTTTAAAAGCTGGACAACTCACTAATCACCATCTAATTGCAGAGCTGCTGCTGTAAAATGTCCATGAGTGCAAAATAATAATAACAACTGCATGTAGGAGGCAGATGGTACCACCTAGTCCCACAACATAAAAGCAACTTGTAATCTTTTGAAAAAGGAAACAACTTCTTATTCTGAGAAAAGCTCTAAAACAATTGTGCTTCATTCTTTCTGTCTGTCTTAGGTACTAGGTTCTGTTTATGCATTTAGGAATACGATTGACACTTGTAATTCTTTAATAGGGGGAGAAACACATACAAGAAAGTGTATTATTTTAATATTTGAAGTAATACACTCATATATTTTAATACAAATACTATTTCTGCTTCCACGTGTTAGATAAATTCCACATTTGAGGAGGTGAGTAGGAGGAACATGACTTCTATATGTAGTTTGAGATGAGCATCATACACTCTGAAATTCTCAGGTCAGCCATGAAAATGTATTCCTTGTAGGCAAACAAGCAGAAAGTTCCTAGGTGCCAGTACAGCTAGGTATGGCCTTTATTCCAGAAGCACAAATACTTTAAAAAACATCTTTCCCACAAGTAAGGAAAATATTTTGAGGGTATAAACTGGGAGCTTGACTATGATTCAGAAAACTCTTGTGTCAAGTTGCGATTTATTTAATACCTGTTTAATAATTCATGTTTGATGAATGACCAGAACAGGTAAATGGTGATTTGGCAGTGAATATGGAAGGGAGTACCCTTGAGGTCTTGAGCTGCTACCTTAATTAGCTAAGATAAAAAAAAATAAATCTTATACAAGCAGGTAAAGTTTTATCATTAATCCATGAGGTTTGGTCTCCCATGAGTGGCATTTGTTAAATCAAACTTGTAGAAAATTAATACATACTTTGGAGTTTCATAATCACCTCGATATTCCAGGCTATGCTCATGTTTCTAAGCATAGAAAGAGAAGGCCAAGCGAGTGCCTTAGAATTTATTCCTAATAATTTCTAGACTAGATATTTCACCTTTATTGTACCCTTTTCTACAGAGCATATAGAATCTGATGACTGACTCATTTACAGTTGCTGCAAAGAAACAATAAACACTCCTCTAACTAACCAGAGCATCTAATCATCTTTGGCAATCAAAAGGTTTGTAAATGTCACTGCACTTTGTCACATCCTTCCATCTGACAGTGCAACAGTGATGATTTCACTCAAGTGCTAAATTCTCTTGTTTGACCTCCAAACACAGCACACATGAAGAGTAAAGGAAACTGAAAGCTGGCATTTTCACACAGAAAATCCTTAATCAAAGTTGTCAAATGTGTTTGTTCCAGACAGATAGACTCCCCAATATATTTTAATTAAATATTTGACATAGCTTATTTTCTCTACTTCATATGATTCTACCTGAATAGAATTCTAGGTCCAAGGTTAACACTTTCCTGTGTCCTATTGCTAATGCACATTGTAAACTGTAAGATATACCATATTTAGGGACAGACAGAACTGATTTTCACCAAGACTGTGTACAAGATATAACCCTTATCATGGGAAGAAAGTGAGCTTTATAATTTAAAAAGTTTTCTTAACATGTTTTTTTTAGACTCTGAGACCTTTTTTAAATGTTTTTCCTACTTTATGTGAAAATAATATGTTATAAATGACGTGGGAAATCTCAAATATTCTTTTTCATTGAGTTGCTGCCAGTATTCTACTACTGTTTTGCTCTTTCTCAGAAGTTATGGATAAGCAAGCAAACATACATATACTACCATTTTACATTCCCAACAAAAAATAATATGAAATTTTGCTGGATTGTTAATTACAGAAATCAAAAATTTAGTCTACCTTTGCAGAAATTCAGTAAAGCGTGAGTTGGAGGTTCAAAAGCAGAAAACCAGAAACTTCAGGAAAAAAACACAACAAAACAAAAATCAAAAGTACTTTTCTGGTGCGTAACTTTTCAGTGAGACTTGTAGTCAGATGTGTCTATCTACCAGAATATCTACTCCAGAGTGGACTGTCCAGGTGCGCTGCTCAGACACCCCCTCCTGCACAGGAAGAAGTGGATATAGTCTGGGCAGCATTCTTGTTATCACAAAATCTACAACTAAGTAGGTGAGATCAATCACGTCTCATGAATGTTTATTTTTTAATTAGCTATAAAAACAGTCTGGGGTAATGATATCAAGTAGATAGATACAGAAATAACTATATATATATACATATATACATATGTATATATATATATATATCTCCATATGGTTGCGTTTAATCCATTCCACACAGTTGACAGTCTGTAATTTATGGAAAACAACATAGTGGTTTTTGTTTGATTTATAGGCAATGGTCGTTTGTTTGAATAAAATGTATCAAAACATTGTGTTAGTATTCCATAATGGTCAAAAAAGCAAACTAACTTGGAAGTATAATTTTTTTTTTTTTTTTTTTTTTTTTTTTTTTTTGTGTGTGAATTTATTGTCTCTCTGTCTGCTTCTTGCTTGACTTTGGAATCTATCTGGTCCTTCTACCTAAAAAGTACAGTAGAATCAGAAAGACAGAGAAGGGCAACAAGAATGATCAAAGTAGTGGATTAGCTTTAGTGTGATGAATGAGTAAATAGACTGGTACTCTATAACCTTGAAAAGACAAAACTGAGATTCTGTAACACACTTTAAAAATATGAGTGGCCCAGAGAAGGTGAATAGATATGATTATTTATTTCTAATGATATAAAACCTCTGTGACTTCACATGAAAATAACACTGACATGTTTAGAATAAAAAAGAAAAGTGAGTTAGATGAGAGAAACACTAGTTTTTACAGAGAGAAAGAAAGAAGAAAAAAAAAGTGATGTATAAATAGAAGAGCTCATTTACAAATAGAAAGTTTGCAAGTTTGAAGAACAGGCTAATAGAACTTTTTCCTTGGCAGGTGAAAAACAGGAAACAAATTCAACAACTAGTTCAAACCTGCCCTATAGGGTTCCTGAATACAAATCTTTTAATATAAGCCTTTGAAAAGATCTGAAGAGAAAAAAGGTGTAGTACTAGGTCTGTCTATCCTTAAAACTTACATTTTGGTGCCACATCCTCAAGAGTCAAGTGTAAAACTCTAAATTCTGCCACCTCAGGAGAGATACTTCTCCTTGGAGGCACTGTTCTAAAAGCCAAATGAGATGCACATATTCAGTGCTTTTACCTACAAATAAGGAGAAATATCCCCCTTTTCAAGGTTGAAGAACTGATCTAATATACTAAATCACACTGCCTACTGCACTGTGTTCCTGAAGGAACTCGTAATGTTTTCAATTTTCGCTGCAGAGGCCATACATTATTTATGAACAAGCCAAGTAGTTTTATTTTCAAAGAAAGACCAGAGATTCTTGTTGACACCCCTGAGAGATAGCTTCTTTTTTATTTTATTTTATTTTTTTGATTTGAACAATTTATTTAAAAACTTCATCATGAGCTTAAGAACCTCATTTCAAGCCTATTGGTTGGAAAAATCCTGGTTTCCTTCAGCAGTTTTTCAGCAAGCAATAGAGTGGAACTTTGTCAGATAGGAAAGGTAAAGCACATGTTATATTTATTAAAAGTAGAGAAGAACTTCAAAGGAACACATCTTACTACAGAGCCTTTGACAGTGCAGAAGTGTGAATTCTGCTGTTTCCATATCAAGCTAATTAAGCCCCAACCCTGAAAACATGTTATATATAAGTAGTTTGATACAGATTTAATATAACCTAATTTTAGCCATTTAAAAAATAATATTTAGCTTAAGCTAATTATACAGCCCTACTATACAGAGACCAAAGAGTGACAGAGGCTCCTTCTAAAACAGTTACATGAGATTAATTATCATCTGTAGAATTCTGTTTCTCTCATTGTCTGAAAAGGAAGAGAAATTTCTATTTAGAAGTACATCCAGACTGATACTTAGGTATCCACTATCCCTAAATTTGATCTAGTCCTGTGGGTTACTTTCATTTTTAACGAGGTATGACTAAAAGACAATTTCTCAAAAATACAGATGGAAAGCCACTCAAATTACCATCTGCTGATGCCTATTTTTCCCTTTTGACTGTATAAATAACTAGTTTAAAATTAAACATCTACATTTTACTGTTAAAATTAGACAGATGAATAGCACTCACCCTTGCCTTTTTATTGCTAAGGTTAAACATATTGAATTAAAGTATTTCTGAAAAATCTCAATGTACGTCTCTTTGCATCTTCTGCTGTGTAAATATATTCTAATACTTGACTTTGTTTCTCTTCTAAAATAAAAGCATTAGATTTTTTTTCTATCTCACAAGCATAACGAAATTTAAAATGCACTCAACTAAAAAAGGACAAGAGTCAACATGATAAATCTGCAGAATTAAGGTTTTATCATGGTATTCAATATAGCACTGGTGTACATAATAGTTCATTGTAGATACAGTGTATAGAAGTTATTGCATTGTCTTATTTTTCGATCTTTGTTTCCAAAACAGACAATGCATTTCAGAATATAAATGAGGGTTGTCTGTACTTTTAGACATGTACTGAAACTGTATTAATCTCTCTTCCACATATGAAATATCATTCCATTGATACAAAATGACAGTGGCATTACACCTAATAGATATAATGAAAATAATGCTCAGTCTTACTTTGATAGATATTCCTTCTACCTTTCAAAATTACACAGTTATACAGATCTGTCACTGCAGGGCAGGAAAAAAAGATATTTTAAAAAGAAAAAAACACATACTGTTTAAGCCACACTTAATCTTGTGAAAGGTGTCCCTGTCCATAGCAGGGCAGTTGGAGCCAGATGATCTTTAAGGTCTCTTCAAACTTAAACTGTGCTATGATTCTATTCTATAATTTTATGTCTTTTTAAAAGAAGAAAAAAAATCCCCTTACAACAAACAGAGGATCTGTCTTATTTGACAGCAAAAAAAAAAATATAGTCCTTCGTTAATTTGTACTGATGTCAACTTTGTACATACGTTACAATAAGAGAGAGGTATTTTGGAGTAGAGAATAATAAGGCATAAACTAAGGAGTTGCCTCAGAAAGCTATAGTGTGCAACGGTACTTGTAAAAGCATTTTAAAAGGGAGTACAAAATAACTAAAAATAACATAGTGCCTGACCAATTTTAAATATGTTAGACAACAAAGACTAATTTAATGCAGAAAATAAACACAGTCTCCCTAATTAAGGTTTTTTAAAACTTATTTACCTATTTCAAAGGGTATCCACTTAAATTTCACCACACACAGACCCTTCTGTTCATTCTGTTCTCCTTCTAGCTGGTTCTTCATACCTTTTGTTTTGATTTTACTAAGCCTAATAAGGCATGAGATGTATGGTGGAAGACAAAGGAAAAATGAGTACTTAACGGTACACACTTAAAGGGACTTCACACTGATGAAGTGCATTCTAGTCTTTTAATCTCGGAAGAGGTTGAACTTGAAACTTAGCTGAATGATGGGAAAACAGAGGTTTCTCATACCTTCCTCCTGTTGATAAAAAATAGTTATGATGGTGTCAGTACGTATTTAAGTGTCAGGGATTTATCTTTTACATATGTTACCACCAAACTAACTTTTTTTGATCAGTACTTTTTTTTTGAGGGGGAGAGAGTTTGTATCCATATTTTAGGCAGCTGACCTGACTTGACATCAAAATATGCATATCAGTTTATTAACAAAATTTTCAATTATTATCTTCCTTTTATTTTCAGAACTCATTAAGATTCCTCATCATTCCTTATAATGTACTGAATCCAATGAAAATACTCTTAGGTATCTGATGTGAAAACTGCTAAAACCTTACAGTAAACATTTTCTTCCAACTGGACCAAAAAAAGAACTTTTAACACTGTTGCTATCACCTGTTTGGTTGCAGATGACTTTACTCTCTGTGATGTAACACAGTGTACTGGTTTTGACTGGCAGAGAGTTAATTTTCTTCACAGCAGCTGGTATGTGACTTTGTCTTGGATTTGTGCTGAAAATGTACTGATAGCACAGGGATGTTTTCATTACTGCTGTAATGTTTTCATTACTTACACAGCATGGAGGCTTACACAGCAAGGCAGCTGGGGGTGCACAGGTAGCTGGAAGGGGACACAGACAGGACAGCTGACTCTGACTGACCCAGTGGATATTCCATACCATGTGGCATCATGCTCAGATATAGAGCTGATGGAAGTGGGTCATGTTCAGAGTGATGGCATTTTTCTTCCCAAGTCACTGAGGGACCCCTGCTTTTCTGTGGATGGCTGAATTCCTTCCTGTCCGTGGGAAGTAGTGAATCAATTCCTTGTCTTGCTTTGGTGGCATGCACAGCTTTTATTTTACCTATTTAACTGCCTTTATCAGAACCCATGAATTTTTGGTTTTATCCTTATGGTCCTCTCCCCCATCCCACTGTGGTGGGTGGAGTGAGTAAGTGGCTGTATGGGTCTGAGCTGCCAGCTGGGTTTAAACTACAATGCACTGATTCCTACCCTTTATTTTGGAGAGTAAACTTTTGCTCATAAGAGTGGTTAATCTCCATGGTTAACCGTTCTGTAAGTGTAAGTACCTGACATCTTCCAGCTTGTAAACGAAGGTGTGATGGATTTCTAGGAAAATCACTTTGAAGACCTATCAGGGAATGTGATCTCAGTCTATTGAAGGCTGAGAAGTGAGACCTCTATAGACAGTTTTTATTCAATCACTTTTCTGTCTGTCTGTAGGTAGCGGTTGACAACTCTATTGAACCTATGATGCCTCAGTCCCCATTATGGACTTAATGACAATTGCTAATAATACAGACTCTTATAATTCACTGCTATAAAGAACGGAAAGCATGATTATATTCACTACCTATAATAACCAGTACTAAGAGCTAGAAGTTGTTATCAGGTTTGTGTATCTTAGGTGAAATAATTTAGATTATTTCAAAAGATAAGGAACAAAGAGAGTCTTTACAATTGACACCACATTAACATTTCCAGGAGCCGTTCAGATAGGTTGAAATTAATAGGATGAGTCCTGTGGTGAAAGTAAGGCATATGCTTAAATTCACACCTATCTGGAATGTCATTAAGAATCTTTTCACATCCAAGTGTATGGCTTTTTTTTTTTCTACAAAAAGCCAATATAAAGATGATTTAATGTACTGTAAAGAAGTGAATAGGCACATGAAACTAGGTATGGCATTTTTCTAGGAAAAAAAACCATCAAACTATTAAAAAAAGATAAAACAAGTTGCTTTCAAACAGAATTTGCGTAGGATCTTTGACAAATTTTATCTTCCTATTACTGCACTGTGAAAATTTGGCATGATGGGTCTTTCATAATAAACAAGTTATGATGAACAGTACATTTAGCAGGAGTTGCAAATAACTTTAGGCAAATTGCTTTGCTTACAGTGACTTGACAAATTTGGGTCTTGACATCAAGAAAAGAAATGAACCAGATAAATTTTGATATATAGGGAGGCTTTTGGTGAGAGCAGAGGCATATCAAAGATATGGATGTTAGCAAATGATACCACTCCATTAAGTTCCAGTGAAATTCAAATAAGTTCAACAGCACTGGCTTAGGAATCAAGGAATTAGTCATTACAAGTGAATGTTAGGATTTGTTTTTCTGGTAATAGTCAACCATCATGTAAAGTTTATTAATTTATTTTTTTGATTTTTGGCTTGACAATAAAACAAATCTGGTCTTTTGAGCATGTAGTCTTATTGTCAGCTAACATGCTTTATTTCATGCCAGTTCACTGCTTATGGCAGACTTTTTTTCCCTGTGGAAACATGTACAAGTTGAATCTGCAATAAGATGTGGCAACAACTGACATAAATTTAACTCTCTAACTTTTAGTTGCTAAGTTAAAAAGCCAGTTGTCTGTGATTGCTCTTTTTTCAGCATGAATCTTGTTTACTCACACTCAACAGAAATTGTTTCACAGGTCAAAAAATGTATTTCACTCCCTACAGAGCTTAATCAATTGCCATAGAATCTCCAGGCAGGTTATGCTTTTGCAAATTTGTTCCCTATCAGGTCTTTCCTTTTAATTCAAACTGAAGAATGCAATAAGTCCTTTTTTCAACCAATTTTGTGTTTTGTAGGTATTTTTATTACTTTATTTTTCTCTGAATGACAACCTTGGCTACAATCTTAAAATATTCTCGTATAGATATGCTCAGTAATTAGGAATGCCATGTATGTACCTAAATAGAAATCAAAATCAACCTGCATCTGTAGAGGCTAACTGGATAATGCCAAATCATTCAACACTTTTCCACACTTCCAAAAGTTCCAAAAGCTTGTGTTAATCTAACCACATCATGCTTCTGAGGATTCAATCAGTTACCAGATGAAAACCTTGTGCAACGGGACAATATAATCAGACATATTAATCTTTTCATTAGGTTCTGAACTGGTTACTAACAGGAGGAAAAATATTTCTTAGTGATTAAGTAAACAGCATCAGGATAATGTCCTCTAGTCACAGATGAAGACACAGGATAAACCTTTTGACAATATGTGGAAAAATCACCACATTGTGAGTGGAAAGGATGAAAGAAGAGTTTGTGTTCTTCTATTCTCTGACACATCATACAAGAAAAGAAGGAGTTAAAGAACTCATATTTTCTTCATGTAATGTAGCTGCATTTGTATTAGAAGATTTTACACCCCTGAGATTAGAGTGTGAATTCTATCTCTGAGCCTCTGTTGAATCAGTATGAACTATGGGTTTACTCATTGCAACTGTCGCCAAAATATTGTTCCTGGCAATTGCAAAGGTCAGTAAACTTTCAACACTTTCCTTTATTCCTGTGTCTGCAGCACAGTTCCTTACTTCACAGTTAAAACTGTCTCTGTTCACATAGCATCTTCCTGACACAACAGGACAAAAGAAAATTTTCTTTATGAGATTTTCATGCACTCACTGCATTGGAAACAAAGAGAGAGGAAGCTCTGATCAATCCTACCTGCAAAAGCAGCACCTATTTCTAGCCTCAACAGGTAATCTATTCATATATACCTATGGAACATTTACACAATCCCCCTGCACAAGTCTTTATTCCTATCTATGTCAAACATCACTCCTTAATATTTTCTAAGTCAACACTACAGTTAAATTCAAATAAAATTTAGTCATTCCTCTATGCATTACTCTTAAGTTCTGTCAGCACTCTATCAAATCAGCCAAATTACTCTATATTAACACAAAAGTTGTTGCTGGCCATGACTAATGACTGACAAAAACTACACAGCTCACTTCCTACTACTGAGGAGCAGCAGTGTGAGGAAACCTTCAGGCATCTCATTCAAAATTGGAATACAACAAAATACTTGCCTGTCTTTTTGTAGCATAAATCCTATTGTATAGCACAGTATTTCTGTTTGAGTTGTGACAGTACACAGACTGGAAAAAGGAAGGTGTTTGAGTTCCCTTTTTTGTGTTTTCTCTGGTCCCCAAAATATTTTTCCACGAAGACTGGTGTCTGTATTTGGTTTTTATTCTCTTCCTTTCTCGGGTTCAACATCCTCATGCAGACTGACATTGTTACTATTTAACTATACTAGTTTGGGACTATGCCAAAGTTTGCGTCCCCAGTACAATGTGCATACGTTTTAGGTGTTAGAGTGTGCTATCCCCAAACCATTCTCTTCAACATTTTTCATGAAACTATACCTTTTATGAGATAGAAGATCTCAGCTGTATGAATGGATACAATGTTGTACTGCCTGGCTTGACATTTTGACTAGAATAGGTGCAGGCTCATTGTTTCTTTAGTTCTACTCCACTTCCTGGCATTGCACTGTTGGATTTTCTACCATAGCCATAAAAGAAGACTGAAGAAGAACTTCCCAGTTGCTTAAGCACAGCTAAATTTTTATGTCTCAAGAATCAAGGAAAAAAAAATCTTTCTGATGGTATTATTAGGAGTTTCCAACAGTAGCACAATAATTCTTCCTGCTCCATTTCTGTAAGGTAAGTAGAGTGCCCAAGTAAATCGAGCTAAATGAACTCTATGCATTGGATCTTGCCCCATTTTTTTCCTCCACCTCAAGTATTTCTGTTCCCATATTTACATTATCATGCCTACATTTAATTTGGATATCAATGAAAGATTATTGTAGACGAAAATATTTACAGAAAAGTTTGAAAATCCCTAATAATTTTCTGTCTTCTTCCTTTCAAGTTTTATTTGCTTGATTCTATAGCTAAGAAAACAAGACAGCAACAAGAGAAATAAGACAAACATCTATGCGTCAGTTGTAGCATTTGATAATAATCCCTTTTAGAACAGCTAAAGGTGATCTCTTTAGAACAGTAAATTGTATAATTGGTAGTGATGTCTTTACATGACTCTACATAAGAAGCAAAATCTACTGGGCAATACAGGTCTATAAAGCAGTGCATGACATACAAACAAAACAAAACGTACCGTATCATGTCTTGTAAGTTAACAAAAGTTGAAGACAGAATATACCCCACCCTATTATTTCTCCCTTCCTGACAAAGTAAGACTGTTCCCCACAGTATAATTTTCTGGTGTTTTGCTCAGTCTCATTTTAAATTATTCTAACAATGGGGCTTCCACTACTTCCCTTAGGAAGTGTAACCATAGATGACAATTTGACATTCACATTACACTTTGGTCCCTAGATGACACAGTTCAATATAACGTGACATGAGATTTATTGTGATGGACTCCAACATTTGACAGGCTACAGTGTAATGTAATGTGCTGTGAACTGTTGATTTAAACAATGTTTAACAAAACTACTGTAGCTATAATGTAATGTGCTTGAAAATCTCTGGAAAATAAATAAAATAAAATAAAATAAAATAAAATAAAATAAAATAAAATAAAATAAAATAAAATAAAATAAAATAATTAAAATAACTATCTGAGGATTAATTTTATCTACACAACAACAATGGGTATTGGAGAACAATCCACACATAAATGTTGTCTGCTAGGCTCTAGGCATGATGAACAGAAGAGGTAAAAGTTAAAGTTTAAATTTTGAAAATTGAGAGACTAAGGGCTGGATTGCAAAGTATTACTAATTTCAGAGAGATGAAAATAAGAACCTAACAACATTTCAAAATGTGCCTATATATCGAACTCCATATTCAAGAGCTCACTGCCTTTAAAAACCCAGGTCATAGATTTTAATGTCAGGTGTTTGTATAGATTTTGTCTGCTGGCTGTACAAACCTTTGTGTCAGTACTGGGAAGGGGATGCAGAGCTGGAGGAAGCAAAGTCACTTGACTTCTGACAGTAGTGCTGGTAGGGTATTAGCACTGATAATTTGGTTTAGATATGATCATATTGTAAGCAAACACGACAAACAAACCATAAAGAGACGAGCAAGAGCAACTGAGCAGCCAGGAAACCCATAGAGAGAAAAGAGAGGAATGTGACTGGCACAAGTGTACTAGTGTAATGAGTACTAGTTAAAATGAAAAGGCTTTGCAGGAGCCATCAAATCTACCTCATATAGGGTTTAATGAAGAAGACACTCAAGTGTGCTCAATCCTACAGCCAATGAATGATAATTTGGAAGCTGACAGAATACTGGGTTTGTCACAGAACTGATTTAATGATAAATGACAGCTCTTGAAGTCATCTATTTCTTACAACAATAATTTCAGCCTACTGTGCTGTTTTGTCTCTCCTGTACTTTGGTAGCCAATCCTTTACTGAGATGTTTGTGGTCAAGACCCAAGAAGTCTTTGGAGTTAGAGGCTATAAATAGGATTCGTCTTGTCCTTATGGTCTGTGAATCACTTCTTCCACTTGAGCAACTCATTCATCTTCACATGGAAGAAATCATTTTGACTTCTTACAGAAAATGAAACATACAATATTCTTTACAGGTTGCAGTCACTGTGAGATTAGGAACAGAAGCCAGTGGTTCAATTATATATCTGAATATGTATTCTTACAGTGTTATGGTACTGCAATTAGACCCTTCTATGGTGGCCAGAAGATGAAAGGCCCTCCTGATTTTATGCTGCCTCTTTAGCATAGTGAGGGAATGTCAGTTCCAACAGCCAAAGACACAAAAGAGAATGGGGCTTCAGAGCATCATGTCCCTCTAGGTGAGAGGATGAGATATGCATTTTAAACAAAGTCAAATGGAAGACTTATTTGGCACCAGAAAAAAGAAAAGCTTTTTTTTTCACATCTGAATCAATATGCTCATGAAAAACCTCTTTGCTTTCTCTGTTTCTGCACCTCTTGTTTATGAATTCAGGTGACATTTGGCTTTATTTTTTGTTGTGCTTAAAATGATAGTATATAATTTTTTTTTAGTTGTATATACAGAGTATTCACACTAAGGAGAATTCTAAGGGACCTACTTTTTGATGACTATAAAGACAGCAGATTTACAAAGAATCTGAAACTCAGCAAATGCTTGCATTTAAATTGTATATCATTACTCTCTACATTTTATTTTGAAGGAGGTGCCCAAGTATTAGATACTGTATCATGACTTTGAAAAGAATATTGAATGGATGATTTTCAAAGCAAGTACTAAACCCTGCAAATGTCAGACTATAAATCTGAAGAGCATTGACTGAAAAAAGAATACGCGATGCAATTCTTTTATCAAAACTGAGAATGAACTTTTGTAAAATGCCTTTTGTTAGAGTACACTACAGCCCAAGCAACATGCTCAAAAATATCTATATTAAGAAGTAGTTGTTTCTTAAAAACTGTGAAGATGTTGTGTTCAGAAATAAGAAAAAATCCAGCTATGTTTTATCACACTTATAAAAATACACTCTAAATCCAGTTTGCCTTCTTTGCCTCCTTTTGCAAGGAGAAAGAAATCCACTTTTCTGAAGCTTAAAAATGCCTGCAATGTGGTATTGGCTTGTAATTTTTCTTTTTATTGAGAACACCAATCTTTTATAAATCCTCAAAAATGTTAAAAAAGTATTTTATTCTTTTTTATTTTTCAGTTGCTCACACTATTAAAAACATTTGCTCAGTTCTCATGTAGTCTGATCAGTTATTTTCTGGCAATCATTTGCAAGCATTGTTTCAAAATAAGCCTTATATACATTATTATAATTGCTAGATGCCTTACTTATGAAAATGTCAAAATATTTAGATACCAAATCTAATATATCAATATCACAATATCACCATCAAAATAACACACACTGGAGATTTTTTCATTTGTATTTCATAAGGAGTTACATCATCAAATGCAGTAAAACAAGAGTGGTTTTAGAGACAGAACATAAGAAAAGAGATTATGTTCTGATTTTTTAAATTTTCAAATTCTTCTTAAAAAGTGATGTGTAAAGAACATGAAAAAAATAAAGTAGCCTATTTAATATCAATCAATGTTTTCAGACCCCATTTATAACCAAGTTTTAGTACTTCAAGTTTGACTAGAAAAAAGAGAGATCTCAGCAATGCTGTGTATGATAGAAAAAAAACCCTCAGTTTTTTGGTATCCACTAATAGTTTTTGGTCACTATAGAAAAGCAATTAGTTATGTAATTCATACCAATTAATAAAATTACTATTAAAATTTGATATATTATTAAAAATACTAGACTTCACAACTGGTCTTGTGAAGATATGGGTCATTTCTTTGTCAAGCAAACAAGATAGAAATAAAATATAACTAACAACAACCACAGATATTCACTATCTTACCACTTCATTGCTTTCATTTCAGGAAGGTAAAAATAAAATAGAGAGTGGTGAACTGAATGAAGCAGCATTGAACAGATTTTGCAGCCTGTGTTTTTAGAGACTGATGTACATTAGAAAAAAAGATCATTTGGTACTTCTTTCAAAAGCTGACATCCCTGGCCCTTGATCAGACACAGCTTGGTCATTTCTGTGTTCTGATACAATACATAGAAATATATTAGTCATTCAATATTATCTTGTACGTCAGTATTAAAATAACACAATAATTAAAAAAAAAAAAAAACAACTTTTTCCTTGAAACAATAAAATTAATGGGAACTCCATCCTTGAAGAAGCAAAATATGATAATCATGATAAATAGAGAAGAAAAGCCCAACTGAAGTTATATATAAGATAGTACTCATTAATTTGTGTATCTCCAAATAATCTCCCTGACTGTATAGAAAAGGTTTTGCTATGCTTTAATCATCTTTCTGGGCATCTTGTTCCACTGTTTAACCTACCTTATTGTAAAAAAAATAATACTTATATCTAGTCTAAATCTACCCTCTTTCAGCTTAAAACATTCCCCTTGTCCCACTGTAACAGGCCATACTAGAGAGTTTCCCCCCTTCTTTCATATAAGTCTCTTTTCAAGTACTAATGAGACATGATAAGGTCACCCCAGAGCCTTCTTTTCTCCAGGTTAAACAATGTCAACTCCCTCAGTTTTTCCTCATAAAAGGTGTTCTCCAGCCCTCTGATTTGCTTCAGGGATTTCCTCTGCACCTACTTCAACAGATCCCTGTGTTTCCTGTGCTCAGGACCCCAGGGCTGGATGCAGCACTCCAGGTGGTGTCTCACCAGAGGAGAGTAGAGGCAGAATCACCACCCTCAACCTGCTGCCCACGCTGCTGTGGATGCAGCTCAGGACACATTTGAATTTCCAGGCTGCAGGTTTACACTTCCAGGTCATGTCCAGCTTCTCATTCTCCAGCACCCCCAAGTACTTCTCAGCGGGGCCACTCTCAATTCTAATTTTCCAGCCTGGATTGATACCTTCCTTCATCCTGACCCAGATGAAGGGCTTTGTACTTGGCCTTGTTGAACTTCATGAGTTTCCCTTGGACCCACTTCTTGAGCTTGTACAGGTCCCTCTGAATGACATCCTGTCCTTCACATGTGTGAAGTTGCACCACTCATCTTGGTGTTGTTTGCAAACTTGTTGAGGGTGCACTTGATCCCATTGTGTCTGTCGCTGATGAAGGCATTCAACAGTACTGGTCCCAATAGGGACTCCTGAAGGATCTCACTTGTCACTGATCTCCATCTGGACATTGAGCTGTTGGCTACTACTCTTTGGATGTGCCTGTCCAACAACTCCTCATCCACCAAACAGTCCAGTTCTGTAGTCAGTGTTCTACTTTATTCTAGAAGAACATTCTGCTGAAAAAATTAGTGGTTATCTGCATTAGGACAAATGGGGAATCTTAACGCTTTCTTTTAATTAACTGCATTTTCCCAGTACTGTTTAATTATTGACTTGAAAAGGAACAGAATATCCCTTCTTCCCCACCCCATCCCCCATTTGAAAATTGTCTTTTGGCACCCTTTTGCGATCCTGGAAACTGCTGCATAGAAATTTATTTCCTTCGCTAATCACATTTCTGACTGCTCGTGCCCTGCTTAGAACTTTCTTTTTTACCTGAATAATCATATGAGGATAGAATCATTGCTTGGAGCTTGCCTAAGGCATCACAGCTCAATACAGAGGCTTGCCTGAGCCCTGGTTTTACTGCAGCCTGCATTCTCACTGCAGAACAGAATATGCATTTGCTCAGGCAGATTCCTCTGTTCAACCACTACAGTGTTCAGGAACCCAGAGGGTATTTTCTTTGGTTTCACTCACTTTCTATTGTCTGTGAGTCTTTCTTTCATACTTCCTTTCATTTCACTTTGCTTTTGAGCAATGCCTTGATCAAACCATTTAGGAGTTCATTAGATGTAAATCTTCTTATTCTGTAAAATAATATTCTCTACTGTAGTTCAGCTCTGCTTACAACAGTGATCTAGAGAGGGCCTGTGCACTCTCAATTTCTTTTGGAGTCATGACACAATATCATTCAGTGTTATCAGTTGTCTGCTTGGAAACATGAATGCATTGAGCTTCAAAATAAAATTTACAGTCTGACTCAATTTGGATTCAAAAGTAAATGAATACTTAGTGTCCATCTTTTTTACTTATCTGATTTTTTTAACTAAGAACATACATATATTAAAACTCACCTGAACAAACACTGGAAGACAACTTAACTAGGATAAAAGAAGAAAACAAAAATATAGTCTTTCTTGCTCGCTGAATAAATTCAAACTTTGTAATTATCAAATTATTCTTTAGATATTTTTTCTATTTACTGAATTGTGCTTAGATGACCCTTTAATTTTAAAATAGTCATCAGAGGTTATTTTATAAAAGTAGTGTCGAACACATGTGAAAGTCAAATAGTATGTGTTTTAGTGTGTGATAAGCATTAACAGTCAGAAATGTAGCCCAAAATCTGCTGATGCTCCCAGTAAGATGGACTTGCTGCTGATGACAGTGATGTTGTTTGTACTGTATATGTTTTCTCATGGAGGCACTGTAATTTTGCTCAAAACTGTGCATTCAACTCCATGACCTTGTCATCTGTGAAAAACCTCACTAGGTTTAACAGGGATAACTCTTAACTTTACATATCTCTCAGAAGCAATTAATAAATTTATGGGTATACTAAGAAAATAATGTAATCCATGCAGATAATCTTTTGGTTAAAAGCTCCATCAAAGACAAGCTACATGATTCAAATACAGTGAAGAGCAGTATCCAGAAATGCCTTAGCACATAGACTTATTTTAGGACAAGACATCAAAAAAGAAGAAATTTTTCTAAGATGTAGTTCAAGCAATCTTGGCAGCCAGCCTGGATGCTCCCTCCTTTTTTTCTTCCCAGGAGTCTCAGCCAAGGTTCTGCACTATCCCTGCTGATATGCAGTTATTAAGAGAAAATGTGGCTCAAATGTTAATGTAAACCTAACTGAGTCTTTCCATAACCACAAGCAAGATTTGCAGGTAAAGGAAATACATCATTGAGTAACAGAAATAGAAAAGTTTTCTGGCATAGCAAGTATTCCTTCAAATCTGAAAGACAAGCAATAAACTTAAGATCTAAATGCCAGGTTTTGATATTTTAGGAAGTTTATCTGTTCAATTATCGAGAGGAAAAGGTAGATTGCACACTTAAAGTGGGAGGAAATTAATTTGGCCCAAATTAATCTCCCAGGGGGAGAGATGTGGTGGTTATTTTGACAAAGAGAGCAGGATTTTTTATAGCATACAGCAAAGAGCAGGATGCAGAGCATTATAAGGTGGGATGAGAAAGTGTGAGAAGGTTATGGTATGTCAAAAAAACATAACTCTATCAAGCCCATGATTTGTCATCCACAGGAGGGATGGGTTTGAGTTCTCAGGCTTACCTTCCCAAGGCTTTTGTAGCACACTCTATGAATGAGACATTCAAGGTTGAGTGGTTATTTTTCTACTGACAAATGACTGATCCTTTGATTGAGTTTGCTTGTGTAAGCATGTCAGGCCCAGACTGGGATCTCAATCCCAGCACACTCAGGGTTTGGCTGTCGAGTCACCGCCTCAGATCATGGCTGTGTTTTGTCTTCAGACCTCACCACAACACCCTTCTCCAGGGAGTGGTTCCAGTTGCAAACATGTCTTTTCTTTTTCCCACCAAATTAGCTGGCTTAGCAAATAATACCAGCCCTGGGCAGATCGTGCCCTGCTTAAATTCCCAGATAATCAGAACAGGAACAGTGGAGTCACACTACATCATTTCTTTAGGTCTTTATCTCATAGGTGCATCACATTACTAAGCCAGTGCTGTGGCATTGCAATACCTTCCTTTTTTTTATTCAGCTTTGTAAATAAGCCTTTGTCTGGAAGTCATTTTAGGCAGTGTTCTCCCACTCTTAGTTGGAACCTCTTTAGTTTCTATTCACGTCCTTATTCCTCTTTACCCTGAACTCAGAACCTCAAGTCATTGTTCTCTTTTTGCTATTCAAAGCCACATGTGCCAGGGAAGGCCATCAAACCCTAACCTGAGATCTTCCCGCGTCATTCCTAGGTCTGTGACTATGCCTATGAATGTAACAGTCAGTCTGCAGATGCCTGTTGCATTCTTGCCTGATTTGTAGCAATCAGCCTCAAACTCCACCATAACATATATCACACAAAAAACAGAGCTAAAACTTTGTTTTCAAAGAATACTTTGGGTCAAATTAATTTCCAGATCTACTTGCACTGAATTTTATATTTATTTTTTTAGGGCTGAAGTTGTTTCTATAATCTAGTGACTAATTAAAAAGACAATTACAGCTGTGACTAAGAAAGGTGCCCAAGCACCCTCCTAAATATCATTGCTACCTTCCAGCAGGGATGATCTCTCACACAGTGTATGGACTACTTGGAATCCAAGGTCATTTTTAAACGACAACCTGCTATTACTATTCTTTTCAAATTGGCATCCATGAGGCATATTTTACAAGACTTGCCACTCTCTGAAAACCTACAGTTGAAAATAAACCAAACAAAGCAAAAGTAGCATATATCAGGAAAGAGAAAAAGAGCTCACAGGGAATGGGTCATAAAGTTGAAGATTTGAGACTTGACGTGAATGCCCTGAAAATCTGCAATGTACTTAAGTACATGAAAAAGTGGTCTGTGTCAGCAAGCATATTGTTCCAGGAATTGACAGAAGGGAGTTATAAAGCTTTCAAAGTGCTTCTGAAAAGGAAAGTAGCCCCCGGTGCCAAGCAGATAACTGATTCTTAAACAGCTGTTAAATGTTATGTTCTAAACTTCAGCCCTAATAGAGAATTTGTCAACTGGAGAATATCAATAAGAAAAAAAGAAAAAATGTGCATGTTTATACATTTTTTCAGATAAGGATCCCTATATTTTATGTGCATTATGAAATGGTGCCTCAAAATTAATTAGTAATACAGATGCATAATTGAATAACCTTCATATATAGAAAGAAATTTTATTAAAAATACTTGAATTCAAGGTTACAGAGCAAATACTAAAAAAAAAATTGGAATTAAATTCCTTGATTTTATATATTGCATTCCTATGCAACAAACAAGAAATGGCTGTAACACACAAGATAATAACAAGACCTGTTAGATGGAATGTGGTGACAAACTTACCCTTGCGACTGGGACGTTTACCCTCTAGGAGTAGGATTTTCAGCTTCAGATGTACTCAGAATCTGAATATTTTTATAAAGCATCTTATTTACTTGTATATCCTCCCTGTCAGATTATTTTAATGGATAGTTCTAACTGTCTCTGTGTATATTTGCTATAGTATTTTATTGGTAGCAATAACAAAAATAACACTCGGGGTAGACTTAAGTACTTCTCTTTTCCTAAAGAGAACACTATGCTCCATGACTGTCTTTCTAAAAATACTAAAACACCCTTAATTTTGGCTGGGATGTAGTGTTAATTGCTTACACAGAAAAGAAGATGTAATATGTTGTGTTGCTGATCCTTCAGTTACAAATTCTCTTTTCCTATAGATGACATTTATCAGAGATGATCTTAGCTGAAAATTAGTTAAGTTAGGCATAAACTCTTCCTGGTCAAGAAAGAGATTCAGGCCCTTCCACAGATGTCACCCCACCTACCTACACTTCCACTTTTCAGGCCTATCTGTCCATGATTCCATAGAAAGCTTAAATAGACCACGTAAATTAAACTTTAAGGTGATTATGGAAAGTGAGATGAATCCTGTGTTCATTTTCCAGTTAATCTGTAGCAAAGTGAGGCACGTTCTCAGTGTTGTCCTCCAAATGACATCACAAGAGATGATAACATAAATAATGAAAAAATAATTTGAAATGGAAGGACTAAGGACTAAGGACTGTGAAATTATATTATGGCTTGTGGAGTTATAGTATCAGAAAATTTACTTGGCTAAGATTTTTCTTGAAGTAATGAATCCACTTTGTAACAATCGTATTTCAAGACACCACTGTTGAGAAGTTGTTCTCTGGTTGTGTACAAGGAAGATTTTTAAGATTCATGAAGCTGCCTTGTAGATCCATGCTCTGATTTTAACAGCTGCAGAAGTGATTTTGTTTTACCTCTTCCTCTGTCGTACCTAAGGGGTTACCTTTAATGCACCGAGTCCTCCCATTCAACAGAGGATTTGTATGGAATTTATGCAACATCAAGCTCAGGCTTTCTAATCCTTCAAGGTATTCTGCTTTGTTATGGACACGGGAGCCTATTGTCACAGGTGGCAAACTGAACAGAACCATGCTTCCTTCACCAAACTGCACGAAAACAAACAGAACATCTTGTGTTTTCCATGTAAAAATAGATGCTTAACCAATTTTTAGGTCGGGAAATCTCCCGTTTTGAATTTTTTCTCAGATTTCTCCAGGCTTATATTGCACATCGTTTCTTATCAAGTGTCTGAGTGCATAAATTGCTATTTATTGGACAAAAGACAAATTTATAAATAATGCAACATACAGTTACAAACATATGTTTATTCTAATGTATCAAGAGGGACCAATGTTAGCATAAAATCCACATGAACAGAACATTTAGGTAGATTCAGTACAATTTCTTTCTAATTAAATGTGTTCTGTATGTGTACGTATAAATATTGTAAATGGCTTGAACACGTCAAATATTTATGTTTTAATTATAATAAATACGAGTGATGTTTTAAAGAGTGAAACTTTAATAGTAAATTCTTTTTAATTATAAAATAAAATCAGTAAGAGACATTGGTTCTTTCTTTGTGAAAAACAAATGAAATATTATGTACTGTAAAATTGCACAGAAAACAATAGAATTCTAGAATCTGTCCAGGACATTAGAAGAAAACAGAATTTTGAAAAGAAACAGAGCATAGTTTAACCTGAGAATTCAAAGATAAAGGTTTTGGGGTTTTTTCTAATTCTTTTGAGCAAAAGTAATTATTGCACTCAAATAACAATCTCGAGAAATATGTGTTGCATTATGAGATGACAAATTTGTTCCAAAAGAGAAAAACAAAGCAAAATAACAAGAAAAAACTCTTGCCACAACTCAGAGTACTATAGTTTTCCATATTAGAGATAGGGTAAATTAAAAATCTTTGTAATTATTTTTTTTCCTTAATAGACAAACTTATTTCTTCTGAAGAATATTAAATAATGAGTATACTTTCATATAAATCTTGTATATGCTTATCAATGAAGAGTTTTCTCATGTAAGTTTTTATATGCCTTTAAATGGCTTTACTGTTTTTAAAGGACTTCTGCAGCTATGTCTGGAACAAATCTACTATTAAGCTGAAAAGCCTAAAAAACGCCCATTTTAATGAAATGAGAAAAGCCACTTTTCTAGAAACAAGCACACAATTTTCCAGTCATTTCTAGGCTAAAAACATTACAATTTGAAGGCTGTCTTACAAACTCATTCTTTCTTACACTGAGTAAAAATAAAGCTATTTTATAATCCATCTCACCAAAATGTGTGTTTTTTTAGAATTTAAAAGCCAGTGCTTGATTCTGAAAAAAAAACCCATAATGCTCTGTGATTTGCTGTGCTGGGAGAGAAAAACATGGTTTCAATGTGCAGGAGCAGACAGGAGCAGACTAGGTGACAAACCCTCTGTTATTCTGAAGACACAGACTTTATCAGAATAACATGTGGATTCAGTCTGAACAAGGTCAGTAGTGGGTGTTTCCGCTCCCACTGACTTTAAGTAACTCTCCTTTCACCTCTTTCCCACCTTTCCCCTGCCCCCCCAAAAAATTATCTGTTTTGAGTAAACTATTGTGGATTCAAGGGAACTATTCATAAAAGAACAGATTTTGTCTGCAAATAAGTGTTTGTAAGAATCATAAGATTCATAAAATCAAACCATTTGTTGTGCTTTCCCAGAACATGGTGTAAGCACTAAATATGAGCTCAAAGTGTTCCCTAAATAGTTCAAAGATTTATTAACTTCAAAAATTTATAATTTATGTTGATTTTTGTTTGTTGGTTGGTTTTTGTATTGTTTCTTTCTTTTGGTTTCACTTTTGCTATCAAATAATTTTCTTTAGGATTAAGTATACACACCCTGTTCTGACCTGATTACCTCATAGCTGATGGTCATGTATTAAGGAAATTACAAAAAGTATGGTTTCTAACATAGTAATGAATTAACTCTGTTGTAGGTTTTCTAAGCATAGAATGTAAATATAAGTGCTAATGTCGTAGATGACTTTGTAATGACATAGATGATATATACTAATATTTTTGAGTTATGGTTGTGTAATCACTTCCATAAAAAGGTCTTTTTCAACATTAAACTATACATAAGTCTGAAAAACTATCACTTTTCAAGGCTTTAATTTTCCATGTGTGATCTCAGCTTGTAATAAATCTTATCTTTTTTGTTTTGTTTTGTTTTTTTTAGTCTAAGGAATTTTTTCAATAATTTTCTGAAGAGAAAACTGGAAAACTAAAACTGGGAAGTTTAAAATGTTTCTTTTTTTTTATTTTGTTGTTGTTTTTGTTGCTTTTTCTTATTATTTTCCACAGGAATGCATTTTCTAATATATGCAAAAGTTTTTCATTTTAACTTTCTAAATACTTTTGCCTTGACTTTGATTTCTATAACCATTTAATGTGTATTCCACAAACAGAAAATATAACAGAAACTCAGGAAAATATTTTTGCTTAGGATCCTTCATAGTTTTTTGGATATGGATATGTTCATTCCCATTTTCTTTTCTTTGGCAGGAAACTTCCTTTGATTAAATAAAGAGGTTGTCTCTCAAAACAGTAATAGTGAGTATTTAATCTGATAAGGTTGAGGATTGTGATGGTGCATAGTACAGTTATGTCTTTAGTTTCACAGAATCATAGAATCAGCCAGGTTGGAAAGGACCTCTGAGATCATCAAGTCCAACCCTTTCTGACAATAGAAGTGAAGAACTTTTTCTCCAGTATGTCCTGACAACTAGAAAAGGTGGCAGCTGCCCACTCTTGACTGTTTTATATAGTAGTGTAGTGGCCCTTTACAAAAAGCCTCTACAATGGATCTTGGAATAATTTACCAGACACTGGTATTTGGTTCACACCTCACCCATGCTCTGGATTTGTCCTGGGGAGTATCCAAACTGCATTATCCCTCCCTGCCCTCCACACATGTCCTCACATATCTCACATAAACTCAGGCACTCAGATTGGAAGGGAACTATGACCCATGTTAATAAGCGCCTGTCCTAGTCCAGATGACCACAATTATGGGGTGGAAGTTGGAAAACAATTTTCTACATAAACAACTCTAGAAAGGAAAGAGCTGTTGTTCTTACTTGTCTACAGAAGCTATTTTTAAAATTCAAAAAAACAGAGCAATGTATGAGATCTTATATAGAAGGTATTTATACCATTCTTTAAAACTGCATAGTGTAGATATATTGAATTCCAGAGTAGAGTTAAAAATGCATTAAGTTCTCCAGGTGCATTCCCTCAGGATATATAAACAATCTCCTTTGCAATTTTGAAAATATAATGTTCCCAAATGCATTGCAAATGTTGACTGTTCATGCTTTTCTGTGGGAGAAATCTCACATTTGCCTCACTCCTGACTGCTGCTCCAGAGTCCACCAAAGCCCTAAATAGGACAATTGCCAAAGTTTGCAAGCTACAAAGTGACAGGTTTTACTGGCAGAAAAAAAAATGTCCAAAGACCTCTTTCCCATCCATTATGACCATAGTGGGGGCCATTCAATTAGACATAGCTTTTAATTACTCCAGCAGTAAAATAAACTCCTGCTTTGCCCTAGCATGGTGCTCCTGTCTTTGTGTTCTGGTGATGGGACTGCAGGAGGCTGGACACAGCAGAGGGATGTTATCCCTCATCATGCTTAGGCAAGTCCTGGGAATTTGTAGACAAAGAATGTCCCCTTGTGTGATGGTATCACTGAGCACAGTGCCTGTAATTCTGAAACACTGTGGATTATTGGAAACAGTCTTTCTACTCGTATGTTATGTAAAGAATTAAAAATATTTCCTTATCTGTGTTTTATATCTCTTAAATTTAGTATAATTGCAATACAATATATTAATAGAAAAAATATTACAGAGTATTTTCATGAACTGTATTTCAAATTTTGGAGAGAACAAATGACTTGAGACTTTTCTTTTTAATTAACTAACAGATCCTAAACTTTTTCATTCTCATGGGAATGCACTGGTTAACACCATATTCTGAAAAACAAGATCTAATTCAGAAGTTCAATTTAAACCTTGGCAACCCTTCAAGAACATTAAAAAGAAATTAAATCCATTTTGGAGAGACAAGCTGTTATATTTTATCTTTCTTTTTACAGAAATGTTCAAAGAATTTTTTCTTTTTTGGAATCTGTCCATAGCACATTACCAAAAACGTCCCGCAGGAACTAGTTAACTGATCCACTTATGTAGTTAAAATATAGACAAGAAAATTGTATTTTAAAGGGATTTTAGCACTTTTATATACCTCTAAAGTATGGTTGATTAATTAGTACCTTCCCACTTGCTAAGGACACATTTTTACAGACAAATAAAAAGCCCAGAAACCTTTATCTTGCTTTTGGAATAGAGAGTAGATCGTGTCTACAGCTGCATACCCTGGTACCGAAAAAAAAGTGTTCTGAAATCCAACCTGGTTGTTGATTGAGGTCCCTTAGCTCGTGGTTGACCACAAATCAAAGCTGGGAACAGGAAGGCAGAGTGGGAACTGGTCGATGCCTGTTGGCTCTGCCCAGGACAATCTAGCAGAACTGAGATAACATATCTGCAGACATGTCCCCTTTCGGTACTAGTACAGACAGTTTGTCCTTGGTGACCTATAACTCACATTTCCCCATTAATAAAAATTATGGGTTTAAACCAATAATCAGTAACCTTGGGTTCTATGGAAAACCTACTGGTGATTTCCAAAGAAGCTGAATCATTCTCGTAAATATTTATAAGGGAACAATCCTGAAGGATTTCTGGCAACATCTAAGGTATTTATTGGAGGGATTCAAGTAAAAGCAGTCGCTGCTGAATATTCCCTTGCCTGATGTATGGCGTAGTTAAGTAAATTTATTAAAATCTAGAATATGAATATTTCCTTAATACTGCAGAGCCAAGAGTGGACTTATTTTGTCGAATGTTCATTGCAAACTAAGTAAAAATAAAAATAAGTCTGTGATGAGGTCAGTCTTGAACGATGTTGATATAAACATTTTCAATGATAAAATAAAGATTATTTTCTTTTAGTACGGTTAGTTACTTCTGTAAACATTCAAAAATTCATGTTTTTATTTAGGAATAAGCTATCTAGTAAAGGCAATACAAGCATTACTTCACAGACCAGTGTAAACTGAGCTACAGTTTAGCTGTGGGTTAATCAAACAGACACAGTATTATGTGTCACATATAGCAGTGATATGGACAACAGAAAGAAGCACAGATGTTTGTGGAAACAAACCCAGGAAATTTATATGGAGGTAAAATATATGAGTTGAATACTCAACAGCATAATCCTCAAACGCATATGCTGAAACAGAATCAATTCTTCTGCCACCACACATTGGAATTGTAGGCCAGTTTGTATCATTCTACACCAGGTGACATTGATTTGATTTTGAATACATGTTTTGCACAGTTCCTTTATTGCTTTACTGTTCCATGGAGACTGAAATATATTTATTTTAAGCAAAAGCACATTAATAAACTGCAGCTATGCCAGATGGACAGTTTTAATCATCCTCTAAGTGTCAGAGCACCATGTGCACTATTTCTGCTGTTTAAAGTATGTGGAATACAAAGATAAAGAGTAAAACAATGTCAAAATACACTCAATTTACAGATTTTTTTTATTATTGGCTTCAGGACTCTAGATCCCATTTTCTTTGAAGAAGACTTAGCACATTGCTCCCAAATGTACCTTCAAAAATGTTCTAGTGAACGCATTCCAGTGACAATATTATTTTATTATTTGAAAATGGTAATTTTGAGCTTTACTGTGAAGCATACAAGCTCTTTCAGCACTAGCTCAGAGGTGCCTCATGGAGCATTGTGCCCACAGACTTGCATCTAAGATGAAAATGAGACAGAATGCTGATGTCTGAAGTCAAAAGATTCTTCCAGAAAATGATAGTGATAGTGTTTATTCAGTGTCTGTGATGACACCTCAAAAATTTCTAAGCTATTTTATATTTCCAGTAATATAGCTCTCACTCTCTATTATATTCCAAAAATTAGTTTTGTGTGAGCAAAGATTCAGCATGTAGCCCTGTAACTTCTGCCTTTGTGTGCTGACAGATGCTTTTATCTGAGGCAGTGATGACGCACCTGTTCAATCCCTTACAATGTCCTGGTGGCAGAATTGCAAACTTGGGAAACTGGAGGGATGAGTTTTGGTGTCTTCTTTCTCCTCACAGAACTTTTTGTTCATGGGGCTCATTGCACAAAATGATACTCCACTCATGGGCTAGAGCTTGGTGTACCGTGCTCTCTCCTCACTGCTCCTGCTGAAGCTGTGTAAAACATAGTATAGAACTCTTTGTTATCTGCAGGATAAAAAATTGGGGAAGTTGTTAGGTAAAACAGTAACAAAAAATAGTCAAATAATTCCATCTTGTTTGCATGTAAGTTCTGTGATATTTATAGGTGTGTCTTTTGCATTCTTGTCTTTTCGACAGAAGAAGATGAAAATTAATTTAGATCTTTGTTTAGGTAGATGCTGTGGAGGGAGAATGTTCAAGATAACATAAAACTAAGATATGGATAAGGACAATGCAGTGTGATGGCACAAGAAATAACTTAAGAAGTAAATAAATCCTATTTTTATTTGTTTTCTTCCACAATTACAGATTTTTGTAGTCACTTGGATGTAAGTAATACCATAATTTGAAATCAAAATTATGGTGAAAAAAGGAGTCCAGCACAAGCAAGGTTCTTGTGCTCCTTCTTGCTGATGCACAAGCAAGAATTCATGCACCATAATTCTGGTTATAGAAATCCCCTTTCCCTTGCAACAGGAGACCTGGTCAGCAGTGTTGTGAGCAGGACCTGCCATTTAGTATTTTTCAATTTATTCTGGCAATAAATTAATGTGTCTCACATGACTGGAATTTTCTGGATTCTCATTTATTGCTGATGGTCCATTAAAAATTGCTCTGTAACTAAAAGAAACACACCTGAATGTACAAGAGCTTAAATTTACAACTTCTTTTTTCATGTCAGTCTTCTGAGGCTAACTGCTTTTTCATGCCCTGTGAAAAATAATTTAGACACATTCAAGCTTTCTTCAGGTTTTTCCAGGCCTTTTAAAACTTTACAGCAAAAGAAATGTTAATGATATCACACACACTTTACCCTCATTTGTAGTTTAGCAGAAAAACTCTCCAGTGTTCTCTTCCTACTATTTAAAAATATTCAGGATTTAATGAAGAAACTTGGCAAGTGAAGCAGTAGTTTCAAGTGCTGCATACAAATCTTAAGTACAGAGAATTACAGGCTGATTCAGTCTCTCATATAATTGTATTGTACAAATGAAATAGCATAACACATAGAAGAAAAGTTTTAACATTCTCAGTATCACTATTCTCTCTCAAAATGTATTTCTGCTCTGCTGATTTTCTGTTGTTTTAACAACTTATTGGCGCACTCAAGAGGACTTGGCAATTAAGGTAAAGATTTATTTTTTTTATCCAGATAAATTTCAAAAGGTTCAGAACTTCAGACATCCTCACATAATCACACTACACTTCTGAATTTCCACAGCTTTGTCTTTTGATATGCCAGTGCTTGCATGCTTCTTAAAAGCACAAAAGCTGAGGAACTGCTCCTCAGAAAACTGTCTGAAGAAGCTGACGAAAGTGCCCTCCTTCTGCTTGTATATATAACATGAGGTACAGAGCTTCACCATACATATATTCAATGAAATATATATTTCTCGTGCTTTCTTTCTGTGAGTTATGCTTTCCCAAGCTAGAGCAGACTTAGTGCTGAATACTAATTTCATGATCTTTTTGAAATATAGGACTCTACACTGTGCTGTCATTGGACATATTAAGAGTTTTCTATTATCTATCACAAACTGAGAGGTAAAACTAAAAAAGGCAATAGTGTTATTTATATTCACAAGGAAAATATACTATACATGTGTGCATTAAATGCACGTATGCACAGGAAGCACTGCCTTCCTCATCTACCTCTTGGTTTAGATGAGAGCCATTCTTATGCTGAAGTCGGTAGTCTTTGTAATATTTATAAACTATTGGAAGGGAACTTGATGATCATCTAGTTCCAACCACTCTTCAATGGGCAAAATCACCTTCCACTACATCAGATTGCTCAAATTCTCATCCAACCTGGCCTTGAACACTTCCAGAGATGGGACATTCACAACTTCTCTTGGCAACCTGTTCCAATGCCTCATCACCCTCATAGTAAAGAATTATTTTGTATTTAATCTAAGTCTACCTTATTTCAGTTTTAGCCATTATCCCTGTCCTATAACTCTCTGCCCTTGTAAAAAGTTCCTCTCCAGTTCTCTTTTAGACCCCTTTAGGAACTGAAAGGTGCTTTAAGGTATTCTGGAACCTCAAAGTCTCGAGGCTGAACAGCTCCATCTCTTTCAACCTATCTTCATAGTAGAGATGCTCCATCCCTCTGACAATCATCGTGGCCTTCTCTGGACTTGCTACAACAGGTCCATATCCTTCTTATGCCAGAGGTCCCAGACCTGGATGCAGTGCTCCAGGTAGGGTCTCAAATGAGTAGAGTAGAGGGGCCTAATCACCTCCCTTGATCTGCTGGTCACAATTCTTTTGAAGGGATGCAAGTGTACAATGTCAGCTCATGTTGAGCTTCATGTCAAGCATCTGCCCCAAGTCTTTCTCCTCAGGGCTGCTCTCAGTCCATTCTTTGCCCAGCCTGTATTTGTGCTTGGGGTTGCCCTGACCCAGGTGCAGGACTTGCACTTGGCCTTGTTGAACTTCACAAGGTTTGTGCAGGCTTATCCTGCACAATCATCTCTCAATCCTGCCACAGTCTCTCTGGATGTCGTGCCTGCTCCCTCTGATCTATAGAGACAGCTTAAAAAAAGAGAAAAAATCATAATTTTCAGTAAATATTCTCCCTTCTTGTTCTCCGTCCACTGAAAATGCTATGCTTCTAAACTCAGTGTTGTCATAATAACCTGTAATTGCAATGTGCTCATTATATATGTATATTTATTATACTACATAGATCAATTCCTCTTAATACTGTTGGCTGTTTTTCCATAGCACACTGAAGTGTGTCCAGCTGAAACTCCATTATACTGGAATAAATGTCAGTTCTTGCCTGCAAGAGATTGTGGTTGAAAGGACAAAAACTAAGAAGTAGTGGGGCAGAAAAATAAATGTGGTAGGAATGATAAGAGGTTCCTTTAGCACAAGTAATATGAATTGGTGTGAGAAAACTCAGTCACAGTTTCTCACTTGCCTATAGACAAGGAGATGGCAATATTCTGTACATGAAATGTCAGAAGGGATCTCCTTTATTTATCCAGAGACTTAATGAACTCAGAGGTATCTTATTCCTGTAAAATTTATTGGTTAAAATTCTGTTCAAATACTTTGGATTACATAAACAAATCCCAAGAATATTGTGCTACTTATTGCTTCCCAGAATAACTTCTTTAAACTGCACACATCTAAGGTAAACATTTTTAATCTTTGAGGTGAATATGGAATGACATTCTAAAAGATTTATGGGTATGCAGAAATGTCTGAAATTTGACCTCTAATTCCCTAGTATTAGGTATCTAAAAATAAAATTAAAAAAAATGTTATTCACAAACTTTGCAGAAAGTAAACACAAAGGATCTAGTGCACCCAGAATCTAAAAACCCCCTCCAACTAGAAACAGATAGATATTAAAAAATTATTTGGATGCTTAGAATATTGGTTAAAAAGCACTGATAAATCTACAAGTTTTGAACTAACTTCATGTTTCATATGAGAAAACACAAAACCAAAAGATATGAACTCAGGTAGACTGTGGATGAATGAAGAAAATTGACTGTATAAGTTACTATATATAGTTGCTTCCAATATATATATACTATATAAGTTGTATATATATATATATTATATATTTCCAAAAATATATATGTTTATTATGAACTTTAAATATGAGCAAGGAAACGTTCAAATTTGGATCAATTACTCTAAAATAATTTACAGTTTTGGTGCCTAGACTTAGAAAAAACATTTTTCTGGAAGACTCCAACAGCATCTATGGCACTTCACTGACTCTGGGAGGAAAGGTAGGCACCTACTCATTCCTTTACACTTCACACTCAGAAGTAAATGAAATTAAGTTAAACAGGCAGCAGCAAATTCCTGAACTTGATATAGGGACTTGATATCAGCATAAAGAAACTAGAAAACCAAGGCAGGAAAAACTTATCAGTAAACCAGGATTTTGGCAACCAGGATCAATGTCACTGGCAATTTATTGTGCTAGTATTGGGACAGAAGTAGTTATGCTAGAAATGGCCTATGAATGTCATTAGGTAGCTCTGTAGGTTGTGATTATTACACACTAGAAACCTATGGCATCCCAGAATAGAACATGATGTTCCCTCCCTTGTTATGTTATCATTGGGGTTCTTTTTCTCTGATTTAGTCTACCTGGATCTAAATACTGAAAATGAATATATGATCATTAATTGTTGTCTTTTAAAAAGGTTTTGTTGAGTTTACATTAAGCATGGGAATAATTCTTTCAGCATAGAGAAGATGGCATTAAATCTTCCAAGGCAACCCTCTGAGCAAGTAAATTATTCAGCACATGAAAGGAAGTGTCAGGACAAACAAGATTATTAAAAAGGACCCTCCAGTTATCTTCTGACCATTGGGTTTCATTATCAGCTTCAATGAAGTAGCAAATGCTAATTAACCCCTGTGGTTAAAAGGGGCAGTTCCAATAACAGACATAATGTCAAAAGCAAATAATGTTATACATGTAATTGATATCTCCATTTTTACATGAACTACTAGACCAAAATGATTTCTTCATCAACACCAGTACTTCAGGATGCAATTA
>JAWWES010000115.1:102282510-102303727 GCA_035583135.1 Lophotriccus pileatus | reverse complement strand
TTGATATCTCCATTTTTACATGAACTACTAGACCAAAATGATTTCTTCATCAACACCAGTACTTCAGGATGCAATTAAGAGTATAAGAAATAAACAGGTTGTGAGACAAATACAGCAGGAAAATGAAACAGTAGGCTAGCTTGATTTTCTTAGGTGATACTGTAAGCAACAAAAACTGTAATTATAAAATCATAGAATATCCTGAATTGGAAGGTACCCACAAGGATCATCAAAGTCCAACGTCTGGCCCTGCCCAGGTCAGCCCCAAAAATCACAAAAAATGCCTGAGAGGGTTGGCCAAATGCTTCTTGAACTCTGGCAAACTTGGTGCTCTGACCACTTCCCTAGGAATCATGTTCCAGTGCCCCAAATTAATTTCTGGGTTGAAACTTCCATTTCATAGCATAGGTCATGGTCCTGACTAAACCGCTGAATTCAAGGCTGAGAAACTGAAGTAAAACTAGAATCTACTCATCCAATTATGGCTGTACAGATTATAGAAATGTAGCAGTCAATACATCAACACAGTGTTACAGTAATACCACCACCACAGTTATAAGAAAACTTGGATAGATGAAGACTATCCTCACATGCTACCTCCCATGTTTAGAACAAGTAATTTTTAGAGCTTAGAAAAGACCATATAAAATGCCTGAACATTTTATTCTTTTACACATTGAACTTTGAAAAACTACAGAAGAAGAAAAGATATCATATTCTCTACTTATTTGCAAGGGATGAAAAAGAAGAAGAAATGAAGGCTCAGGCTCTGATCAAATTAAAACATTTTCTGGTTCCACTTTCCTTGCTAGTACAATGGTGTTGTCTAATTAATTCCTATTCTTTTTTAAAAATCTAGTAGTTTTTTAAGCTGTAATGAATATTCCAGTATTTAAATTGCCTGAAAGTGAACTTGAAGGTACCTCTGGGATTATTCTGTTCAAGGCAAAATGGAGAATGCTGAGGACCTGGATCAGATTACCTGTGGTTTCAGAAAAGAATTATTATAGTGCATACATTTGCAAGAGGAAAACAATTTGTTTACTTATATAACTGATAAATACTCTATGATTGATTCTACCATGTGATTTTAGATTCTTTTCTATGGTAACAGAATGTATGTTATGGAGGATACCAGAACATGCAGCAAGTGTCCTGTGACTTTACCCAAACACACAAAGCAGTGAAACAATAAGATGCTCTGCAAAAATTGACATGAAACCCACTTTGTCACTCTTTCCCAAGATGAGGTTATTGGTTTTATACAGCTAAGATCAGAAAACTGAATTGTTTTCCCAGAGTAGTTTTTTGAAATAACAATTAGTCTTGGTTTATGCCAGGGAATGAAAAGGATATGGCCTTTATTTAGTTGGCTTTGTTGGTTTTTTCAACTGCAATGCTCATTCAACGACCGTGTAAGAAAATAACTTGCCTCTAAAGTTGAACTTTTCTGATAACATGTTGCTTAGTTCTATTGCACAGAATAAAACTGTTGTGACTTTGGATCAACTGGTGTGTCTATGAGCATGTCCTTTTGAATAACAGTCTTTCCAATTACTTGAAAAACTGATTTTATCAACAGATTTATCATTCTCTGCTTATGAAAAAGGATCACCTGAGTAGTAAATGAGCCTGGCACTTAAATATTCTGAATTAACATGTAGAATTACAGTAATCTCTTCTGAAAGTGGAGGAATAAATGTAACATAAGGACTACATATTTTTATGTGAAAATATGGTCTGTTTTGTGAACATTCATAATCAAATGCATTTTATTCACATCTTTGTGGTTCAGTGCTGCCATATTGTGCTGCTTGCTTGTAATAAAGTAATTAAAAGAAAATTTTCATCAGAAAGTATCAGAAGAGCCTTTTGTTCTTTTGGAGAATTAGTAAAAGTCTATATGGAGGAAACACTGTGGCTCAGTCATCATAGACTCCCGGATAGTTTTATCTTGACAAAATCCCTTTGCTGGAAAGAGAAGCACAGAGTACAAAGAGTTATATATAGGTAAATAGCTCATGACTTGGAGTACACCCACATCTAGTTCTGAAAATGTTCTGACAAAGTCTTACTCATTAAAATAGTCACAGATAGTCACATGAGCTGGAATGTAATTGATTATTTACTGCATATGGGAACCTCAATCTGTAAACCAGACTTCTCTCTCCCAAAGCACCCAAAGATTCTATTAAGATGGAATAAACTTATTGTCCTCAATTTTCCATTTTATAATTTTCTTTTGCTCTCTGTATTTCTTCCTGAGATAACCCTTCTACTACTACCTTTGGTTTATTAGTTTTCTATGACAGAAGATGTCGCTCTGTGTTGTGTCCACAGGCTGAGTAGCATGAGATTTTGGAAAATGATAATTCCCAATCCTAAACTAAATGAAAATAAAAACAGTTTTATTTGGGGAAAAAAATAATATTCAAAGTAGTCTTTGCTACAAGCCTTTATTATCTCTTCCCAGGTGGTACAAGCCAGGTTTTCAATGAGAAATGCTCCACAATTCCTACTAAATCCCTTTCTAAATCGCTTCTGTAAACTGTTTGTTCATCAGCTCTCAAGCCAACACAATGTTATGTAGATGAGAAAAGCATAGTTGAATTGACCAAAAAGATCTTTCGGATGCAATCATGGCACAGCCATGAGGAAAGGCATTAGTAAGGAAGTGCTTGATAGTTTACAGGCCTCTGAAAAAGAGTTGGAGTTGATCCTTTTGAAATGGTTTAAAAGGAAGAAACCTAAAGGAATAAAAGATCCAGCAGCACATGTTTAGATAGATTCTAAAATATTAGACGATCAAGAGAGGAAAAAAAGTATGTTAAAAGAGCTAAGAAGAAAATTTTCATGTAAGTACTGATCCTTTGGTTTAAGATTTAAAATGCTTCTTGTATAAAATGTACATCACTTATTATAAAAACCTTATGAAAATTTATTCTTTCCACTGTGCTTTCCCAGCCTACAAGTAGAACTGAACCCACTGCTTCCATTAACGGAGAACATATGAATTTGTCCCTGTAAAATGATTATTAACATCAGTTTGCAAAAGGTAGGAGTACTCTACATTAACAAAAGGTAAGACCAGAAGTGGGTTATTTGCCACACCCAGAATAAAGGTTTTGTGCTCCTAAAACTCCATTGCCAGTTATGGATATAGTTAAAAGACCCTAAAAATTAAATTTATTCCACCAATGGGTGTGAAAAAACATTTCACTCCTCCATCATTAATGGATGCATAATGCATAAATACATTAATGCATAAATGTTTCTTTCATAGGTGACTGGTTACATAAATAGTGCCATAATGACCCTTTACTCTTGTTATTTTTTACAGTTTTTGTCCTAAATCAGTCTCTAGAAATCTTTTCTTGTAATACAATGAAACATATATTCATTCGAGTCCTAGGTATATTCAATTATAATTATAAAAAGGAGGTAAAAAGGATGAGCCTTAGTTTGATAACTTATGCTTGTATTTCATATCATAACAAAAACATTAAAATATTAATTAAATATATCTAGAAAATTGGATAGGGAAAGATTAACATGAAGGAAAAAGTAACTTAAAATCAAATGCATAAAGAACTACAAAATTGAATATTAACGGGAAGATATCAACAACCTGTAGAGAATAAAAAGAGTGAAACTAAGTTTTTATTTAAAAAAAATAAATCAGAGTTTTGAGCGAGTACTAAAAATCCTTTTAACTTGGCCTGAATGTAACACAATTTTTGATTTTTTTTAAAAGTCTTTTAAGCTTCTTCCACACTAATGTACCTCAGCAATATTTCATTTGCCAAAACTTGAGCAGCTACCATCCCATAAAAGTCAGTGATGCATATAACCTTTGAAAGTAAGCCCATTTTTTATATAGGAACTTCGATAAAATGTATGGATTTTTGCCATTAGGCAATCCAGTTTGAAGGTTTGGGTACATGCAAAGCTTTGTTTGCATATAAATCATTACAATTTACAAAGATTTATGGAAATACAAAGCCAAACTTTCAAGCACTGAGAACTAACTGCATACATTCCCAAAATATACATGTGACAAATTTATCTTAACATACACAAGCATATTGGCTATGTTAATAGAGTTGTGAACGTTTCTTAGATTGAAATAATAATGTAATGATTTAGACTATTGCCAAAATGTGTATGGTTTTGGAGTTGCTGCATCCAGCTGTGATGAAATTAAAATTATGGCAGCACACAAAGCTTTACAGACAGGAATAGTGACATTCTAGTTGGTATTAAAAAGAGCAACACCCATGTCCAAAGTAAAAAGGCCAGTAACTCAGAATTGCTTTTGTTATGTCTGTTCTCTAGCGGAACTTGAACAAATCATGTACACCAGACATTCACCTTTGGTAAAAAAACCCAGAGATATCTTTGCTACCACATACTTAGAGACTAACTTAAAAGTCCTGGGATCATTGATCGGAAGTGCTCATAAAACTTAGCCCAAACCTAGCCTAAACTGTCTCTGTAATCAATTTTAATCAATGGAGAATAGTCTAAATTAATTTTCTTTCTGACTACCTTTTAGATTTATAAAAGATTTGATGGTGCATTTAATGTAATTGTTAATAGAGAAAGACAGGTGTCTTCACAGGTTTACATGACTCTTCATAAACAAGCTATATAAAATGAGCTGGCTTGCCCCAAGACTGTTATAACTGAGTGAGTTGCTGTCCCAGCACACAACAAGCCTGTGGAAGGGCTTGATTTGCCAGGGGCATTGGAAACAGGCAGCATATTCTGGCTGCTCAAACTCTCTTTCTTTCAAAACCGTCTGTAACTATTCTGGGTGTGTTCTGGAAGGTGTCTCCTTCTAGTGAGCACAATGGGAGCCCAGACTCTCTAGACTAAATTTATAAACACCTGTCTGAGACTCTTCCTACTAACATCAGATCCTCTAGAATAAAGCATAGTGTAGTGTAAGGCTACAGCTCTAAGGGCCCCACTGTCTTCTCTTTCCCTGCCTCTCTTCTTTCTCTCTTTTTTATGAATAAAAAGGATATTTTAAAAAAACCAGAATTTTCAATAATTGTTTGGAGGCCCATATGAAGAGCTAAAAAGTGATAACAAAAGCAAAGAACAAAAAGACGAACATGAAATTAGAAACATTCATTTCAGGAGAGTCCAACTATTTCAAAATTTGACCTTATGAGAGTGATAAAGTGCAGTAGACATCAAGGTCACTTTTAAATAAGGCAACAATAAATACCTGTAAAAATTAGAGGAAATATCATTACTTTCTTTCATATTTATCTTATGTTTAATATTTCAGATAAATTAATTTTATATTAATATTATGCATCCTTATGGTTAATAGAAGTTGAACGATTTTGAATCATAATTAAATGTCTTATAAAAGTGTAGAAACACAAATCAAGGCTGGAAGGGACACTGCCACCTAGTGATGTCATACAAGTTAATCAGATCATGCACCAAAAAAAATTCTTACTGGTGTTACAGAGAAATAAACAAAATTCTCAAAGAATAACTAGTACATTAAACCTCAATTGACCCTTAAATTGGCAGGCTGATTTTCTTATCCATTTAAAAAATATCCTATCAATGATAGGTTTTGGTAGGAGATAGAACTACTTACATAGAGACAGGCATACATCTCTGAGAAAGTGTAACATTCTGTTAGAAAAAAAAAGTCTTACTTATGTCTTATATAATTATATTTATATTTTCTACAACAAAATCAGGCAAATATAAAATAAAATTAATCAGGCTAAACTAATAACAATTAAACATAATTGCTTCACTGTTGGCTCTGTACTCCAGCATCTGTGCTGCTGCGCTTTGTTGTTATTACATTATTCCACAGAAACCATGCTGAAATGAACATCAGGATATAACTGTTAATCTCACTCCACTTCAGTGTAAATTTTTTTCTGCTACACTGTAAAAAGAAAGCACGGATGAGCTATCAATCAGAGCTCTTTTTTTATTTTCACAAAAGTAAACTTTCAGGAATCTCAGGTAATGCTACATGGTGTTGGCAAGTATTTCCTGTTTAAAGCCTGTACTCTGATTGATGTAGTACAACAATTCTAATGAGTTTGATACCTGAATAATAATGACATTTTTTGGTAGGTTTTATTGCTTGATTAATGGTGAATACAATGGATACATACAATTGATATGTATTCACCATTAGTGAAGGAAATAAAACTCAAAATAAATAATATAGTTCTGAGATCACTGATGAAATAAGATACAGAACTCATTAGGAATGTTGTACTAGATCAATTGAGAATTCATTCTATGAAAGTAATTTCACTACTGGAGGAGTTAAATACTGTACACAAGAGAAAGAAAAGCATTTAAGATAAAAATTAACTAAAGAAATGCAGGGTTGTCTAGAACAAAAAAAATATGCTGCACAATAGGATAGTTTTTAGATATTATTTTTTGCATAATAGAAAAATAGGAACAAAAATAAAACAAGACACAAGAAGCAAGGGAATAAATATTGATACTGCAGCAGCAATTGACTTGACATCATAATCTCTTGTCAAGCTGCACAGTGTCTCTTGCTTTTGCATTGAAATATTGTAGCTCCAAATGTCATCCTAATTATACTGGTGGAGCAAAGTGTCCTTAGGGAAATACAAAGTAGAAATAAACAAACACACTCTTCCCATGCTGTGGGAATGGCACTTACAGTTCCATTTCAGTATCAAGGAATATCATGTTCCATTTGGATCTAAAACATTAGCCACTGTTTGTTTATTTGGCTGCTTTTGTCTTTATTATACACTAGATATTTACATCTGTGATGACGAACTTTCTGTGAAAAAAAGATTTGCTATTTTTTAAAATCTATGTTCTAAGAAAAATATATGTCCTATTAAGTGCCAGATGAATTAATAAAAATAAAAATACACTTCATTATAATTCTTTTTTTTTCCCTCTTACTGTTTTTCTCTAGAATATGGAGCCCTGTTTTCATAAGACCAATATATTTTTCTTTTTTTTTATCACAGGGTCCTTGTGAAGTAGGAGCATACCATCAACTCCTTCAAACAGATGAGAAACAAAGGCCCAGGAAGAAAAAGGCCAAATCTTCAGGAAAGAAGACCAATAGGAGCCAAGACCAATTGCTCTTACCAATAGGAGACAACACAATTCAATTCTTCTTAGAATGAGGACAGACATATACAGAGATAAATTTCCTTACAGAAGTCTAAAAGGACACATTTCCAGACAGGGGCAGTGTTATAAAACCAAGATACATTTCACCTTCAGAGGAGAGAAAAAGCAGTAGCCAGATAAATAGAAGCAGCAGCAGCACCACCAGTAGTAACAGTAGTAATAGCAGCAGTAGTAACAGTAGTAGTAGGCAGCTGTGACTTCAGGTATCTCCTGGAGTGGCTCTTCCTTGATTGCAAAGAGTTGCAGTGCAGTTGCACAGTCCACAGACCACAAATTTGCTGAAATGGATGGCACAACGTTGATGAGCAGAGCAGATCATCATATTTTTCCTTTGCTAAATTCCTGCAGATAACTTTCTACACCTGGGACTCACAGATGCTTTTTTTTCATATGTTCAGCCACAACAGAAGCTTTTATCTTTATTCTATCAGGGCATTTATTTTTGGTTCTAGGGGAAGTTGCCCACAGAAAATTACTGTCTTCTTCATAGTGTGTACAACCTATCATGTTTTATAGACTAGTTCACATTCACTTTCATCATAAAGCTTTCAAATTCCATAGAAAGGAAAGTTGTTCTCAGAAGTAGAAAAAGCAGCTTACCTGAAAAGATGCTATCTCCATGTGTCAAATTATTTTCTTAGTGCAAAAGTTGAGAATATGAAAGGTTTGGCCTGGAGACAGGGGATATACAACGTCCTTTTTTCTTTTCAGAAATTGCATAGAATGGTTTGGATGAACAATATTTTCCTAAAAAATCTTCTCAATTATAAGAAACATTTTCACATTGTTGTAGTAACTTCATAGGTGTGCACACCTGGACTTTTTGAATTTATTGTGTTGGTGGGCTCTATTTCTTTCTTATGAGTTATGCCTTCACTCTCCTCAGAGTTTATCAGACCAGGCAGCATGCAAAGAATTTTTACATTTCTTTGACTTCTCTAACATAGCCTGAAATCAAGGTTTGTGGTTTTCAGTTCTGTTTTGTTTCATTCTTCTGTTAGTGTTAACAGAATAACCAGAACCAGAAGAAACTTGTGCACTAAAAAATGTAAGTCAAATATAAACCTTAAAACCATTACTATGCAACAAAATGATTAGTTTAGAAGCCATTAAATATAAGCCATGTGATTGTTATTTAAACCCAGTTCATAAAGTTTGCAACTAGATCTAAGAAAAATATCAATACAATATTGCATTAGAAGAATAAAATTGAAAGTAGCAAATAACTTCTTACTTTGCCTGGCATTCATTGGTAATAAACTATGGATAGTGACATATAATGATATACCATTATATATATGTTTAATAGATATATAATTGATATGTTATATATAATTGTATAGATACTGTCACATATGCACATTATAAGATGCTTTACATAATGTATTGTAGAACATTTAAGTCATAACATGTATTATTCAGTATAAAATTATTGCATCCTGTAGAGTTTTTCCTTCATTCTGAACCATATTTCCACAAACTTCTAAATATTTAGAGACTTTAAGTTAATTAATTTGTGTCATTTAATGCATAATATGCATCTTAAAAAAACAAACAAACCACAAAACAAAACAAAAATCAAACAACTTTCTATCAAAGATGTGGTAGAATTCCCATTACTGAAGGTTTTCAAGATGCGACTGGAAAAGACGCTAGCTAATCTCATTTGCACTCTCTTTTCCACAGAAGGCTGGATCAGATCATCTTTTGAGCTCACTTCAAATCTGAGCTGTTTTAGAATTCTATGAAATGGCAGGAACTGTAACTGGGATGATCAGATAGGTTTCTTGCAGAGATTTCAGACAGTGTTAATGAAGAGGATTGCACCACTGTGCACTGTGGAGCAGAGGGTTTATGGCCTCTTTGTGTAGCCATTGTGGAATGTGAAAAACATTTAAACTGAAAATTAACTTTGCAATATTTAAATAGCTACTTAATAGTAGCTCTTATCATTCTAACCAGCCCTCAGTCTTGCTCCTCATTCCAACTGGAATGTTTACTTTTAAATGGAAATACTCTCTCTGCCACAGAAACCAAACGTCTAACAGGTCAGAATTTGCTGGAGAGTACACAGGTGCTCAGCCTCCCTGAGTCAAGACAGCTACTGGAAGAGAGAAATCATCAGGATGCCATATCAACAAGGGTGCTGAATATTTTTTGTGGCCTTATTGTTTCTTTAATGCCTCACTGAATGATAATCTCTTTACAGAATGCTGTGGAGGACCAGGCCTAAGCATGTTTTGTACTTGTGGGCCACAACAAATGTACATAAGTAGGATAATCTGAATATTTAATATTCACAAAATTATGCCCCTCTGGAGCTAATGATTTAAAATAATGATCCCATTTATGGCAGATATAAGGTATTTAAATAAAATACAGTTATCATTTGTTTCACAGTTGATTTGAGACACACTGATGAAATGAATGTTTTGAGCTGTGTGGAAAAAATGAATTAATGAAAAATCAGTCAAAATTCTTAATCTTTCAGCAGTGTGTATTTGGGACAAAGAAAAGAAAGATGTAATGACTGAAACCTGTATTACCACAGTGATTGCATGTTTTCCACTCTCATGTTTACTTCACCACGGAAACTCTTTAAAAAATATGATGAAAAAAACACCCCTGGAGGTAATTACAACAGGGAATTCTGCAGTCAAATGACTATACCTCCTGTCATGGGACAACAAGGTAATCTTTCATCCTTTCCTGTCAGATAACAGAACAAAAATAGGGAACAATTTTTGTCAGCTTGACCACATCACAGTAGTTGTTGCTCTCAGTAGAGCAGCTAAAGTCAGCAAACTGACATTAATTTTAAACCATTTTCAACAGTTACCTCTGAGTCCTCTACATATGTCTCATTCTAGTGGATTCATTGAAGTCAACTGGATTATGACTCAGTTAAAATCAATGGGAACAGAGGTAACTCACATGTAATCAAGCTGAGCAAGGTTCATTCTTACATTTGAAAATGTGAGACTAACTCTTGTGCATAAACGTCCCTGAAGTCCTTTTATATATTTTTAAAATGTGACTTTACCTGGTGAGTCATCGCCTTCCTTTCATTGGAATCCTTACATCTTCATACATTTTGAACCCAGCACAAAAGGAACTCTTTCAGAGAATCTGTGAGTTGCCAAGATTACAAATATTTTATGCTGCTTAAGTGCATTACAATTCTTTCAGACATACACACTTTGAGAAAGAACTTTTCAAAATTCAGACTTTTATATATTTTGTGTAAACATAACAGACATGAGAAACATTTATGGAGACAGAACTACAGAGAAATCTGTGTTGATTTAGTCTAAAACCTTGGATTAGAAAATATTTTATTAAAAAAAAAAAAAAGAAAGTTTTCTTGGCTAGTAAAATAAGTTTCAGGTTCCTGTATGTATGATTTCTGAAAAGTCAGAAAATACCTGAGAAAGTAAGGATGAAAGAAGGAGAGGTATAAAGGACTTAAATGGAGGCAGAGCCCTGCACATGAAAGACAACACTTAAAATATCTTGAGATTTGAGTTTTGGGTAGGACAAATTAGAGTCTGACACTAAAATATCTGACATGCATAAATTATATGGTTTAGCATTTTTTCTTTTGAAGTTGCTTTTAATCTTCTCACTTGTTGCAGAAAAGCGAATGCTTTCAGATACCCCGTTGCTTCATTTGTCCACCCACAGAAAGAGAGAGAGAGAGAAAAAAGAGGTCAGCACTACCCAGTAGGGAGCATGTTTCTGGACTGAATTCTCTTGCTATGAAAGAGATAGAAAAGCAGTGTCTCTGATGCCATCATATGCTAAAATCTGAGGATCAGTCATTTTGGAAAGGCTTTTCGCCATCATCTTTAGCGTGTTCCCTGTACAAATTCAGATATATTATTTTCTTGGTAAAACCCGCAAATTGTGAGGGAAGAAACATGAAATAACACTGTTTGGGTTACTATGGTCTTTCTGGATACTCACTCACAGAAAGAGTTCATTTTTCTAAAAGATTTAATTGCATCTTTTCCAAGATGTTATGTAGCATTCATTCTTTTCTTTTTGATTATAACCTCAACATAGAGATATTGCAGCCTGTAAAAATATCCTTCTACTTGGAGCAGAGATGTTGGCACTTTTGTCTTCTTAGTGATGTAAGATCAGAGCACCTGGTATGAGAAAGATTTTTTACCTGATTTGAACACTTTCCCCACTTCTTCGAAGAGTTCTCTGGAGCCAAAAGCAATTCAGGTAATAAAAGGTCAACATCTCCACTGCCCCCATTAATTTTCTGTTCACTAGTGACTCATTTGTCCTTCCAACCACCTCTAAAAATGGCGTAGTTTTGAGACATTCCTTGAGTTACTTTCCCAGCTAGCTGACATGAGTATCCTTACATCATTTCCATGGGGAAAAGAGGATTGGATCCCCTCAGGGAGGGAGTAGACCTGAAAGTAAGTTAAAATTGTTATTACACTACCATCAGAAGCTTTAAAAAAAAAAAAAACCCACCAGTTTTTCTGATTATAATTTACTGTTTATTGTCTGAAAATGCCTATAAGTGGGTGAAAAGAATGAGGGGGGTGACCATGTTAGGAGTGAGCAAGGCACAACACTGTTTAGTATGTCAAGAGCCAAAGCTCTGCATGAGCACAGAGGCACAACTCTGTATCCCTACAAGATTGCTGTTTAAAAACGAGACAGGGAGTTACATGACAGCTGACTGTCTTTCAGCAATAACAGTTTTGGAACTGTGTTTCTAAATTGCACTTAAATTCCATTTTTGAGAGCCTTAATAGCAACCTGTCCATAATAAGTGACATATAACTAGGACAAGTGAGGTTAAATTGAGAAAAAGAAATGTCTTTTCCATACTATATTCCAATAAATATTCTCTTCTCACAACCTTCCAACAGTTATCAAGCACTGTCAAGAACTATTCCAGTGGAAATTATAATTGCGTCTCTTTTTTTAGGTACACAATTACCCTTTTTCAAAAATGTAACATTAACTATTAGCAAAGTATTAGAAACAAAGCACTACAAAGGAAAGCAAAGACCAAAATATCCATAACTCAACAAAGGGAGCAAAGCAATTCAGAGACTACTGGAAGATGAAAGTGAAATAAAGGCAGAAGAATAAAATCATTTTTAAAGCATAAAATCTGTGTCAGTTCTCTCACCTGTTTACTAGGACTCATGCATATAATTGTGTTAAAAAAGTTTATAGAAAGTACTCTGTGATAAACCTCATCCCTTAAAAATGTTTCATTAATTTATCTTCATTACATTAACACAGGAAATTATCCTGACATTTTTCTATGTTGGATTTTCTCATCAACATGAGTCATCAATGTATGCTTGGAGCAAAGAAGGTAATGGTGTCCTGGGTTGAATTAGGCATTGATGGCAGTTTGAGGGAGGTGATCTTTCCCTTCTGATCAGCGCTGCTGAGGCCACACCAGGAGTAACTGATTCCAGATCACAACTCCCCAGCACAAGACAGATATGCAGAGAGTCCAACAAAGGTGACAAAAAGAAGGCTCAGGGAAATTTTATCCGTGTTCACAAAGTGCAAAGAGCAGAGCCAAGTTCTCTACAGTGGTGTCCAGTGACAGGACCAGAGACAATTGGCGCAAACTGACACACGTCTGAATATCAGGGAAACACTTATTCACTACGAGGGTGACTGAGCACTGGCACAGGTCACCCAGACAGCAGGTGGGATCGCCAACCTTGAAAATATTAAAAAGTCAGCAGGACGGAGTCCTGGGCAGGTGGTCCTGTTTAAGCAGGGGAGTTTGACTAGATGACCTCCAGAGACCCTTTCCAATGCCAGCCCTTCAGTGATCTTGTGATTTTGAATTGAAGCCCTAAAAGTAACAATAAAAACTATATGTCTTATCCCATTGATACTTCAGTTAAAAAGGTTATATATGGTCTAAATTAATTGGATTTCCAGATATAAATCTCATCTATAAAGCCATAATTATATTTCCAGCCAACAGATTAAGTATGATAAATTATCAGTTTAGGAAAAGGAACACATATATTTTCTGTTCTTTTGACTTATAATAGGAGGATTCTATTCTACTTGAGTTTTTTAGACACTATACTATAGGCAATCTTTTGGAAAATTAAAAAAAAAAAAGTGTATCTGTATATATATTTAAACATCTATACCATACGTACAGATCATCCATCAATAGACCAGTTAATTCATGTAGCCCATTTTGTTTCACATTACTATTAAGCAATGATATAATAAGAAAAAGCAAATTTTCACATTCTTTACTATAGTTGTTCAGAAATTAGGTTCAGTGTACCCTTTGAAATGAAGATTTGATTATTTTATTTTAGAGGACATTGAATTTTCTTTTGTATGTTTCTCAATGGATGGTGAAGATCATTTATATGATTAATCTCATATTTCCTAGTTTTATGGAGAAACAAAGACAATTTCAACAAGTGCAGCTCATTTTCAGTTGAGCATGTGTCTACAGAACAGTTAGAATGGGGTATTTTGGGACTGGAAACCACACAGAACCTTTAAAGAAACTACAACTTTTAAAAGCATAACAGCCATCATAGAAAAGTAAAGATTCCATCTCAGAAGCTAACTAATATATATATTTTTACTAGTCTCCTACTGTATACCTTCATTTTAAACATTTGCTGCCTTGTTAACTAGACTAAAATAGCATGTGCCTGTACAAGTAATGACTAGAACTCACCCTTTATAAATCTTCACACTGTGTTCCAGGCTGCAGTAGCCTACAAATCCATGATGAGGGTTGGTTTTATATCTTTATGCTCTTATACAGGCACAAGAGAGTAGTCCTTCTATCTCCAGTAACAGGGCATGTGCATGCCTGACACCTTGAAGCTACACCATGTTCAAGCATGAGCACTTGAAATGGACTTTGCTGATACGTTACTGGGTCACCAAACTTTTAAATCACTGGTATTTCACTTGATACTAGGCGGTGTTTGAAGCATAATCAAAAGTTGTGAGCAGCTACGATAAAGAGAATAACACTGTGATCTCACTTTCTACTACTTTTTTAAAATATATTTTCAGTGTACTTTTCAAAGTAAGTGTGGAGAACAAGAGATGTTTTTCCTTGTAATTATTCCCTCCTAAGCAATAATATTTAGTCCCCAGAATACTACAAAGGTGTTAAATTCTACCTCTGCAAATCTGTAGGTGAAATGTAAATGTTGGGTTTGCAGATGTAACCCTATCTATGGCAAACAAATCCAACAACTTGTTATTAAAATGGGGAATTGTTCCCTCTTGTTCCATCTGCTCTTACCTGCACCATTCATTTTACTAATGAGCCAGTTAAACTTACATGACCCAAGTAAAATAAACCAGAAAAAAATGTAAGCAGCGCTCTTTTTGGTTACAGTGGAACTAATGTGAAGTGTTTAATTAATTATCTATATTATATTAAATGAATCACATTTATGAAGGGCTTACTGTGTCTCAAATCCTGTCTTACTCTCAGACCTAAATGTCCAATTTTGAGCTGTACAGACACGGCTCCTCCTATCCAGAGATTACAATTCCAAGTTTATTCTGTCTGTCATTTGTATCAAAAATTGAAATGTATCAATCATTTTGACAAAGCATGTCCTGAAAGGGATCTTTCTTTTCTATAAAGTATTATTTATAAAGTTGATGCCAATATTTGTTTCTTTTGCTCCTTTTTGGGATATCTTCCCCAGTCTACTGGCAGCAAATTGTTCCTCCTAGGTTGTGGAGAAGTCTCTCTCATTCATCTGAAGTTCTGTTACTTTATGTAGCACAACAGGTAGTCCTTTTGGGCTGGGTCACAGAACAGTAATTTTGCCTGGTTGTTAGTATGCATTTTATGTGGAATTTAATATTTTTTAATATGTTGCTCTTTTAAATGTTTCCAGTATTTGACAGCAGGTAAATGTAGAGTCAGAGGATCCAAACTGGGGTTTAAAAATTATAGGCATCTTGTTTATATTAACATTATTTATAATCTGGAAATATTTGGTAAAATTAAAATAGCAGGGAGAAATAAGCAGGGATAAAAAGAGGAAACAGAGGGATTTCAAACAGGAGTGTTCCTTGTTGGACCTCAGTAGAAACTGCAAAGCCACATCTGGAAAGAAGGAGAAAGAAAAATATCACATAATAATTTTTACATTTAACACACAAACACACAAAAATTTGAGATGTTTGTTGTCTTTGTATATATTGTTCCTTTTCAAATTTTTCAAGAATTAAAAAAATATATATTGTAGGCAGCACTGGAATAGGGTAAAGCTTCATCTGTCATACTTCAGAAAAGTCAAAGTCTCTCTAAACATGAAATGAACTATTGTCTACTTTCTGTTTGATACTTGTAAGCAATTATGTTCCTGAGCAACATAATTATTTAAAGGGAGAGCCAAGTATGGGGTTTTTAGGCCAAATGACAATTGAAAAAAGAGGCCAGTTTGCAGAGTTTCAAACCTTTCTTCAATCTTTCACATTCTCAGTGTCTCATTGTAAAACCTCTACCCATATTCACACACTGTAGCCTTAAACACGTCAATGTAAGTGAAGGGTGTCATTCCTCCTGTTCACAAGCATTTGCCTAACAGTGAAATTCACTATGATAAGGGTCAGAATTTTTTTTTAGATCCTGTCAACAGCAATTTAAAATCAGTGTAAATGTTTAACACTTTTATTTCCTGAGGTAGGCAAAATTGTGTCTATCATCTAGAATGTCTTTAACCTCAAAGTCTGACAGGTGAAACCCTGTACTTTTGATGGCTTAATTAGGCAACTATTCAAAATGCCCAAAGTGACCCTTAAGGCAAAAGTTTAACGTAGTGGTTGCTGTCTTTCAACCTTTTGGATAAACTTTAGGAAATCTTTAGTTTATCAGCTCTGATTGCATTATCAATTAATCACATGCTTTGGCATTGATGAATCTGAATATCTGAAAATTATTTTTGGAAATATTAAAGAGCAGTTATGGAGTTAGCTGAAAAGTCAGGAAGCATTATCTTAAGTTTTTTTATTAATGAATTCCTGAACAGGGTTAAAACCATGGACAGATAGAAGGCAAAGTACATTGCAGAAACCAGATCTAGTCAAACTACAATCAGGTAAATAAAGCTGGGTGGGGTACACCAAGAAATTAATTTATTTATTTACAATTCATAACTAATAAAAAATCATAGAATGATTTAGGCTTGAAGAGACCTTACTGATCATCCAGTTCCAAACCCCTTGCCATGGGCAGGGACATCTTCCACTAAAGCAGGTTGCTCAGAGCTCAGTCTGACCTGGCCTTGAACACTTCCAGGGCAACATGTAACAGTTTGTCATCACTCTCACTGTAAAGATTTTTTTTCTAATATCTAATCCAAACCTAATCTCTTTCAGTTTGAAACAATTCCTTCTTGTCCTGTCCCTACATGTCCTTTTAAAAATTCCCTCTCCATCTTTCCTGGAGGCTCCCTTCAGGTACTAGAAGGCCACAATTAGGGCACCTCGAAGTCTTCTCCCGGCTGAACAATCCCAGTTTGCTGTGGGGGCACTTGATCCCTTTATCTAAGTCATTAATGAAGCTATTAAAAAACACCAGTCTCAATACAGACACCTGAGGGCTACCACTTCTCATTGATGTCCATTGGGACTCTGAGTTGTTGACCGCAACCCTCTGGATGTGACCATCCAACAGCTTCCATAGCCATGTAGCGATCCACCTGTACAAAACTGTGGATAAGGTAATCTTCATGGATTACTGTCTAAATATGTGACTTCAACAGTACAGCTGTAATATCTACTGCATCTACTGTACATACTGTGGAAAGTAGGGAAAGAAACACGTAAATATAAAATGTATAGAAGAGAAGATAGAAGACGGGAATAAAAGGATACAAAACTAATTTCAAACAGAGCAGGAATAAGGTCTTGTCATCAACTACAATTGAATAGAACTTGTAAAACTGCAGAGCTGCAGAGTTATATCTCACTTTTATCTCTAACTTCTGTACTCACTATGATTTTGTCCATACAAATCAGGTAAGAAATTTAGTGGAAAGAACAAAAACAGTATTAAGTGTATTGACATCAGTATAACCCAGAAAATAAAATAAAAAAACAGTCAATAAAGTTGCTTTGTTACTTGTGAAGTTGTAACAACATAGAACTATACCCTCATAATCAATTCCATAAGCATGACATGGAAAAATAAGTTGAGCTTTTGAGAATAGATTCTGATACATGTAAGAGATTTTTCACATGTATGTGACGAGGATGTGTCAGATAGGCAGAAATGTCAGATGCAGAAGAGTCATGCTGAGAAAACTGAAGAACAAAGGGCAGCTATGAAGACATATAAAAGGGGAAGAAAACACTGAAAGTGAGTGGGAGAAGCAAAGCAACATAACTACAGCACAGGCAAATGGTGTGAGGCAGAGGGATCATGCTGTGTCTGATGCTACTCCTCTCTCTTTTCTATTCAGAAATAATGATCAATTTGGAACAAAGGCAACTAGAACTGTTCCAGCAGAAAGCTGTATAAGCATAAAATGTAAAGTTTGGCTAAAATTATTGGAATTATCTGAGGCTTTAATCTGGGCCAATGAATAGAAACATGTGAAGACTTTGATGGCTGAAGAGGATGTTAGAATGAGTCTGTTTTCTTTTAAAAAAGGAAAATATTAGAGGTTTTAATGAGCTTGAACTTTGAATATGTATTGGATGCAAAGAAGTATGACATTTTCTAGTTTGTCAGTCTTCAAAAATAGACTGCATGAAAAGAGAAAATGATGTCAAATATTGTCAAACATTGTCAGGTTGATGGTTTAGTGATTAGTTACTAAATATCTCTAAAAAATCTGAAAGCAGTATGTCTAAATTCCCACACTCCCCATCAGCTGTGTGTACATTTAAAAATATTAAAATGACAAAGGCAAGGATGACATTAATTGCCATTTTACTTTTTACTTTTACATTGTTACTCTTTTATTTTAATCTCTCTCTCTCTCTCTCTTTTTCTTTCCTGTATGGTAAGGAGTCTGTAATTTCGTAAGTCGTCTATTGCCAATGGAACTTCTCTTTTCATTTTCACTTAATAAAGCAATTGAATATAACCTCTCTTGAATGAAAGAAGAAATGCACAGGGTTACAATTTCAAGGTGAAAACAGCTCAAACATCAACCTGCATAAGCCAAACCCACTTCTATAATAATTCCAATTAAAGCAGATCTCCGTTCAACTTCATATGTGGAATCTCAAGGATATACAAAATGTAATTATATTTAGTAAAGTTTTGAAGATGAATACTGTCTGCAGATTTTAAGAGAAAAATATTTATAAAAATAACCTTTTTTCACAATTTTCACTACTTGCATTTAGTGTAAAATGTTCAGTTATTCAGCAAAATAGTAATCAAAATTATATATCTTAGAAATAATCATAACACTATCAACATGTTTGCTTTCAGCTTTGCAAGGAAAAACATTAAGGTTGTTTTTTGGAAAAGATTATATGTAGTTTCATATGTCTCATTCTGGCTTTGTGCTACATATACTCACAGTCTTTTTAATTCATGTACAACACAATCTGTCATTAATCTTACATCACAAGATAAGTAGTAGAAGCATTAGGAATGCTATTTGAGTAAGATGCCTTAGAAGGAAACTAATAGATGTGATAATGTGCGTGCTAAACCACCTGCAATGCAAAAGTTTATAAGATACAGCAGTGATGAAATGGCAAGATAAAGAAAGACAAGTAAGGTTAAAACAGAATGATTAATGAAGCACCATTCCATAAGCTCATGGCAGTAATAGTGTCACATGAAAAATCAAATAAAATATTTGAAGTGGGAAAGGAAGGGCATTTGATAAAATCATTGAGTTGGAACAATGGACACAGCATAAAAATAACTTATCTGCAATTTAGGTAAGTTAAATAGATATTTAGTAGATATTAACCAGTCTAGAGAGATATTTGTTCCTTATCAGAGATAGACTTTTCCTTGAAGGATTCTGGCTGGATTTTAGTCATTCTAGAGCATGATGAATTGATTTTATTGCACAACCTATTTTCTTTAGCTGTGGAATGGAGAAGATAAAGTTTTCAAAATGCAGTCAAAAAGATATTTCTCTTCATTCAGAATCAGATAAAGCTGCCTTAATCGAATAATAATTCCAAACCCATTCCTTCCAGGACTGGAAGGGTTTATTTTAGAACAATTCGGTTGCAATGGAAAGGAGTTATGTAGGTGTTTTTGTTCTTACAAATTATCTACAGTATCTACAGTTATCTACAATAATACAATAATAGAAAAGTATAATGGTATCACTTAAGAAAATATGTAAGAAGAGAAAGGAAGGAAGGAAAGGAGGAAGGAAGGAAGAAAGGAAGAAAGAAAGAAAGAAAGAAAAAGGAAGGAAGAAAGGAAGAAAGGAAGAAAGGAAAGAAAGGGGATAACAGTAGAAATATATCACCATCTGTGGGTCCAGCAAGAAGACCTGATGTAATTTTGATGTCTGTTAGTCGAAGTGATGGTCTCAGTCTTGATCCATCAGGGGTTCACAAACACAAAATTCAATGGGTTAATATATGCTCAGGTGGAATGCCCAGGTACCCAGGAGTTTTACACTGTCTGATGCAACACTGTGGATCTGTTCCGACACTGTGGGTCACACACAGTACTCTGATGGAAGGACCCAGAGATTAGTCTGGGGGAAATTTGGGGCGCAGACTCTTTGATGGTTTATGACACCTTCTAAGACGGGACAGCTGCCTCTTTCATCAGCGTAGTTGAGCCAGTTATGCCCCATCAGAAGGGATAAATACCTTCAGACCCACATGTGAATGTCCTAATACCTCCCCCGGAGGGGAGTTTTCACATCTGAAACAGTTGTGTAAGGAATATCATTGACATGAAAAAAATCACTATCCCACGTCACAGAATCTACTTCTTATTGGCCTCTTGCCTTATCTGGCTCGTTAACCAGCTTGCCACCTCCAGTGCTGGGTGTGCACCCTCTCTGCACTGGAGCTGTTCCTTTGCAGGTCGTCAGAAAGCACCCACTGCCTTTGAAAATGGCCAATTGCTCGAGTCATTAGCCATTAACATTTCAATCTCTCACACCATCATCACACCCAATACAAGAAGCTGCATCTCATCTATCATGATGTCAGATTGTGTCTCTGAGCTAGAAGAGCAGTCAGCGCAAAAGTTAGCCTGCCTAATTCTCCTAGTGGTACTACTTCCTTGTGAAGGATGGGATACAAAAGGCACCATGGGATTTTAAGGCACAGAAAACCTTTCATGATTCTAAATCAAAGTAAAGAAATCCATGTAACGTCAAGACACTCTTCTCACTTAGAGGCCACAGATGGAAGAACTTATAATTGATTGTCAGAGTTGAAATGAAGATACACTTTAATTATATTAATATAGCAAATATGAAGACAAGAAATGTTGCAAAAATCTGTAATTCTGAAGAAGAGGTTAATATTCAAAAAAACACACTAAAAATGGGAGTACGTATTGTCTGTACTAGTGAGGATCACTTCACTTCAGCTATGTAGGTAGACATAAAGAAACACCATGTGCCCAGATTGCAGTGTAATTTTTATGCTTGTAATTTTGTGACTTGCTAATTGCTTCAGATACAGATTTGCCAACAGAGTTGAGTATTTACCTTTTGATAGGCATTAGGAATTTCTAAGGATAAAATGGACTAGATCATACAGCATTTTTAAAGAGAAATATTGCAAGACCAAAAGTGAACAAATAACACTTGGCTACAAATGCACTACGTTGTTTGTTGGGCTTTTCTTACAAATTTTAATAATTGTAATTCGCCCCTCATTGCTTTTCATGGCTAGGCTTCGCGAACAAAGATTTGGGACCCCAGTGCTTTTAATGTCACTAATATCACCTCCATTATGTATAAGTGCCTATATTTCAAGTAAAATACTTGAACAAGGGAGCCCCCGGTGGTCTAGTGGTTAAGACGCAGGGCTGGTACCCTTGAGACCGCGGGTTCGATTCCCGGTC
>JAWWES010000115.1:102237771-102282410 GCA_035583135.1 Lophotriccus pileatus | reverse complement strand
TGCGCAGGCTCGAAGGCCTTATCTGCATATGCGGGTAAGGACCTTCCCCGGCTCTTCGTTCGCGAAGACGGGCCATAAAAACTTGAACAGCTTGAGGTAGATTAAATTCATGGGCTTTCAGTCTTTAACTCCAAGACAGATAGCTTTTAACACTGAAAGAAAAAATAAATGCAGTGGCCTCTAGGAACTTGTTTTATTTTTTTTCTGGCTTGTTTTGGAAGTATTGTCCCTCCCATTTAACAGTGGTCCTGTAAGAGTTGAACATTTTGTGTTCAAATAAAAAATCAATTGAAGTCAACAGAGGAACTCTTAGAAGTATCTCCATCACCAGGTGAGGAGGGGACTTGAAGACAGGGTAGGCTGAGGTCCAGGAGCCTCCTCATATTTCCTCTCTGCAGTTGATTGTAGTCCAGACACAACTCAGGCTTTGTGAGTGATGTGAACACTGGGGCTGATAAACATGAGATCAATGATGTCTGAGTATTGCTTTGTTAAAACCATATAAAAAAATAGAAGAGCTTCCAAGTTCAGTGTTTGTGCTAATGCAGTTAATCTCCCCACTCTGCTGTGAAACCATGCAGTCCTGTTCAGGCTGATTGTTGGGAAAGGCTGTTGGCTAAGAGTAATCATGAAGGCACTTAAAAAGATGTGTGGATTTGGTGTTTGGTGACATGGTTTAGTGGAGGGCATGGCAGTGTGGGGTTAAAGGTTGAAGTTAATGATTTTAAAAGTCTTTTCCAACCTAAACAATTCTGTGATTCTATGATTCTCTGATCAAGCATAGGATGAGAGGGAGTTTGTTTACCCAAGCCAAAACCGAGCAATTTTTTGATTAGCAGTTCAGTGATAAGGAAAATCACATACCAGTCCTTATCTCTGTAGCTGGCCTTTTTCATTACTAGTGTAGATGAAGCCCAAGGTCCTGAACATCCTTTGAAATACAATCTGAGGAAGTGTTTTAATGTGAATTTGAATGTTTACAACGTGGATATTAGGAGAGTTTTGTTGTTGAGGGAAGTTTTGGACTCCAGTTTACCAGATGGTACATTCCACTGAATTCAGCAGGTGGTTAAACAAACCTGTGGAGAAGTAAAAAGGAAATGAATTCACATGAAATTGAATGCAACTTGCACAGGAAAAGTTTGATCCAGCTAGATGCAAAACCATTAAATGAGATGTTTTAAAATTAGTAAACTCTAGTGTAACAGTAAATATCTTTTTGTGTGCCTATACATATATATATATACCAGAAATAAGTAAGTAAGAAATACTAGAAATAATCAGTAAGTAAAATCAGTACTATTAGGAAGCATTCAATATGTTGGTCTTTACATTTCCAACTATAGTATTTTGTCTAATTACAAAATTTGGTGCCTTACCAAATAAAAAATCTTCTCTTCTGTAGGTACCTTGTCATGGTTTATAATGTGAGAAATTAACACAGCTGTAAAGTTGATTACTATTCCTGTATCGAGTCTACTGGAATACTGGCTGTTTCCTTCCAGGCAATTGTTATTTTAACACAGTTATTTAAATTTTTAAAACAGTCATATTTTCAGTTTAGAAATAAACCAATTCGTGTGTACTTATTTGGAAAAGAAAAACTACAGGCACCTTGAAAGACAGTAAATGGATTTCTTTTTGCTTGAGAATGTAACGTCCACAACAACAGTTATGTGTGTTAAAACTGTAAAACAACTGAAACAACAGTTACTAGGGCTAATATCAAAATTAATCTTGGAAAAGTCTATTTAATAGTTTTGGGGTTTGGATTACAAAATATATGAGTTTGGAATTAATTATTGCAATTGAAAATAAATAATAAAAAGCTATTTTATTAATATAGCTTAAAGAATGTAGATTTTATTAAGGACAAAGAAATGTAGTTAACCTGGGAGGACAGACTCTTATCCATTAATGTAGTTGCAGCCACAGTATGCTTGCAGATATTTCTGCATGTTCTTTGTGAGCAATTCACAATGAATTTCTATAAAAACATCTGAAAACAATTTGCAGATAAAAAAAGTCCAGAAAGTGTACACTAGGAATGCATCTACTCAAAGAAATAACTACTTTATAATCACCTGTTATGTAAATGAAAATCTAGTGTTATATCAGTAGTTCATAGCAATTACAGCAGTAGTTTCTATTTGACAATTTGTGCAACTAGCAAAAAAAAGGGCAAGTCACTTCAATACATAGCTAAATAATTGCTACAGGATAGAGTGGCAAGGTCAAAATTTGATTTTCCTTTTTAAGGCTTGTTAACATGAAGGAGTGATAATGGATCATTTTGGTACCAAAGATACATTTCCTCTTTCCCTTCCATATCTTTTGAGCTGTTTTGTCAGCCTGCTGCAATTGCAAACTTCTAATCCCTCTTCTTAAGGGTATAGCAATAGCACAGCTTGGGCATTTGGCTTCTTTATGTGACTGTCTCAAGATATGACCATAATAAAAAGGACACAATCTGATTTTTTAGCTGGGTTATCAACAATTTGGAGAGGGATAATTTTTTCACTAAAATGAGTTATGAACAAGGCAAACTGCCTGAGGTTTTAAAACTGATAGTAAACATTGTCTGCACTGAACATTGGTCTCCTGCTAAAATGAATTTAAAAAAGATCTCCAATGCTGTACTGGGAAAGGGATTTAAGAACACAACTATAATATTCAAGAATATGAAAAAGCTTCTTACAAAATGGATAATGCAAATATTTCTTTAAATCTAACAAAGGTAGGCATGCATATTAATTAAAAAATACTTGATATAGATTAGAAAATCATCATTAAGCACATTACTTACGGACATTGTGCAATTCCCATTAGATCTTATTTAAAACTGACATATTCAGACAATAGCAGAGAAAACAATTCTGTTGGACCTAATCTAAGCACACTTGGTTATGTCCATGATCAGGAATCTGGACCAAATCATCTCCTAAAGATTCTTTTAAGCCTGTGCTTCTATGACTTTATGCAATTTTTTGCTTCTATTTTGAAAAATGACAGTTTGTATATAAACTGTGAAGAGTATTGGAACATCTATTAATATTTTCTAAAGGAATTTTTGAGCAAGAAATATTATCTGAAGTTCTGTCTAATTTTACAAGACTAAAACAAAAGGTATGTTCAGGGAAGGTGATTCTGAGCACTGTTAATTATCTGTGCTTGTGGCTCTCACTTTAGAAACATTCAGTATTGCACTGAGACTATTTTTTCCCTTAAAGAATTGGTTCTTTGGTGTTAAAAGGGTTTTAGTTTTTTTACTTATTTTTTTCTTCTTGTTTCTAGTAAGCCTCAGATTACTTTCCCTTAGCATTACTGTCCATTATTACTGATTACATTTGGAGACAAAATAATGAATTCTAAGCTTTTGCTTTTCATATACCTCCATAACATGCTGTGTTGAATGTTTTATCCTTTACAAAAAAAATTAATAATAGAACTAGTCTTGATATTGGCAATACAAAACAAAAAAAACAAAAAACAAAACAAAACAAAAAAAAGCTGTAAATTATTCTAGAAAGGAACGTGATTTCCTTTGGTCTGAGTAACACTATTTCTGCGTGAAATACATTCAAGGCAGCTTGTGTAGGAGATTAATTGTTTGGACTTCACAGTTTGTTTTTTTTTTCTCTCTCTCTATATAATGTATATTTTTTTCTATGTATTTTTTTCTCTACAAAACATATGTTTTGGGGTTTTTTTTGACTATTTATTTTTAAATCATCTGCATACAACCTAGCCACAAGCTTATGGCTATCACTGGAAGATGCACAAATATGTATGATGAAATGAAAATATGCACAACGTCCTTCAGCATGGTGTGAGAAGAACTAGCTCATGAATACATTTAATAGACCTAGAGGGCTCTCTGAAATACAACAAAATTGGTTTTAAAAATTTCATTAATGAGGAAAAGCAGAAAAGTCTGGATTCTTCTGGTTAGTTACCAGAAAAAAAAACAACCAACCAACCAAAACAACAAAACTACTATCTCTGCATAGCCATAGTTCAATTTTTTCAAGAAGTATCATTAGAATCTGAATTAGTAATAGCCTGACTGATCTAAGGAAACATGAGCTTTCTACAAGATGTGCCAGATTGCTTTAGCATTCTAATCATGAGTCCTTTAGCTTAGCAAATGAAATGCTTTGCATCTTTGTGGCTTCCTCTGATATTTCTGTCAGCCCACTGCTGTATTTTAGTGGTGCATTGCTCTGCAGAGAAAAGTGGTCGTAAGAGAACTGTAGTGCTGAAAAGAGTGATGTTGAATGGAGCTTCATTTCCCCCCTTCTTGCTAGTCCTAGTGGGTGCATCAGGAAGACACATCTGACCCTCAGGCTGACAGACAGAGCAAGAAAAATGCATTCTATTCAAGGGGAGTCCCTCTAGTCCAAAATAAAGTGCAGAGAAATAGATACCCATTTAAGTCACTTTTATGGAATGAAGTTGAGGGTATCAGAGCTCTGAGGTATATTGTGAGAGTGTGCAAAGGCATTTGAAGATTCAGAGCCTCTTAGAGTAGGATAGAGACCAGCAACTGTAGAGAGGGGCTGTGAGAATGAATATGTCAACTCTACTTACTGCTTCTGCAGCAAGTCCAAGAACCCAGAGTGTTAGGCCTATGCATGGATACATATAGATTTGTAAGAAACTAATAACTGTTTGAGTTCTGATGTATGTTTTCCCTATCCTTGGGGAATAGAAATTGATCATTTTGGGCATGAAAAGTAAGTCACAAGGATAACTTTGAACTGATACCTCTAACAGAAAAATCTTCAAAAAATGGCTCAAAAAAAACCCCCCAAGCACATGGTCTATTTTTCTAAGAAAATCAATTATTTATTCCATACAATTATTGAGTCCTGAAATTTTGGTTCCAGCTATATAATTTGCTTTTTATTGTTAGATTATCTTTAAAATAATAATTTTAGAATCAACATTATGAATTTTATAATTTAATTTATGCTGCTTTGTTTAAATTAGGGACTGTATATCTTTCTAGACATACTCATTAGATTCCCCATATCCTTAATTCAGTGAACTACTTTAATGTCTTTTTTTCTTAATGTTTTTGTTTGATTTGCATTATTGAAGATAATGTCTGCTTTCATCAACAACCTCTGAATTCCAAAACAAACCTAGACTTTGACCTACCTGTGTTTACATAACTCCCTTGATCATGGTGTCTAAGTGGCTCCTAGTTTTGATGGCAATTATCTCCTTAACACCTTGTCATGCAAAAGAAAGGCACTGTTTCTTGTTAAGCATTTTGTTGTAATTTACAGTCCATATTTTAGAAATAATTATTTTTAATTTTTAAATAGCAGTATCTACCAAAGAAAGTATTAATCTGTGGCTTGTCTGGTATAGATACCCACTGCAGTTATTCAGTCAGTTTCTGGTTTCGTATAAATGGACTAGATGCAGTCATATCTGTGAAAAACTGCTGTCCACATTTTGTTGATTGGAAGTTCTATAAACAGGAGCTAAACAAACATGAATAGATACAGAATAATTCTGCTATGAAGCCAAATCAGTTGTCTTAACCTTAGGCTATGGATTTAAGCAGGGGATTTACTTTTCTCTAACCAGTACCTAAATGCTGCTGGCTGTTTTTACTGGAATCAATAGTAATCCATGTTCACAGTAACTTATATGCATAAGTTATATCTGCAGAAATACTTCCTAGTCAAAAAAAAAAAAAAAGGAAGATAAATGTTGTAATAATATAGGTTTTAATAACCTACAGAAATAAGCAAGGGATGAATTTGTTTGCTTTTTCACAAGTGCAAAATGATAATGAGAAGTTCAAGAGATTTTTCTATTAAATCTTATACAATGATCTTCACTTACAATAAATTGCATTTTTTTTAATTTCTCCATTTTTTTCATCTTTAATTTTATCCAGCTTTCTAGTTTAAGTAGTTAGTTCAGATCTCAGAGCCTCTATTGCACATTAATTTTGGTGACTCACAACTGCATTACTAGTCCCAGATATAACATAGGACCTATTTACAGATGCACACAAGTAAATTTGATACTAGGAGGGGTTTCATGCACACCAGAGTGGTAAGACAGCATGAATCAGTGGCAAGTTACACAGCTCTAGTAAGTCCAACAGTCACGCAAGTTAAAAAGGATTCAAAGGGCTATTTTTTTCACAAGCATTTTCAAATAATAATTCCGTAATATTTGGACACCTCTGAGGTATGGTAAGCAACTGCTCTTCTCTAAAATTCATGCCTGAGTTATTTAACAAATTTTAAAATTACAGTCTCACTAGATGTTTTGCTTCTTCTCACCTACATTTTTAATTCCCATTCTCCTCTACTGACATTTTTGTATTTTGGTCATCATCAACAATATTCTTATGACATCTCATCTTTCTTATTTGTTATGAAATAGGTGGAGATACAGAGAAAACTGTCTGCCACTGCATTGACGAAAGTCAGTTTGATTGCAGAAGTATAACTGAGCTACATTTGTAGAATTTGGGCACACATTTCATAGTCTTACATAAATTTTGAACTTTTTTGTTTTAAAACTCTAATGGAATTTCTTATTTTTGATCTTTTTGTTGCATTTTATTCCATAGTTCTTCTCTCTTCTCTCTCATTTATTTCTTAACTAAAACAGAGGATAGCAATGTCACACTGTAGTTTTCATGTGTCAGATGAAAAATGATAAAAGACATAACTACATGTCATGGTTTAATCCTAGTCAGCAACTAAGCACCACACAGCTGCTCACTCACTCCCCTCACCTGTGGGATGTGGAGAGAATTAGAATTGTAAAAGTGAGAAAACATGTGGGTTGAGATAAAAAGAGTGTAATAACTGGGGGGTGGGGGGGATAAATAAAGTAATAGTAAATTGTAAAGAAAAGGAAAATAAAGAGGGAGAAAAAAACTCTAAGAAAAACAAGGAATGCAAATGAAAATAGTTGCTCACCATCAAGCAATTGATGTTGCCAGTTCCCAAGCAGTGCCCCCCGCCCCCAACATCCCATCTAGTTTTCTTGCTGAGCTTGATGCCATATGGTATCAAATATCCATTTGGTCAGTTGGGGCCAGTTATCCAGGCTGTGTCCTCTCCCAGTTTTTTTGTGGGCTCCCAGTATATTCACAGTGAGGCTTTGGGTCTGTGTAAGCCCTGCATTATCAACACTGTTCCCAGCACAAAAACAAAACTTAGCCCCAAATCAGCTACTGTGAAGCAAATTAATTCTATCCTAGCCAAACCTACCTTGTTATAAAATAATAAATTAATCTGCAAATCAAAACTCAAAAAAATCTTTAAATATTGAACTTAATTCTTAGTATATGAGAAAAGAGACTGACTTCCACTTTTCTACAACCTCATTTCAAGTAGTTGTAGAAAGTGATAAGGTCTCCCCTCAACCTCCTTTTCCTGCAGGACAACAGCCCCAGTACACTCAATTTCTCTTCATAAGACTTGTGTTCCATACCCTTCAGGTCTAAAGCCCTTCAACTGCTAGTGAAATGATAGAGGATTTTCAGAGGATAACAGTTCTCACACTAAAAAAAAACCCCTAACGAAAATAGATGTGATATGTATCATCCATTGGTATAAGTGGATACCTTTCTACTGGAACTGGAACAACTTCAGTGAAGCACTTACCTCTGCAACTGTTTAGTAACAGTGATACTAATGCACACTCAGATTTGTTTTCTATCACAGAATTTTTATCATCTCCCTATTTTCCTATATTATTTCTGAATAGTTTGCCTATCTTAAGTCCCAGAAATTCCAAGATCATTGAAAATAATTTACATTGTGAGAACTAATAATTTCCTACTCCTTGACTCCTGTGTTTTGATTATATCTTAATTAACCTCTGCTTTCTCATTCCCTAAGCATTTTCTTTAGAATTTTTTCTTATGTATCTTGTATGAAGTTTTTTTTCTGAAACAAAGTATTTGCAACTAGATGAAGCTCTGTGGTTCAAATACTGATAAATTATTTAAAATTATTCTAATGCTTTGCAAGATATAATATCCCAGTGCAAAAGTAGCATCATCTTTCCCTATATTTATCTGTTTGTTGACCAATAGATATCCATTTACCACTCCCACAAATTTGCATACTTTATGTATCAGAACTATCACCTGCCAATTTCTAGACTCGGAGCTCCTTGTAAGACCTGGTCCCACTCTTGCAAAAATTACTTTCTTTAATTACAGAGGGATTAGATGGCTGGATGCATTGCATACTAATTAGTTTTTCAGCAGTTTCATATCTGAGTTCCTTTAGAATTTGTGGAGAATTACCATTATGCTTTCATTTTTGTTTTTCTTTAAGAATATTTTCTATGGATACTGAAATTTCTTCAAGCTTTTCTTAGAGATGCTCTCTAACAGGTGTAACTGTGGTGAAGGAACCTCTCTGAACACATCTACCATGAGAACACTAGTGCAAAAGGTTATCTTAAACACTTTTCCTTTTCTATAATATATTTATAGATATTTTATGCTGATTTTAATCTTTACAGTCAAATGACTTTATGCTTCTAACAGGAAGCATATTGTTGCAAATTATCAAAAGTGTTATGTACAATGTACTGTTGAACTTTTCAATTTCTACCCATTAAACTAATTGGAATAACAGTAACAATTTTTGGGGTTTGTCTACTAAGGAATCTTTTCTACTGTGTAGAATAAGGTCTTTTATCCAGGACAGCTGACACAACATATTGGAAAGCAATCAAGGTAGTGACTGATATTAACATTGCACAAATTTTAGCTCTTGCATCTTATCCTTTTTGATCTTAGGGAAACTGTGCATAAATATCCTGGTAAAAAGACAAGATAGTAAGTCAAAGCCACTTGCCTAGAAGATGAACTCCGGACTTGCTTCAGACTGTGATCTGATCTTTCATATTCCGTGCATTCTAAATATTTCTGTGCACTTATGTTTACAAGATTATAACAAGTCAAATTTGCAACTTCTACTCATTACAAAATTATAAAGAGCAAATGATATAATGTAGGCTTCAACTATAGGTGGATTTGGGAGCTATATTAAAATCACATAGTTGGATTTCTTATATCGATCTTAAAGTTCTTTAAAAGGACAATATAGGAACTTATGTACTGAATAGAAAGATTTTGAAATTGCTCATGAGTTTTCAAATGCAGATGGTTTAGCAGTTGTAGCATGAAGTTAATAGGATTTAGTAAACTCTTTGAAATTGATCTTTCACCATTACTTATATGTCAGTGTTAAATTTCTTGATAGAACCTTGTAAATAAAGTTTTCAAAATGCAATAATGTTACTAATTCATCGAGATATTAAAATATCAATATCATATAGGGGAGTCCAAATTTTCCCTTTTCTCCCAGATGCACCATTTTGGGATTATTATTACAAATATTAAAAGAATGTATGGTACTACAGATTCGTTCTGATGTTCACAGAGAGCTAAGAGGAATCCAAAAGAGTTGGTGTCTCATATTCTGCAGTTTTTCAGCAGTGTTACTGGCATATGGATTTTTATATAATCTAATTATGTTGTTTCAGTCTGTATTGATATACACATTCCTGTGAATGTGTTTGTGCATGTATAAACACACACAGAAGAAAGAGCATATAGAAATTACATACTCCACTAGAATTCTGTATTATCTCAGAGATGGCAGGTTTTCATATTCTGCTTCTAATGGAACAAGCCATAAAAGTCTGCATGAGTTTCCTAGGGATATCATATGGTAAAGAATTATTTCATGCTAACACTAGAATGGTGGGGTTTGGGGGTTTTTTTATGTTGCACTGAATATGCAAAGATGTTGGAAAAAAAGAGGCTGGAGTTGCTCCAGGATAGAGTGAGAAAAAACGCTCTAGAACCACTAACGAATGTAATTTTTTTAACTTTAAGTCATTCTTATGTAAATTGTCTGAAATGCTTGTCTGTGCATTAACAGAATTTGTACCTGTAGGTGAACATAAACACTGAACAAAAACACTGAAATTAAATCTTTTAGATTAGAACACTGTTGTTTACAGTTCCTAACAACACCAAATCGCTGAATTTTGCTTGTCTACACTCTGTTCAATATCACACAATATTTGACATGCTTTGGGAGTATTTTAAGTTCCACAGTTGAGCTCTATATGATGTGCCCTTACTGGAGTATACCAATGTACATGAGCTTTAACCAGAGTCAATTTCACCAAGATATATACCCAGATATATAATTTTTATGCTTTTTATATATATCAAACCATAGGAAAATTATGTTCTTTGTGTGTTCAATATCTTCTTTAAAATTGTGTGTTTAAAAATATTCTCATATGTGTTTTTAAAAAAAGGTTTAAAAAATTCATAAACATGTTTTCATCCACCATTAAGAATATGCATACTGTTATTGTAACTTTCAGTACTGCTGAAGTTCTAAAAAGAGATTTAAATTCCTCTGTAGGTAACAATAATAAATAAGAAAACTTCACCATTAGAAACCATATATAGTTTCAATACAGGTCATGGAAAAGGAGAAAAGTATCATAAAAATCAGGCATCAAGTAAAAATATTATCAAAGATATTCATCTATTTATGAAAAAAATGCTTTAAAACAGCACAACATTCATGAACTACAGGATGTGTTACACAGTCCCAGAAATAACCTATGGAAGTTCGTGTTCAGTTCAGTTCTCTGCAGCTTGTAACTTTTTCACTTTCTGAATCTTCAACACTCCACACTTTCAGAGAATTTTAAGGAAGACTTTCTAACTGCCTCACCCCAACAGTGCAAACACTTCAGGACACAGAAGAAAAAATATTGCTGAATAGAGATTATGCATAACTAAACAGACGAATGCAATCATTGCCTGCCATTTCTTATGTATTGTTTATATAAGGCTCAATAGTTAAAAAAGACATATCAATAATCTCTACTACCTGAAAGCATATGCACATATGCAATAGATTTTCTCATCAAGGAAGTGCCACAGTTGCAAAATTGATGCTTGACCTCACTGAGTTCATATCAAGCTCTGCAGCCACACTGGTAGTTTTCCACATCTGTGGAGTTTCTTGCTTTGTTTCACTTTCAGGCTTGTGTTAATAGTTTAACTGTATTTCAGCCATATTGTAGCCTATACATCACAGTCTGGACCATTTCTTTGTCAATGGCTCCAGTTTTGTCTATTCATTTTTGTTTTCTTGGTTTCATTTGTTTTGTTTTTTTTTTTTGAAAGAGCAAAATGTTCTTATTGTGACCATAGCCTTAGGCAGAGAGAGAGAATAATTACTTTAGGATTTGTCACAGCATGTCCTGTTTTAGGCACGTCCTGTAAAGCAGTGGTCATCTGCATCAGAAGTGGTGCACAGCACACAGCCTGTGAATGTCCCACTGCACTCACCCAGCACAAGAGTTAAAACTCTGTGATAACTGAAAGATCACAGGGCCACTCATACACTGGCAGTGACATGATGGTAACAGACCATGGATCAGCAAAAGCTAATCCCTCTTTCTACAGGCTTGTGAAAATATATAGAAAATACAGATATACACTGGAATGGGAAGGAAAAGTGGCCAACAAGACCATGACAAAGGTTCAGGATTTCTTTCCCTAATTTATGTTCCATAACAAATTGAACAGAACTTACAATGGGGCATAGCTAGTGTTAATGAAAATGTTCTGTAAAAAGAGAACAGAAACCAGTGTTTCAAGGTCATGAAGATGCACACAGATCTGTGAAACAGGGTCACAAAACATTGGTTGTTAAGCTTTGGGAAGGGAATCGTAAATCATCATTAAGGATCTTGTATCTTCTATAAGCTATTCTTAAGGGAAAGAAATGAGTCTGAAAAACTATTGCAAGTATAGATAACAGGTAAAAAAAAAGGAATGTGGAGCATGAATGCATGTCTTAGACATACAGGGTGCAGCTAGGCATGAAAAAGTCAAGATTATGAAAGCAGGTATGGTACAACTTAGTGTCTAGCTGACTAGGGAATTAGGACAGATACAGCAAAATTAATAACTGTAGAAGACTGCTTTTGGGAAAGGAAAGCTACCTTCTATTTTTTTCAGGGAAAACTGACTGTTCAAAGAATAGTGAATATATGTATAAATTAAAAAATCTTTCCTTTGTTAAATTTTATATTTCTCTCTGACCTCTTAAAAATTTTTGTGTTGACTAGCTTAAGTATTTAGGTGACTTCACCTCTGATGAGGAAAAAAAAGAGAACAAAACAGCTGTACCTGCTAATAAAGACTATAGACTTGTGGTTCCTTTTAGTCTCGTTTAAGTGGCACTGAGAAAAAAGCTTGATCTTAACATTCAGTGCTGTGCAGTAATTGCAGTTGATGAACAAAAGGAATGAAGCTGAAGGACCTCTCAGCAGATGAAACTAAATAATGTTGATTATTTATTGTTGGGTATTCATTGTTGGTTACAATGACATTGATATCTGCTAATGTAAAAGTGAAGGAAAAGCCAACGTTCAGGGCTAAAGAAAAGTTTTATAAATTGAATAGGAGCAGAATTGGCAAAGTTTTAATCACTTGATTTTAAAAAAATTCTTCTCAACTGCACCTAGAGGAAGGTACTTGCCTCTAAATAGCTGAAATTAAACAATTGATTAATCAATGCCTCATTATTAAACACCTAATAACACAAACTGAAGGTCTTTTTCCTTCATCTTAATATGTTGCAGTTACTAAACAAGATACAAGCATACCTGAGTAATTTCAAGAAAGACAATGCTTTTTAAATGGTAGTAGTTCATGAGACAGAAAAAAACAGCATTTAAAATGAAGATAACATTAGAACGTGCACATGGATCATTCACCCTGCATGTTTTGTAGGTTTTAAAGTTACCTTTATTTAGATCTGATAACAGAACTCAGCAGAACAAAATGTTCTAACAGGTTAATTGCTTCAAAATACATTGAAGTCTGGTTTCCATGGCTCTCCTACTCACAGGCCAGGAACTACTAAATGTGGCAGTACCTAGAGTGTTGTAAAGAGAAACAAAGTAAAAAATCACTTTGGGTAACCACATCATACAGGAAAAGGTAAGCAGAAACCCACTGTAGTACTGAAAAATTTATCTTGATTTTTTAATTATTCTCTCATGATGGTTTGGACTTCTTTTTAGAATCATGAAATCAGAGAATAATTTTGGTCACAAAAGACTTTAGGATGTCTCCAGCTCATCCTCCTGCTCAAAGCAGGGTAATTTATGAGGTTAGACCCGGCTGCTCAGGGCTTTAGCTGGGTGGGTCTTGAAATTTTCAAGGAGGAGGACTGTAAAACTTGTCTGGAAAAGATCAGATCATAGTAGAACATAAGATCGTAGTATGGTTTTTGTTGGAAGAAACATTAATGTTCACCGAGTTCCAGCTATATATATGATTCTATGAAAAATAGAGGTAGATGCCTCAGGAAATAAGGGTGACAGGCAAGGCAGTGACCTGGGCACTGTTCTGCAGGATCTGAGCAGGACCAGGTTGATGAAAGTGATAAGTTCTACCTACAGTCACAGAGAAGGCAAGGAAATGAGCCACGTCTTTGATCCGTCCATTCAGGTGCAGCATAAGATTTCCAGAGAGTGAACAGAATGCAACCTATAAAACTGGTCCAAGATTCATCTTGGAAGATCAGCTGGAACAGCAGGAAGCAGGGCTGAACACAGTCCAGATTACTCTACAGCTCATGCTTGCTAAGGTTAGGGTTCTCTATCTTTTCATTAAAGAAAAATAAAAGCTCCAGGGAGATGATCGGGGTCAGTAAGGTTTAGAAGGGCCCTCAGGTCCCTGGCAAATGGCCCTGTGAGTACTTATTGTATTAGTTGACTTCTGGCTCACAAATGACTGTTGTATTTGCCCAGATGAGAAAGTGTTCTTATTAAAATATGTCCATATTACTAAAGAGTTTTTCAAAATTTATGAAAACACTGGAATTAAGCTGAAGATGAACAGCGATGCAAATTATGATATTTGCTGACTTCAGAAAACCAAATCTGCAAGTATTTATTTTCTGGCATTGATTTCTTAAGATAATATTTAAATGAAGTCAAGTTTCTTTTTCTTCTTTCCTTTTTTTTTTTTTTCCCCACCTCATTTTCCTACCTCCCTACCCCATCTCCTTGAGTTCTGTAGGCAATTAAGTTTTAAAACTGAAAAAAAACCCAAGGGAAAGGAAATTTACAGCCTCTAGGAAACAGCTGTGATCTTCACATCATCTGAAAAAGATGAAAAATGTGTCCAAGAAGGAGGTTTTTGATTTTGTAAAATTGCTGATTCTTGGTTTTAAACAAACAAACAAAAAAATACTAAGAAGAATTTCACACCTTTATTCTGTTTTATGTGTCCTTTACATGGGGTTGAGGAATGTGAGATGAGAAGAAAAGAACTTCTTTAATCTTCAATATAGGAAAGAAGATGCAGAGATGGAGGGTGGTGGATTGACCTTCACTAGCCTCCAAGTGCTTACCAAGCCACTCTATTACCCCCCCTCCTCAGCAGGATGAAGGAGAAAAGTATGACAAAATGGTTTTGGGTAGAGATAAGGACAGGGAGCAATTACTGTTACAGGCAAAACAAACTCAATTTAGGGAAATCAATTTATTACCAATTAAACAGAACAAGGTAATGAGAAATAAGAACAATCTAAAACCCACCTTCACTTCCAACCTTCTTTCTTCCTGGGCTCAACTTCATTCTTGACTTCTCTGCCTCCTTCCCTAAAACAGTGCAGGGGGGATGGAAAACAGATGTTGTGGTTAGTTCATCATGTTGTTTTTGTCACTCCTTCCTTCTCATGTTCTTCCCCTATTTCAATGTGGAGTCTCTCTCACGTGATACAGTCCTTCATGGCCTTCTCCAATGTGTGTCCTTCCCATGGGCTTCAGATCTTTCAGAACTGCTCCAGTGTGTGTCCTTTCCATGGGGTGCAGTCCTTCAGGAAAAGACTAATCCAGTGTGGGTCACCCACAGGAGAATAGGTCCTGTCAGGACACCCACTGCACCACGGGCTCCTCTCCATGGGGTCACAGTTCCTGCCAGGAGTCTGTTCCCATGTGTGCTTTCATAGGGTAACATCTTAATTCAGCTTAGAACCACTTGGTCCTCCATGTTCTGCAGCAGGGCAACCTGTGTTACCATGGCATGCAGGAAAATCTCTGCTCTGGTATCTGGAGCACCTCCTCCCACTCCTGCTTCACTGATCTTGGTGTTTGCAGGGTTGTTTCTTTCACATACTCTCACTGCTCTCTCTCAGCTGTTGCTGCATAGATATTTAACATTTACTTAATGTTACAACAGAGACACTACAAATATCTCTGTCTGGCTCAGGTCTGTCTTGTAGCTGGCTGGAAGTGTCTCTGTCCAACATGGAGACAGCTTTTGGCATCTTCTCACAGAAGTCACCTCTGCAGTTTCCCACTACCAAAACCTTGCCTTGTAGAGCCAATAGAGTCATTGTCTCAATGTTAAATCTGGGTGACTCATACTATTTCTGGAGAGCCTTTTTTAATTCTAACAACTTGTAATTAACAAATTATTTAAAATTAACAAATTAACAAATACTTGACTTACTTAAAACTCATAACTTTTATATTTCTTATTACCCTGAAGTATCTATTTTGATATTGGAACTAATTTACAAACCTTGCTTCCCTGTTCTTTTTTTTCAGCATTTCCTGTTTCAGTCTTTCTCATATAGAGCATCCTAAGTGGTGAAACAAATTCTGTTAGACAAAGAGCAATATCACTCATCACTATCTACACAAAGGCTACATTGATTAAAAAAAAAAAAAAGAACTGTACCCTAGAAAGGTACAGTTGGTTGAATTAGTGATTGGTTGAATTAGTGATGGAGGAGGCATATTTGAGTGTGCACAAACTGTGTCACTTTAGCATCATCTGTAATAAATGATTTTGACTGATGTTATGTATATGTATGAAATAAACAAACGATTTTGTTCTAGAAGAAAAGATCAAGGTGCCAAAAGAACAACAACAGAAAAAGAACAAGATGTCAAAGATACCATACCAGGAACATTAACAAAGTAGTAAAAATTCAAATCTTAATATTTGGGCACATGATATTTTCAGGAAAACCTCAGGAAAGCACATCAGTCTTCACTGTTGGCTAACTTATGGTCAGTATTCAGAATAATAACACTAAAATTAAATCAGATTTGTCCAGTCTTTGCTTAGCCCTACTCTTAAACTTCGGGCAGTGCCACCTATTATAAGACAGAGTCCAATTACTGTCTCATGTCAAAACAGGAAAAGGAGAAAGACACAGCTTGCTGGGTAAGTGCATTCAAATTGTTTTTCACAAGGAATGAGTTCTAGTTTGGCCAGCATCAAAGTAAAGGATTTCCTGATGTTGACATTCCACACACAGAAACATGTACACTTACAGAAACATACAGCATTAAAATTTAAGGTTGCATATAAAACCTCAAACTCCTCAGGATGAAGACTGATTGTTCTCATTCCTGTTCTGAGGGATTTCTTTGGCCGTGGCTACAATTTTGTAAGCATACTGCAGACTGATAAATTTAATCACATTTTTACAGTTCTAAAATGCTCTTGGCACTAAATGACTAAATGATAATGATATATAAATGAATTTCCTCTTCTCCATGTGAATTATCATGTATTTTTTATCACAAAATATTATTTTTTTCCACATGATTGGCATGCCAAATAGACCTAGTTAGGAACAAATCAATTTTTTTTTTTCTGAAAGATATTAATTCTGAAGCAAGTGTAAAGAATATAAACACAGAGAGTTAAATTATTGAAAAGATATAAACAACTGACAGTGGAACCTTTTGTTGCTAAATACCAAGTAGGCCTCATAGGCAGAAGGTGATAAACATGAATCCTTCAGGATATACAAAGCAAGCCTGAGAGACAGATTGACAAGAGTGAGTTTGATAAAGAGTAAGTAATAAAACTGATAAAGAGTGAGTTGAGCTAAAAGAATTTGATATCATCCTCCTAACTACCTTCAAATTGTAAGTATAAAAAAATGGAAGTAGAAATGAGGATTTTTAGCATAATACTTTAAGGAAAACAGTAATCCTCTGCAAAAAGGCCTGAGATAAAATAACTATCTTGAAAAGCAATTATCTATCTATATATATGTGTGTGTGATGAAAGATTATAGGAATTTAAGACGATTTGTGGGTTTAAGCACTTAACGTAATTTTAGAATTACTTTGAAGAAAATATGGAGAGGTGACATAAAAATACAAGTTACACAAAATTATTTCAATAATAAATAGGCTTTCTAGGAAATTAATGAGATTTTTAATTGAATTCCAAACAAGCAAGATTGAATTCTCATTGGAAAATTTAATAAGATCATTGCTTTCACTAGGAAGTTATAAAGCATTTGTGGAGTTGAAACCCCTTAGTACTTGCTTGACTGCTTTTTATGGATTTTGTGACACTAAGACATGGTGAAGTTTATGTGACAGAAGTAGGTGGCAGTGCACTAACCTTTGAGCTATACTGGTTTTAGAGTAGTAACATTCACCAAAAAAAACCCAAAATGTCCTCATGTCTTGGTTAATCTAAAATTTTAAGGCTTTTTGCAACTCATCAGTAGATTAAGTGGACACTTCCTCAAAGCACCACTTCTATGGAGAACTGGATTCATAAACATTCAAGAGCACATGACAATTGAAAACTTCTGTTCATGTTTCAGCTGGTTTTCCCTAGTTCAAACAAACCTTCTTGATACCATATCAATCTCTTGTTATGTTGATGGTACCAATCTGGAGGTCTGGGATTTCTCTCTCCCATCTTGGAGCCTTTGCCATTTGATTTTTGTTTTGCAAGCTTTCTGCTCCTGGTATCATTTCTTATCTCTCTTCTCCATTAATAGTCAGTGATATGTCCTTTCTTTAGTGGGGAAAACAAACAAACAAACAAAAAAAACCAAACAAAAAATAACTCATCTGTTTCATCAGACAAGCACTGTTATTATCCATTAAAGGATAGATTTGAAGGTGTGAAAGAATTGTCATCTGTTTGTGCAAGGTATTCTAGTTACTGGATCACAGAATCACAGAAACACAGAATCACAGGAATCACAGAATCACTCAGATTGAAAAGGACCTCTAAGATTGTTGGTTCCAACCTTTGACTGATCACCACCACTAAGTGCCACATCCAGTTGTTTCTTCAACACCTCCTGGGAGGGTGACTTCGCCAGCCCATTGAAATACTTAACAATCCTCTCTGTGAAGAAATTCTTCCTGATGTCCAACCTGAACCTCCCCTGAGGTTGAGATAATGTCCTCTCATCCTGTCACTGGTTGCCTGGGAGAAGAGACTGACCCCCACCTGGCTACAACCTCCTTTCAGGTAGTTGTAGAGAGTGATAAGGTCTCTCCTGAGTCTTTTTTTCTCCAGGCTAAACACCCCCAGCTCCCTCTGCTGCTCCTGATAGGACTTACTCTATAGACTCTTTACCAGCTCTGTTGCCCTTCTCTGGACTCACTTCAGCACCTCAGTGTCTTTGAGGGGCCCAGAACTGAACATGGCATTCGAGGTGTGGCCTCACCAGTGCTGAATACAGAGGGACAACCACTTCCCTCATCCTGCTGGCCACACTATTGCTGATTCAAAGCAGGATGCCATTGGCTTTTTTGTCTACCTGGGCACACGTGCACTGGCTCATGTTCAGCAGCTGTTGACCAGCACCCTCAGGTCCTTTTCCACAGGGCCACTTTTCATCCACTGTGCCCCCAGCCTGTAGCACTGAATGGGGGTTTTGTGACCAACGTGCATGGGTGGTTGTGTTAAATTAAACAAGGATTGTTAAGTTCAGTTAAGTACAAGTTCTTTGTACAAGAATTTTGCCAGTGTGACACATTCAAAATAGAATGTATACTCTAGAATACAAAAAGATAATTCCCAGTCTGAAATACAACCTAAGCATCTGAAACAATTCCAAAATCATGTCAATGAAAGCTGCTTTTTTTTTAAATTATTTTTTTTCTCTTTCTCCAAAATCCATTAAATTTTAATGTTAAAACCCCTGTAAATCTTTCTGGCTCATAAACTTCCATTTCATCCATTGGCTAAAGGTGAAAATATCATATTCCTCTTCTTCATTGCAGATTTACAGGTGAAACATATTAAAGAATGCTTTGATTTTCAAAATGTCATTAAGGATTACAGAAATTAAAGCCATTCTGAGGAAGGGCTATCTCAGAACCTTTACAGTTATCTCACCACATTTTTATTAAAATTACTATGCACTTTCTGTCCTTAAAAGTAAAGTAGAAAAACATTTCTTCTATCAGGCTGACCTAATCATGCAATTTTTGTTTATTTTATCTCAGCTGAGTCTGTTCTTTTCTACAACTACTGAATTAAATAAGTTGCCCTGAAATAGCTCATTCTCCCTTTAAAGTTATGTTTTATTATTTTAATATTTGATTTTGCAGAAGCTAAAAAAAATGTTAATTTCTTTCTTTTGAGGCCAAAAATGAGTATGTCCATGTTTTAGTGATTTAATTTAAATGTAAATGAAAATTTTGAGGTTTTTTTTTTTTTTTTTTTTTTTTCCTAGCACCAATCTGGCCCAAATGTAAGAAAAGGTGAAAGAGAGGATGTTCATCTTTGGGAGAAGAATATCTGCAAAATTAAAAAGTAAAGTTCCTAAAAATATGTATACGTCTTTAAAATTAATTAAGAAAACAAACAAAAATAGGTTAATAAAATAGTTCATAAGGGCAGACCTATGACTGGTTACTATTTTTGGCAACTTAGGAAATATTTCCAGCACAGAACATTTGAAATCTGTTTGCAGTATTTCTTATATCCACAACTATGAGTATTTTAGACTTGTGGTGAACCATTCAAAACACACAGAGAACTGCTGGAGGGTATGGTCTAAGGCTTATTTTTGCTATTGGGAATTAGTACATTGCACCTCAAATTGGGCTGTTGTTTCATGCTGCTAAACATTCAGGCATTATACTTGTGTCAGATCCCACTATGCTTTGTTCAAAAAACCCATTAAATTTGTGGTAAGGTATAGAAAGGGGAAAAAAATCTTAATCACTACCTCCTAAATGCTTAGTCCATTCTAATCAAAAGCATTAACTAGATAATGTAAAAACAGTCAGAAAAGAAAAATGCACACTTTAAACCCCTTTAAAATTATACTGATAAACCCAAATATATTGTTACATATACTGTTAAAGCACAACCAAAGCATTTGAGAGAATATTATCCTAAATAACAACTGTCAATATTGGTAGAAGGAGATTTTCTTACATTGTATATCTGGCATTACTAGTCGACTAAATAGTGATTAGAATTCTTAGCATTCTTTTTAAAATTCCTTTTCGTATCTGAAATAGTTTTTCCTGGACACTTCTGTTTCATTAGAATCTTCTTGGAAAATCAGTATTGCAACATTGGTTAGAGTGACGTTATAATCTGGAAAGTGACTGTCACCTCCTTAATCAATAAATCTACTCTTCATCTCTTATCTGCTTAGTGATAAGAAGGATTTTTTTTTTTAAATTTTAGCTCTGCTGTGCTAAAAGATTTTATGTGTGACGGATTTGATTTTTGTCTCCAGGTGACCATCAGCAGAATCATTTCCTAAGTTTTGCCTCCAAAACAAGCCCCAATATTTGTGCAAGCCCAACTACTTCAATTGCTAGGTTTGTAGATGGACTCTTACAGGATTCTTAAAAATGCACTTTTCACAGAGTAGCCCATTTTTTCTTGTAGGAAATTTTGAGCTAGAGTAGTCTCTCAAAGAATGTATTATGTATCCATACAAATTTCACTTTGCACTTAACTATGTTGTATCATCATCAGCTTTCCTGTGTACCAGAAAAAAAAAAAAAAGCATTAGGGTTCAATGGCAAAAAAATATTGTTGTAATTTCTAATTTAATTTTAAGGTTCAGTGGAAAGTAAGCAAGCACTTAAATAGTTCATAAGTCCAAATGGTTATTCCACTATTATTCATCTTCTTATAATTATTTAATGTTCTGCCTTTTTTTTTTTTTTTAACAAACAGACAAAACTGACTTCATGTGTGTCATGGTTTTGTGTGTTCTTGGAACTAGACTGAAATTTTCCTCTTCCCCTGCCCTGTGTTGGGGGAGGGAGATTGGTCAAGGACTGTTTCTAAGTGACTAATGGCCCAGAAGGAAGGGCTAGCCAGCAGCACTGCTATGTTAATTACCTGACCTTGTCTCCAGGGAAACGGGGGAGGAGACTGGGTGGTCCGGATTGGGAATGGTGAGGGGGCTGGGAGGTATTGGGTGCGGTTTGCAGTGTGTCGTGGGTGGTGGCTGTGCAGCTCTGAAGCTGTGGGGGAGCTGGGAGAGGTGGCTGGAGCTGCCAGAGCCGTTGGACCGCTGCTCTGGACTGTTCACCTGGACTACTGGGGGACTGCTGCTGGGGAGACTGCAGCTGCCTGCGCGGTCGGAGCTGCAGGGCTGTCGGGGGGCTGCTGCTTCTGTGAATGTGCATCAGTTTTTGGAGCTGTTTACTTGGATCTTCACTGGAGAGGGACAGAGCGACATCGTTGTGCATCTAAGATCAGCAGGAAGGAGAGAGTTTTCCCATGTCAGGAGCTGTGTTTTCCCTTCCCCTCCTCCCTCCCTCCCTTTGGTGAGAGGGAAGGACATCCATTGTTCAGCTCGCTCCAGTACCCGGACCACTACACATGGTGACTGCTGGTGACCCTCAGTGCCCCCTGCTGACTGACTGAAATAACTGCAGGCTCCACATCTCCAGTGGTTCAACAGCGCCTCCTGCTGCCTGTGGTTATAATTGCCCCAAAGGGTACAAATTGAATTGATTTTCACTGTTGGGTTTGTTTGTTTTGTCTTGAAGGGGATTGTTCTAGGTGGTGGATTATTGCTTGGGTGTTTTACTTGTGTTCTCTTGTTGTTTTTGCCAATACTTATAGACCTTTTAATAAAGGGCTGTTATTCCTACCTTTATATAATTTTAATTTCCTTTACCCACACTGTTCCTCAATTGGAGTCTAATAATTTCGGATTTATAATTACTTAGAGGGAGGAATTTTGGGTCTTCCTCATAATTTACTCCCAGCAAAACACTTGTGTCTCACTTAAACTGAGACAATGTGAAAATTAATGCAGAGAAATTCTAAAATCTCTGACTTAAAATCATAGAATGGTTTGGTTGGAAGGGACCTTTGAAAGTCACATAGTCCAACACTCCTGCAGTGAGCAAGAACATTTTTAACTAGATCAGGTGACTCTGAGCGCCATGCAACCTGACTTTAAATGTTTCCAGAGATAGGGAATCTGCCACCTCTCTGGGAAACCTGTGCCAGTGTTTCACCACCCTTATTGTAAGAATTTTTTTCCTGGTCTAAATCTATCCTCTTTTAGTTTAAAATATTACCCTTTGTCCTATTGTAACAGGCCCTGTTAAAGAGTCTGTCCCCATCTTTCTTATAGGCCCTCTTTAGGCACTAAAAGATCACAATAAAGATCTCCCAGAACCTTCTCTTCTCCAGGCTGAACAACCCCAGTTCTTTCAGACTCTTGTCATAGGAGAGGTGTTCCATCCCTTTAATCATTTCTGTGGTCATCCTCTGGACCAGCTCCAGCAGGTCCATGTCTTGTGCTCAGGACCCCAGAGCTGGATGCAGCACTGCCGGTGAGGTCCCATGAAAGCAGAGCAAAGGGGTAGAATCACCTCCCTTGACCTGCTAACCACACTGCTTTTGATGCATCCCAGGACACATTTAGCTTTCTGGGCTGCAAGCTCATATTGCTGGCTCATTTCCAGCCTCTCATCCACCAGCATCCCGAGGTCATTCTCAGCTGGGCTATCCTCTTATCCCTTTGTCCCCCAGCCTGTATTGATACTGGGAGTTGCCATGAGCTTCACTGAACCTCATTAGATTCCCATGGGTCTACTTCTCAAGCTTGTCCAGGTCACCTGGATAGCTTCCTGTCCTGCAAAGATGTCAAGTACACCACTCATCTTGGTGTAACCTGGAAACTTGATGAGTTACTCACTACGTTACTGGTGAAGACATTGAATAGCACTGGTCCTCGAGGGACACCCTTTGTCACTGATCTCCATATGGATATTAGGCCATGGACTCTTAATGCAAGCACTCAACCAGTTCCTAATCCTCTAAACAGCCCACCTGACAAATCCGTATCTGTCCAATTTAGAGAGAAGGATGTTGTGGAGAACCAAAATCTTTGTGGAAGTCCAGGTAAATTTGTGGCCCTTCCTGATGTAATCTCCAGCACCCAGGCAGAAGGAATTGCCAGATTCAGGGTTTGGGGGAATTTGGCAGCTACCCCTAGCATTCTTCATGGTGTAAGGTGCTCTTTGGCACAATGATATGAATCTGGGAGGAGGGTTTAAATTAAGTTCTCTGATATAGTCAGAAGTATGGAGAAAGCAGGAATGTGTGTGTGACTCACACTGGGAAGATTTTACAAGTAACTTATATCTAAAAAAGTAACTTTCGAAAGAGTTTTTGAAAGTCTGTTTCCATTTTCAGTCATTTTGCAAGGTTTCAAAAATGATCTGTTACTGCATTGTTACAGTACTCTTTTATGGTTTTTATTGCATGTTGTCAGGAGTGTAAGAAGTTTGCTTTAAGACCACCAGTTTCAGTGTTGTGAGAGATTAACAGCAGCCTTTTTTTCTTGGATAAAACTATAGTATCTACATAAAGGGGGTTAAATTCTCTGTTTCAAAGTCAGTGCTTTTTTTTGATGATCGAAAAAACCATTCATTTCCTCTCTAATTCATGTTTTACTTTACAGAGTATTTTAAATTATTCCTTTAAGACTCATCCGTAAATGATCATATGAAAAGAGAAAAAGAGAAAAGCGAAACACACGGACGCAAAGATATATATAGTACCATCAAAGAAATGATGTAAAAATAGTTTTGACTATTGTGCTCGGTTTTATTTGGCACTCTCCTGTGTGCATCATCTTCACCTGAAAAAATACACAGACCTGAATAGGATGTTAAAATTGAATCCAGTGTTTGGTAGAGGCCTAAAGAGAGAAAAAAAAAAGACAATCATAATTTAAATAAAACATAAATCAGAATTAAAAAAAAAAAAAGACATTATGGAGTTTTTCAAGATAATAAGACTGCATCTACCTGGTAGCTCTTTAATACTTGGCATTGGAGGGCAAGAGTAGTACATAGGACAACACTGAGCATACGGATGAGAAAACATTCACATTGAAAACAACTTCAATCTAAGAATTATAAAATAACAGACTTGACATGAAAAACTGTCATCCAAGAAAGATATGTGATGTGGACTGCTTTGAAGGAAACAGAATCTAATATGGAAAATAAATTTTTTTAGGACAGAAGTCTTTTTCAGTGAACAGTTTACTGTTTCTCTTTGTTTATGTTTGTTTAATTAGCAGTAGTTGGTAAGTTTCTGCTTTTCTTTAACTAATGCTAGTTTCAAAATCTGACATAAAACATTGAGGCAAATTTGGGGATTGTTGTAAACTTGCCTGGAAAATATAGTTCACAGCAAGATTTTTCAGTTTGTGATAATGTAGATGCTACAGAGTTTCTTGGTATGATATTATTTTGATATTGTTTTTTCAACTGAAGCCACAACTTATACGTGTCTAGGAGGACTGTTGACTTCTTTTAAATATAGGCATTATATTCTGAGTTATTCTTAGAGCAAGACTGGCTGAAACAGTTGTGAGGTCATAATAATTGCATTTAAATGTAAAGGTCTATGAAATGCTGACTTATGCCATCCTGTTCTGAACAAAATGTATGTATGTGTGTGAGCAGAAGCACCAAATAAATATTGATTCAATACCTGGTGACTCTTTAAATAAAAGAAATAAATGCCAAGCTGATAAATGCATATGGCAACTTTACACGAGATTTTGACTTATAACCTTTAGTCTCTCCATTAAAAAACAAACTAATTATCAGTACCGTATTTTTAAGGATTTCTGCACTTCTATGTTCATTTTCTAATCCCCCATGACAGTGCCTTTTCAATGCACTAACTGATACAGACTTGCATTCTTTAAAAAGGAACCATTTTTATTACAGGAAATATGAATGCGTCTAAGAAACTATAATAGTAAAATCAATCGTGCTCTGCTGGGAGTGCATTTGAACCCCACATAGACTAATTTTCAGTAGATTTCAGCTGTTACAATTTGGATTCTACTTTATCTAAGGCAGGAGTTTTTGACATCAGTCCGTGGCCCTCAATTACAGCAACCAATTTTGTAATGCATAGAATACCTATTTCCTAAATGGAAGTATTAAATGTCCAGAATTTAAAGGACAGAGGAGGCATAGGTACATTCACTTTTTATTTTCCTGGCCAATACATCCTACAAAGGCAATCAATCAGTTATCACAACCAGTTATCAAGTTATTGCTTATCTACAGGTTGTTTGGAAATCTACAGAATGAAGAGCATGATTTCATTCCTTCTTGTCAGAATCCATGAAAAGTAGGCTGCAACACTAATAGCAATCATGTTTACTATAACATACTTAAGTAATCTGTTTAGATTGTTTTCTCATGCCCAAGACAATATGAGTTACTCTCCAGAATGCAAGTCTCTCTCCTTGGAATAGAAAGGCAGTCTGCATTAGATATCTAAATTTTTAGACCTAATTTCAATACTTGTGACAAAATCCACGTGGCAAAATTGTTTTAGAAACCAAAACAGAGCCCAAAATATCCTGTCTTACAAGCTTCTGCTGAAGTTAAGAATTACAATTATTTGCACACTCCTTCTTTAAGGTCTAACAATTATTTCAAATATTCTGTTGTGATACACTAATTTATAAAGTCTTTTTAACCTTTGAAAAGTAAAAAATAATGTATACAAAATTTTGTGAGTAGTATCTAGAACAAAACTGGGGTTTTGTCTTAATACAGTTCATTTTAATTTAGATAGACATGTGCAGTAATGTTGAAAAACTATAAACATGCTGCTGTAGCATGTTATTAACTTTGTCTGAACAGTAGTCCTCTCAGAGAGAAAAAAGAAAATCCATTTCTCTCATAGAGGCAACCTATCTTGAATCTGAAAATGCTTAACCAGCCAGCTGCCAGGGCAATTTTACAGCTGAAATTAGAAAAGAAATCAATATATCATCCTTCAACTGTCAAGTGTATTGTAGACAATTATAATGAGCATATGCATAAAAGAAAAATGTTATTCTACTTCATTTCTATTAATGACATTTACTTTTACAATAAAATAGGAAAGGCAAAGCTTTGGACAAAGACAGAAATAAAGGATTGTGGTCTACATTGAAAACAATTTATACAAAGACCAGGTCAGAAACCTTTGACCATATGAATTATCATGCCTATAACCCCCAACATCTGAAAAGAGTCTTGAAATCTATCTTTATCAGACTTACTGCCAAGACCAAAAATCAATCCACCCAAGGAATGAACACTGCTTTTTGCAAGTGACACTGTGCTACTTTGAGCCATGGCATGTCCTAAAGGTCTCACAACTTAGAGAAAACAGGTCAATTCAGAATAACAGATGTGGTGAACGTGGAAGAAAACAGTATTCCTTTAATAAATAAATTAATACACCCGGTCATAGAGTTTTACCAATGCATTTCGCACAATTTTTTTTTCCTTTGGAGTTTTAGGTCTAGGTTTAGGTTTTTTTTCATTTTTGTTTTGCTTTGTGGGTTTCTTTTGGTTTGGTTTGGTTTGATTTTTTTTTTTTAATACCTGGAGTAGGGAGATGGCAGGTGATTTAATGGTGGATAACTTACCTAGGACTGGTCTATGAAATGCACCATACAGTTTATGTACACATGATAGGGCATATCACGCACAAACATATACCTGGAGAAAGAGGGTTTTGGGTGGGTTGTTTTTGAGGGGTGAGAGCTGATCTGGCTTCATCCACTGTGTAGTTCCATATGTATATGTTGTGGTTTAACCTGGCAGGCAGCTAAAAACCACACATCCATTCATTCACTCCGTCACAGCGGGATAGGAAAGAGAATTGGAAAAAAATCAAGTTAGTGGTTAAGATAAATTCAGTTTATTAGGACAAAAAAGGAAGAGAAAATAATAATGGAAAAATAATATGCAAAACAAATTTTGCACAATGTTATTGCCCACCACCTGCTGACAGATGCCCAGTCCAGCCCTGAGCAGTAGCTCCCACCCCATTGGCCAACGGCTTGCAGGTTTGGGGTTATTTTTGTTCAACCTGACACCACATTGTATGGAACATCCCTTCGGCCACTCTGGGTCAGCTGTCCTGACTGTGACCCCTCCCAGCTGCTTGTGGACCCCCAGCCTCTGACAGGGCAGCTGGCAGTATGAGAAGCTGAAAAACCCCTGACTTAGCATAAACAAAACATCAGTTTATTATCAATATTATTCACATCCTAAATGCAAAAAATGGCATTATACCAGCTACTAGGAAGAAATTCAAGTTTATCCCAGTCAAAAAGAGGACAGTATACTTCCAAATTTCTTCTCATAGAAGAGAGGGAAGTGTCCTTCAAAGGTACTTCAAGAATCAAGCACAGATTCTTAAGATCCTTGTGGATCTTGACAGAAAGGAAGGAGGGACTGTGTAACCAGTTATGAAGAGTACCTCTAAACAAAGAAGAAACTGTATGGGTTTTGGTTGTGTGGGTTTTTTTCTCCTCAAGTATTTGTTTAGTCTAGCTTTCACTAAAAACACTACTACTCTACAAGAATCAGCTGAAGAAGGATCCCCCAATACCTACTTTGTTAACAATCTAAAATAATTTCTTCTGCATATGGCATAACTAAGACTGTAGCAAAGAAGCTGTGTTGCTTGGATCCTGACAGTCTACACATTTGTTCTGATGGAGGACTGTTTTGACTATTTTGTCACTGAGGCAAATATGCTCAAGTCAGCACCTCCACCAGCCTATTGCTTTGCTGAAGTACCCTTAGAAATCTCACTTATGGATGGAGAGTTGTGTTGTCCTCTGATAGATCTGTCAGTATAAAAAGAAAAAATATGCACAATGCTCAAGAGGGCTTCATCTCTTCAGGTTTCAGTGTCATGTCTTCATGGATCAGTCATTCTCCTCGGGCATGTGGGTTAAATACACACTTGAGTGGTAAAATATTTGTTTTATACATCACATCCACAGACTATGGTTGTGCTTTGGAGAAATCTGCCACTACTAACAAAAAACATAGTCCTTGAAATCTATGAGCTGGTTTGAAAATATACAACAAAGAATGGAAGAAAAAATAACGAGGAACAAAAAAAAATAAAGGTGAAAACCAATCATAAATAAAACAGTAGCAAAAATAAATTACCACAAAGGTAAAACGCTCTCCCATGAAGTGGCTTTGAAGAACTCAGAGAAATTAGAATGTCCTGTCTGCAGGCAGACAACAGATGCTGAGGTACAAAACAGCTAGTAATCCTACTGAACTCTTCTCCACTTCTGGAACTTTTATATCTGTGAATTCATGCCTGAAGTGAGATACAGGTATACAAACAAACACATTAGGTTTGGGTTATAGTCCTCCACATGGCAAGTGAATCTGGCATATTTATATTAAAACCCCTGTGCCATTTTCCCACATTTTTTCTTTATGTCTCCGAAAGCATATTCTTTATGATTTCTAAATATGTTTAGAAAGTGAGCTTCAGAAGACTGGGAGATGATTGTTTTCCACAAACATTAGAGAATGAAAACATTTTCTCAAGTGACACTAATAAGTAATCTGAGAGCAAAAAAAGAAACCATTTGATTCAGATTGTGAATGGAACATATTTAGATTTCTACTTATTCATGTAGAATCATTAATGGTAACAACAACAACAATAAAACAACAACAACAATTATTATTATCGATTAACACTTCCAGAGACATTAGCAAGACATTCTGATGGGCTGCCATATTGCTGAGGGTCCAAAAATATATTTTGACAAACCTTGACTTGGGTGCCATTTATTTTTCTACCATGCATAAAATAGAAGATAAGCTTTGGTTGCATTCAAAAGAATAGGACAAACCAGAAGGTGACAGAGACAAAAATAAAGTTAAAAAAGTGAAGGCACAGAGATGATAAAACACCCAACTCCAGAAACCTCTAAGAATAAAATAGGATAATAAGTGGAAAGAAATAGAAGGCAACCTCAAAAGATTACGTTTTGAATGCTCACCTGTATAAGTTTATGGTAACTAAAGTTTAGTTCAAAATTTCGCCAACATCAAGACACCAGTACTCATTTGGCAGTATACATGCCTGTTATGATAAAATTCTCTGCAGTTAAAAAAGTGACAAATGGCAATAAAATGGCAAGGAAGTTACCAAGCTAAGACACATATTATGTCTTCTTTTCCATCATCAACAAAAAGACCAAGTTATCACTAGGTCTTCAAATCTAATTAATATCAAATAATTTTTAAAAATTATTTCAGCATTTCAGGCTTTATTTCTTTTTCAAATTCAAAACAAATAATCATATTCCCTAGGTATTAAAAAAATGTATATTTATATTTTTTTGTCACTATGTACTTCATATTTAGCCATGTTAGTTTAATTTTAAAGAGGTGTCCTTTAACTGTTCTGATGAATTTTTTGTATTGCTACAATAATCTAATTTGCCAGTATTCAGAAATTTCTCCAGCAGAAAGGCTTTCCTTAATTTGATTTAATACTGTTATGTCATCTTTAATTTTAACTCTGCTTCTCAAAGTTGATAAGAAGAAAACCCTTTAATAACCTCAGGTACTTAACTCATATTAATAAAACCTCTCCACTTTCCCTGCAGGGACAGATTTAATATTTATTACTTCACTAGCACTACCACGTGCAAGTATAGTGCCCACCTTTTCTAAGCCATGACATAGTTCAACAGCAGTTCAGAGAATTCCCAGTGTCACATTACTGTGTCACCACACTTGTTTTATTTGCATTACAAATAATTCAAACTGCAGAAATTTATGTAGGCTGAACATAAATGATTCAACTTGATGTAATGCCTCTGTTAAAAATGTAGATTGTAAATTGGCAATATTCTTTCTCCTCAAACAGTTGCAGTTTAAGAGATTACTATAAAGATTCCCCAAAATTAAGTCATTTGTCATGAATTTACAAGTATAACACCTGATAGCAGCACTTCCTATTACATTACCAATTTGAACCTGTTTCAAACATTCCATTCCTAGCATCTATCTCTGGGTGACAAAAACACAGACTAGGAAAGAGTTGGAAAATAGGAGGGAAGCAGATAGTATGACTGGGACTGGCTAGAAGAGGGGGAACATGTTATGAATTTTGTGAAGAAAAATGGAATCACATCAGAAAGAAAACTAATAGCTAGTAAAGGGATGGAGGGCAAAACACAGCATATACAGACGGGGAAATACTCATCTAAAATACAGAAAAGAGGGAAAATAGAGTAAGAAAACCTAGGACCTGTTGTAAAGCCCCAAGCTTGCTTGTTGAGTTTCTTAAAGGTGACTTAGTTATTTCAATTGCCTGAGGCAAGAGCAAGGGAGAACACAACCATGTTCTCAGGAGGTTAAACCAACAAACTTTTACTGGCAAACTTTAGAAAATAAGGGTACTTGGCAAATTTTAAAACAATATTCAATGAAAATAAAGAATTTAACAAAACATTGATTTAGAAAACTCTATCCCATACAACTTTAAATTACCCAGATTTTGAGGAAAGGAAATTAGAAGAAGAAAGAGAGAGAAAGAGAGGGAGAAAGAGAGGAAAAAGCTACTGCCAACAAGGTCTTTAGTTGTTTTGAGCCAACTGGTCTCTCACACCTTCATTGTGATTTGTAGTATTTTAATGAAGTTTTCATTTGTGTGCAAGCATACTTTTGCAAATATTTCAGAATGGCTATTAAAACTTAGGGGAAAAAAGGAGCAACAGCCTTCGAGGTGTTTAGTCCAAATAAGTTGTCCTAGGTTTCCTCAGCTCTTGATGGGAGGAAAATTTTGCAGGCAGTCTCTTCTTAAGAAGAGTCAACTGGGCTAGTGGAATATAAAACAGTGTTTAGAAATGCCAGATCTAACCAGCTAGGGAGCTTGAGTGTCAGACTTCTAGGTGGCTGAAATTTGCTAAGATGAATTGCACCTATCAGGGTGTGAGCACAACACAGGTACACAAAGAGATATATTTATGAATATAGTATACAGGACCCTTAAAATATTTACCTTTTCCTATTCCTAGAAATCTTTCTTTTATTGTATTATCTGAATACTATAAATAATAAATTTGTGCCTGAGTTCATTTTCCTAAATATTGTCACTTCAATATCTGACATTTTTAGGTGCAATATTTTAACAAAAAGTTATCTGAAGGCAACTTGGCCAGGTCTTTTCCTCTCTTTTGTACAAAAACTCCTGGCAGGAATTTTCTTCTCAAATTTTCATCAGCATGTGTAAAGCCTCTTCTTTAAAAGGATAACATGTGAAGCATATCTGAGGGGTTCCATTCTATAAATAAAAATTTAGTTTTGCAGCTCTTCTCCATTTTGTCTCTAGCTCACTTCAGATTGCATGTCTGTTTTAGTCATGCTGGGAGAACACCTTTAAATCTATTTTCAAAGTTTTGACCCAAAGCTGCTATCTATACTAGAACATACAGAAACTCTTGTGTCCCACAGTGTTGTTCCCTGTCATACATTCAGATAATGGTCACACATTGGCAGTTTAAAGCCTGGGGAGCATGTTTGTAACTCCTATAGTATTTATGCTGCTATGGCGTGCCTGTCAGTTAACAGCAATCATAGTCTTGACCTTGCTCCATTGCTTGTCAATGTTTTTTCAGCTTTTTGCTTTCCAAAATGCATGAAGAATCCTACTCAGCATCATGGAATGTGGTCTTAAAGTGCAGATCTTCCAGAAACATCCTACTGTTTTTCTTTTAAAAGACAGTAAAAAGGGGATCAAAAAACCCCCTTCAGAAGTTCAGCCAGAGACAGAGGAGCAAGGCTATTTTATAAAGCATTTAGTGAAGGGCATTTTCAAATTTTATTAAAATTTTTTGTAGAAGTTGTGAGAAGTGACTCGATTAAAATATTTTACAACTCTACTGTTCAGGAAGTAAGGCTTCACATGTATGAATTGCAAATAAATAGCAAACTACATTTTTTTAAAGAAAATTATTCATGTTTTGTTGGGCCATTTTTGACAGATGGAAGGAATCCAGTTTTTGTACTGCCTTCTCTCCATATTGAATAGATGAAGCAGCCACACTGTTGACTAGCAGTTGTTGCTTTCATAGTCAGTGAAATAATTTAATTACTACTGTCCAAATTGTCATTAAACCTACAGAAATCTATTTCTTTAGTGTTTCTGCTCCATACCATTGTAGCAGCTGTGAAATTATACTGCTTTAGTCTCTGATAATCTAGTTTTGCATTAATACTCTGGAGAAGAATGCATTCTGAATCTCTAGAGACCAATGGAATAAATAATCTGGCAAAGGGAAGGCAATAAAACACAAGCAAAGCCTTGGAATATATCATGGTTAACAAAAGGACAAATTTTTACTTTAATAGCTTATTCTGCAAAGTCCTCTTTAAAGATGGTAACCATATATTTTATTTCTTATTATTAACAATGCTGAGACTTGAATCACTGCCAACTGTTAGTTTATCCTCTGATTTTATTTTCTCTCTACTTCAACTCATTAAAAATTACTAAGAAAATCATGATTTTTCTTATGTTTTCTTGTGGGTAATTCCATTGCCTTGTTAATGTCGTTAATAAAGGCAGAAGAGAGCGTTACCTGCTTATCAGCTCCTGGGAAATGCTGTTCGTTACTGGTCGGTAGATGGACTTTGTACTGTGCTGCAATAACCAACGATCCACCTACCACACAGTGCACCAACTGAAACTTCTGAGTCACAGAAAGCAAGCAGCTTTGTCAGACATGGTTTCCTATGATAAATCCATGTGAGATATTCCCAGTTATTGTCTTCCGTTTCATTGTTGGTACTCAGTATTTTCTCTCTTCCTCGTTATTTAGACCAATTGTCATGCATGTGTTTAGCCCATAAACAGACATTTCTAAGCTATTGCCTAAAATGTCATTATTATTGCCTAAAATGTCTTGTGGGGTAAAGTCAATTCATCAGTTTCTGTTAAATTCTTTATACTTGTTTTCAAAATCTATGCATGTTACTAAAAAAAAAACCAAAACGATAAAACCACACAACCCTGCTTAACTGAGTGGATAATTAAAATAAATAATTAGCAAAATATATGAAAAAGCTACTCAGTCTGTATGAGTCCAAAATAATCCTTTGGATCCATGATTAATTTTTGTCCAAATTATATTTCCATTTCTCATAATAAAAATATGAAGCAAATCTGGAAAACACTTTAGAAACCCAAATATATTAGTAAGAACAGCTCTAAGAATTGTGCATGTGGATTTCCTAATAAACTATGCACAAGGCAGAAACAGACCATTAAATAATTAGAATTAAATTAAATTTTGCTCAGCCGCTTCATTCACATCTTTCTGTGCACAGTGAAAGAGGCAGTAGTCTTGTGAAAATAAATGCATGATAATCTATTAAATACATCATAGCAAATATATGTTAGGCATAAAAGTATATATAGTTTATGTGCCTTGATATTGTCACCTTGTTTACTATGCAAGGTAAATTGCAGCATTCAAGTAGCATGTCTGTCTATTCATTTTTCTTTCTCCCTCTCATTTATGCATTTTCTATAGGCCCTCTTCCTGCAGCTGGATTTGTAAACAGATTTCTGCACCTTGCAGGACCCTATTCACTGAGATTCATAAAGTGAAAGGATAATAAAGAACATCAGTAATTCTTTCCGTCCTCCTCTGCACATCAGATACCACGTAATTTATCTTTTTAGTTGTCTAGAGCACATCTATTGGAAATACATTCAGTTCTTAAGGCATCAAAGTATGGTGAGGACCTAACAATTTACTTAGTATTTTATTACAGTTATTTATTATGCTTGCTCTTTAAAAAATCACCCCTTACCTTACTATTTTAAAATACTCTGTTTAAGTTTCTAGTACTTATTTCTTCTTTCTTGATAGATTTTATAGCCCTTGTTACCTAGTGTTCCGAGTGACGATATTTACATTCGGTCATGATACCTTTCAGTCTGTTGATAAACTGTGTAGGGAGTGGTCATCATGATGCTCACTTTGGTAGATTTATCCTCAGAGCTCTTTTTGCAACTTCTCAAGTTTTTAACATCCTGAAATTTCTCTTAAAAGAAGAAATGCAGAATTTCCAAATCTTTATATCACATATCACAATGAATTTCAGATTTTTTTTGATGAACAATATCATTCCATATGCTCTTGTGTTTATTCTCATGCTGTTATTTCATTTTCTTTAAAAAAAATTTCTCTGAAGACCATTTGATTAATAATTAACAAACAAAAAAGTGTATTATTTCCATATTTGCACTTGTTATTGAATACAAATTTGCTAGCTGAGTCACACTTCATACCATTAATTATTGCAAGAATTGGGCTAATTTAAAATAAAGATGTAAAATGAGAATCTGTTGATACTGACATTAATTTATTTTTGAAGAAGGTTTTAATATAATTTATTACTCACTTGACAATAATTTTACCTTGGGCACTTCTCAGAATGCTTCTTTAACTTCTAATAAAGAAAACAGACAAGTAATATTTGCTGATGTATTTCTATCAGATGCAATGGGAATAGTACTTTCAAAGCTAATGAAAATTCACTAGAAGCAGAAGAAAAAAGTTCAACAGATGGAGAAAATTGTTTCTTCTTCTATCTTAGGGTCTGTGGGTTAGAATTTGATAACTCACTGGAGTGTAGAATACATATCTATAGATAACTATTATTAGAGTGCTATCACTGAGGCATAAGAGCTAACATTGCAGAGCATTATTCTTGTCATATTTGTTTGTATATAGTGTATTGGAAATGTTTCCATTTGTACTATTTGGACTTCTATGAAGATAGCATCATGCTGGTTGGTATTTGTGTTTCTCCAAAATAGTATTAAAATGAAGGACTGAAAACCTTCAAGGAACATGTATGGGCAAGTTAAAACTGGGAATAAAAAGTAGAAACTTTGAAAATGAAAAATAAAATTGAAACTTTACATTCAGGAAAAATCAGCGGAGTTTTTATGCCAAATTTATTAGGCAGACATACAGTGTACATTGCTAGCTGATGTTAACACTGGGGAACACTAGAAAATGTCAGTAAAAAGAGAAAATGAGAAGTCATTACTTGCCTAACAGAAGTGGATCATGAAGGACTGAACTCACCAAGCATAGGCCAGAGTCCTGAGTGTTTCCCAGTGATAGATGTGAGGCCCTGACTTAGGACTCAGCTCCATGGGGTTTTGCCTGCCTGTACCCCAGGCTGGAACTGCAGGGTGCTGTCATATAGCTGGGGTCAGGATGAAATGGAATGAGTTGTGTGAGCCAAGGCCATCCTCTGTCTGGGGGCTGAGTTTAAGCCCCTGCATCAGCTCATGCCCTTCATTTACCCATGGACATGGCCTTCCAGATGGACCTGATGATAACTCGAGTTCTGGGGCTGAACTTCAGTTCTGTTCTTAGACACAATGACTGGCTATCTGCAGATTGGTAATGAAATGTCTGGGGAAGGAAGTTCAGCAGGGGAAACGGGAAGACAAGGCATGGGTTTCATCCTGGCAATGTCAGTCTCTAGTGTTAAGGTTGGCATTTGAGTTACTCACCCAACAATTCCTTAAAATATAGTGTGAGGAAAAAAGAGGCACACTAGAGAGATTCATCTTATCCAAAAAGAGATTGTGAAAATTCAGATAAATGGCTAATTTGTCTCTGAAGACAAGCAGAACTCAGAGAGATAAGCAGAAAGCAGAGTAAGATGAAAACAGTCCAGACTGTCCCAGTGTGAGTGAGCACTGGTACAGGATCCTGTAAGAAGACTAGAACAGAAAACTAAACTCTTAGACTAAAGTATTGACAGACTAAGACAGGAAGCAGTGCACAGAAAATTCATTTTCACTTAAGTCTGTGATGAGGAAAAAGATCTTCTATTCTTCTTAGTAGAATTACATGAGACTGTCTCTTCATTTTACTACTTCATCAATAGCTAGCATAGTCTAATGAACAAAGAATTTCGGGCAAACAAGTCAAAATGGATTCTTAAATATACTGAAGGCAGTAAAAATCAATATTTTCTAGAATTTAGGTAATACAAAACAGATTTTTTTTTTTAATAAACTAAATACTTAACATGAAACTTTATTTAGTATGGGATATTGCAGAAATCCTAACTGCTCTTTGAATGCAATGTTATTATTTATCCGAAAAATAAGGATGTTATAAGTAAATCTTAAATGAGTATACTTCTGAACATCAGAGAAGAAATTAAAACAAAACAAAAGCAAACAAACCAATCAACAACCCCTCCCCTAAAAGATTCAAATTCTTTTGGTTTCAGATGGCCTAAAAATAAACCCAAATTGTTTAAGGGTGATATTTTCACCTTCACATCAGAATCCTAAAGAGCAGGGCAAATTAAAGTCATTACTTTGCCTTTATTCACGTCTTAGACAAAAATTCCATTGAGGTTAGTGAGGGATTTTTATAAAAGACATAAAAATGAGATGAAAAAATATTTTATTGCTTGGCAGCTGGTGAAATAAAAAGGAAGCTATAAGAGGGAAGCAAAAATTATTAAAATAAAATGACTATAAAGTAGCATTTGGTATAAGTAACATGTATGGTTGCTTATAACTCAAATAATGATGAAAGGAATATCATCTCTTGTAAAATGCAGTGTTCAAGTATTGTTTAGCTGGTGAGCCAATCATTTCCTTGAACATGAGGGCTCCTCTCCTTTTCACTTGCTTATTGTTGATTACATACATGAAATGATTTAGAGTATGACAAATTCAGTCACTATTCTGGAACTTGAAGAGTTCAATGTGGGGTTTTCTATATTTCAGTAGGGTCCCTTTTATAGTCTGAAGTATCTGAAATAATTTATGCACAGTGAAACCTTAATTCTTTCTGATGAAAATGATCATATAAATGTTATGTAGTAGATAATCTTGATGAGGTTCTATAGCATGAAAGTCTGTACTTCAGTTTTCATGATAAACTGTTCTATGAGACTGAACATTTGCAGAGCCTTGTTGCATCACAGGAACTTTATATAAGTGTCCTTCTGGACTGCAATTCTGAATATTAAAAAGAGAACCGCTGCACAGTAGTTTGGAAAGTGTTTTAAAACCTGTTTTCCACTCATTTCAACCTTACAACTTTGAATTAATTTGAAAAATTCAGGAATAAAAATTAAAATTCCTATGGAAGTAAGGATTTTAGAATTTCTAGAATCACGGAATAACTTAGTGTAGAAACAACCTTTAAGAAGATTATCAAGTCCAACCACTGAACCATGGCCCGAAGTGACACATCTACACTTCCCTGGGAAGTCTGTTCCAATGCCTGACAAACCATTCAGTGAAAAAACGCTTCCTAATATCCAATTTAAGTCTTCTGTGGCATAATTTGGGTCAGTTTTCTCTCTGTCTATTGCTTATTACTTTAGAAAAGAGACCTCTTTTTCTCCAGGCTAGACACCCCCAGCTCCCTCAGTCACTCCTCGTAGGACTTGTGCTCCAGACCCTTCACCAGCTCCATTGACCCTCTCTGGACTCACTCCAGCATCTCAATATCCTTTCTGAATTGAGGTGCTCAGAACTGGGCATAGCATTCAAGGTGCTGAGTACAGAGGGTCAATCACTTCCCTGGTCCTGCTGGCCACTCTATTGTTGATCCACGCCAGGATGCCCTTGGCCTTCTTGGCCACCTGGACACACTGCTGGCTCACGTTCAGCTGCTGTCAACCACCATCCCAAGTCCTTTTCAGCCCGCTAGCTTTCTATCCACTCTGCTGCCAGCCTGTAGCATGGGGTTGTTGGGGTCCAGTGCAGAACCCAGCCCTTCACCTTCCTGAGCATCATACAATTGGCCTCAGTCCACTGACTCTGCCCCTCCAGATCCCTCTGCAGAGACTTCCTACCCTCCATCATATCAACTCTCCCGCCCAACTTGGTGGTGTCTGCAAACTGTCTGAGGGTGCACTCAATCCCCACACAATGGTTTCCAACTCCTGTTGGAAACTTCCTGCTGTTAGATGCACTTCAGTTGGGTTATTGATCCAGCTACCTTTTTAAGAAGAGAAGTCCTAATTCCTACGTGACCGTTCTCAGGAGGTTTCTAACACATCAGTAACTCTTGCATCGTAGCTGCTGCATGGATTTCTGTTCCCTGCCTTCTCTGAGATGGCAGACCAAAGAACTTCACTACCACATCATCCCCCAAACATTGTCATGCCACCCCCCGGCTTTTCTCTATCGAGCCTGGTTTTATCCCCTTCCCCCTTCAAAACTAGTTTAAAGCTCTTTCAATGAGCCCTGCTAACTTTGTGCAAAAATCCTTTTCCCCCTTTGAGAGTGGTATATCCTGCCTATTACCAGAAGGCTTGGTGTCATGACCCATCATTCCTTCTTTATGTAACTGGTTTTGATGCAGGGCATATGCTGACAGTCTCAGCAACAGGTCCAAGCTAGATGAGCCATCATCCTCATCATCGTTTAGCTCTGTGTAGATTAGCAGTTCTTGAAAACTATCTTGAGCTATAAAGTTATAGTCTAGCTTTTAGCACTTTACAAATAGTATGCATTAACACAGTACAGTTATAACAAAAAAAATTACATTTCATTTAAAGATATTAAAAAAGTTCCTTCCTTCCTTTCCCAGGAAAGGGAGAAGCAATTATTGCTTAGCTATTTATCATTTACAGCCCATTTTATCATCAATGCAATGCTTTATACAATGAAATTATGATCTCCTTGCAACAATTTTGAGCATGTATGAAGTATTGAAATCACCAATGTTGTTTTTATTTGTTATTGTTTGTAAATTATATAATCTCACTGATTAGGATTATTGTTTTCCAACTTCGGTCATCTAAAGTTTAGAAAATCCAACCGAGCTTCCTGTCCAACAAATGTAAATAAACAGGTACTTCCAGAATTAATCTCATCTGTTTTATAACTTTATTTTAGATTTAACTTAATAAAATTTGGGACATAACTATCTAAGTCTTAGAGATCAAATTTTCATATGCCTTATTAATGGCAAATGAATCATTCTTGCAGATTCTTTGTATTCCAAAAATATTTATCTTTATCCTCTACCATTTCCTCTTTTTTTTGTGTGTGGTTACAAGATGACAATATAAATAAAACAATCAAAATTTTTCCAGAAGATTATCTTTATCTTCTGATAATATAATCTGTACAGTCATTGGACACACTAAAGAATTTCAAACATCTTAATCATGGAAACAAACAAAGACTTGATTGAAGACTTCAAAATCAAAAGTCTTCACAGAGGAATCAAGTTTGGTCAAAAAAAATTTTGGGCATAGTACGTGCGTAAATGGATGAAGGTCTACTGTATGATTAATTTTCACCTTCAGTTTTAAAATGATGAATCTTTCTCAACTTCTTTTCACTTCCTCCTTGATACTTAAACTACTATACTGTGAAATGTTCTCCCATCATTTTAAATCATTTTAAATCTTACTGCCTTTTAAATTTTCTTTATGAGAGAGAGCAGAGAGATGGAAAAAGGTGGAAGATTTTAAGGATTTTTTAAACAGATTGACATTGAAAGAAACCAGCAGGTGAAATCCCTCATACTTCTTCCACAGAGCCTTAAGTGAGATTTATATCACCCAACATTGCCAGTTTTAAAAGTGAGAACTGGTTAAAGCTGGCTCCTCAGAGTGTCTTTGTCAGTAAAGGTAGGTATAGGTGCCTACCTAAGGTGATGTCTCCAAATATCTAGTGAAATATATTGATAGAACAAGAGGACATGGAAAGGGAGGTCTAGTTTAGATATTAGAAAAACTTTTTTCACTGAAAGGGTGAGCGGTACCAAGCATTGGAACAGACTGTTCAGGGAAATGGTGGAATCATTTCTGGAAATTTTCAAAAACCATGCAAGTGTGGTGCTGAGGGACATGGTTTAGTGGTGGACTTGACAGTGTTAAATTCATAGCTGCTCCTGATCTTTCCCACAAGGTCACCACTGCAGTCCCTTCATTATAGTAACTTTACCATGTAAAGTTAATGAAATTATCTAAGATTTTATTTTAGCTAAACACCAGACAGCATGAATGTATTAAGAATATCACGTCAAACCAGCTTTATTTCTTGCCCTGACAGAACACCTCTCCCAGCAGAAAAGGCAAACGATAAAGGTAATTAATGTATTTTGACTATAAAAGAATTTTTGAAACAATTTCAATGATCCTTATCATAAGTATACTGAAAGGGTAATGAAATTAATGAAATCACCAACTAGTTGAAAACTAGTTCACTAAAATCTGTCACTTTCACTCTGAAATGTTGTTTTGAATCCATATAGGTCCAGCATTAAATGGAGAGTATAGTAAAGTGGAATATAGGAGGGAAAAAGAAAACAGTCAGCAACTAGTTAGGCAGGATTATGGCAAGATCTCCACCCTAGGCCCCATCCCCAAACAAACAAACAGCCACCCCTCAAAAAAACCCCTCAAACAAATAGAGAAACCCAACCAAACAAACTTTATACTACATCAACACATGACAATAAAGTTACTTTTCAAAAAAAATCTCATTCTGAGAAGTGAATATTATTGTCATGTGCATGTTACCCATGACATAGAAGAATTCTTTTCTGTTTGGTTTAGTGAGTCTTCCACTGAAGTATAGCATGAGATCTCAAATGTACAAAATAGCATAGAATGATTGGTGAGAGAAAAGCAGAACAACAGTGATAAGAAGTTGAGAAAACATGGTCTACAGTGGAAGGTGAGGAATTGGTTTTGTTCAGTCTAGAAAAGAGAAGACTTTCTATGAAGATTTGAAGTCAACAATTTCATTGTTAACAAATATTTATACTGATTATAAAAATCCTGATTACTACAAGGGCAACTAAACTCTGAAATGTTCCACGATGGGGCCAAGTAGAATATCCTTCCACCTTCATTTCTGAAGGAAAATCACCTGTCTGGATGGTTGATTGAGTTTAGACAATGACCTCCATGAACTTGGTATTTTCCCTCCTTCTGATACTCACTCCCTCCTTCTGACACTCACTCCCTCCTGACATTTCTATGGTTTTGTAATTCTATAATTGTATAGCTTCTCACTGAAATCTTTTTGTAGAAAGGTATAATTTGGTCTTCTGTCACTGCAGCAAGGAGGGCCATGGGGCCTCACTTTACTAAAGGTGAATCAAAATCTGTGCAAAGAACATGTCAGAAACCTGAAGACTGTTTTAATATCTACAGCAGCAATAACTTCTGAGAAAATAATTACAGAAGTAGGTTAACATCAAATAGTATCCATAATAACACTTCATTAGAAGACAAGAGAGAACTACCAAAAGATTATTCATAATAAAAAGCTAAATTATGTGCACCACTGCATAAAACCTAATCTATCTCTCAAAAACCATTGTTGGTATTTTCCATTATAAAATACAAACATGTTCCAGATAATAGAAAAAACATAAACAAACAAACAACACAAAAAAAACCTCAAGGAGAAATAGAACTTCATTTTAAAGAAACACTAGGTTAACAAAAACAACTCCAGCTCATTTTCATTAAGCTCTAGTAGAGTTCACAAGTCTAACTTTTGACAAATGCTCTCTATCACACTAATGCTTTATCAATTAAACTGTGTCTTCTGGGAGACTAGAAATTGTTTCTAATGATGTGAGGCAGCAGTGTCTCTTCACTCACAATAAAAGTAGCTTTTATTGGCCTTTGCTAATACCAGTGAGATTTCTTTTATTTAGAGAAGAGAAAAACATGCCATGAAAGTTACTGTAGTAAGACCCCGAAAAGCGGACTTTTATGGTTCCTAAACTTTTTAATTTCACTTATACAATGTGGTACTATTTGTCTAAGTCTTCTTTCATATACTGTGACATTTTAAAAATCATTTGGTTTATATATCTTCTTCACTTATGTACTTTTATTCCCTTTTTTTTTTTTCATGTAAATACATGCATGCAGGAATACCAATTAGATTTAACTAAATAATAATTAGTATGGTTTTTCTTTCCCCAACAAGGTAGACATGCAAAATCTTAAAATACTATACCTTAACACAGTGTGAATTACCAATAGTAATGTTTTTTTAAAACCAGTAGTGACAAACTGGAGAAATTAGCAGAAACCTCCCATTCAATCTAGTCCAATTGTTCAAGGGCAGGCAAAGCCAATAGTGTTGGAGGAGTTTTTATATTATAATTAAGTTCCACTGATCTCTGTGAACTAAACTGTTCTGGTTGTGGTGTAGTCTAGTGTGAAAGTTTTCTTTTGATATTATAAAGGCAAAAATGAGAGTCAGTTGCATAAATATGACAAATTTATTTTCCAATAAATTAGCTGATATGTAGTAATGTATATTACATGGTGTTTCCACTTAGTGTTCTGGTTTGCAATCTCATTATAAATTCCTTCAATACAGGTGACTGCAACTAAATAATCCTGGGGGAGGGATAAAGCATTTGGGAGTAATTGCAAGAACAAAAACAAAGACAATAAGACCATATGAATATCTGCAAGACTTCCTACCTTCCTACTTTTTGCTTCAGTTAACAGGGGATGAGAAAGAATTGAAGGAGACAGAGTACAGGTAGGAAATTGTAGAGGGAGATGTCAATACCTGTAAATTTATTATTGTTTTAAGAAACAAAAAGAACAGCAGGCACAGGAAAAATTTAGAAGATATGTTGAGTAACTGGGGTTCTTTGCAGAAGAGAAATAGACAGTAGATTCCTGGAAAGGAAAATTTCCATTGTTCACATATGTTACATGTAATGGATTATTTTCTAATGTAGTGTAGAATAATTATACTGTCATTTGACTTTAGTGTACCAAATGTTATATGTAGTTATATTTGTGAAACCTCAACAGGATATAGTAAAAGGGAAATACTTTTCCTCCTTGAGGAATATGCATTGCCCAAATTTGATTACTGCATGAACACTTTTTACTCTTTTTAAATGGAAGATAACCCTCCCAATGTGTAGGCAGTATAGAACACAAATAAGATCTTAGCAAGCCTTTCATATTCTATGACTATATCAATGCACACAATTACAAAAGATTGTGAAAAAAGAATAGATAGGAACATTAATACATTATTTCAAAACTTTATTGGCATGATTTTTTTTAATCACAACATAGTTGTACTTTGTGATCTTTGAAAGTATAGACTTAATTTAGAATTATGTACATCTTTATTACAATGTACAACCATTATTACAGTGTAAGACTATTTATGTATAGATAATTCCAGTGTAATGTTTGAAAACATATAAATTTTTAGATAATTTAATCTATTACAAAATGAGCACTGCTTCCTTCAGTAACTGGCTTATTCTCTTGTGGTGGGACAACCAGTTCAGACTGGTCTTGACACTGTTCACTTCTCTGATCACTGGAGACCAAAACCTGAACAACTGTGATGGCACTTTTTGAACCCAAGAGGAATCTGCTCACATCTAATAGCAATTCTACCTAAACACACCACTAACCAAGAAAATTACATATTGATTCAATGCACAATATTTGTTTGGGTGGTTTTCAATTCCAGTGAAGTGCTGCTTGACTCTGACACACATATTTGAAGATGATATACACTCACTACGCACAGAACTGGCTTCACTTCAATGCCAGAGCTTTTCAGTTTTATATTTCTCATTAACCTTACTGTAGTTTGTCTTTCTGTTTCTCAATAGAGTAAAAAGAGGTGTTTTAACAATTAGATAAGATAATTAATAAAGAAGAAAGAGGGCAAAGTCATTTTCCTTTTTTATTTTAACCTTCTCTACCACTTTTCCAACTGATTTTTTTCTGTATTCTGGTTTATAACATACTGGCAAATTTAAGGGTCATTAAAAGAAGAGAAACATTAGAAAAGTATAATTAAAATTATGTTAAGTATTGTTACTCTTTCGTGTTCAAAAGTAAAGGATCAGATCCACAAAATAATAAGGCAATTTTTTGATTACATATTTATAGCACTGCATTATTTAATATTTTTCACTTTATTAATGAGAACTATTCCTTCCTTCAAAGGAAACATGGATATTTATACACCCAGACAACTTGAGATCTCGGACTTTAAAGAGAAGACACACCAGCTTCTGTGAGATTCAAGATATATTTTAGGCAGGAAAGTCACATTGCACATTCTGAAGGAATTTTTTTCAGTATAAAATACTGTATGTTTGAACAAAGGCATTCACATTTTACACTACTATAACTCATGGATGTTCTTGACATATTTAGCCACAGTGGGAACAGAAAACAATACATTTCTGATTTATGTGTCAGTAAAATCCTGTTCAGATGTAATGTATGTGACTAACCTAAATCTAAACATTAAGCACAGTCTAAGTTTATTTTTCAAATTTCCTTGATAGGATATCTTAGATATATATATAATGGCCCACCTTCGCGAACGAAGAGCCGGGGAAGGTCCTTACCCGCATATGCAGATAAGGCCTTCGAGCCTGCGC
>JAWWES010000115.1:102223423-102236755 GCA_035583135.1 Lophotriccus pileatus | reverse complement strand
CCCTGACCAGGAATCGAACCCGCGGTCTCAAGGGTACCAGCCCTGCGTCTTAACCACTAGGCCACCGGGGGCTCCCTCTTAGATATTCTTATTCTTATATACTTAGATAACTCTAAACTACAATATAGATTTTAGGGTGGTTTAATTCTATTCAGCAACAGAAGTGGTTTTTAATTTTTTATTTCTCCTCAAATGCCTTAGGATATCTGAAGATGAAAGGTCTTTCAGAGTTAAATTGAGAAAGAGGTTTAGGCATGTGCAAATTTAGGAACAAAACATCTGCCTTTTAAGCTCCCCATTTCTGAAGTGCATACCTAAACTATTCTTGCCACTCTAAATTGTGCTGGAAATGGTGAAATGCCTTCATCAACTGTCACAGAAGGATACATGTACAATACATTTGTTTATATAACAAAAATGTTTTCAAACTTGTAATTAAAAAAATCTTGAGGTAGACACTTTAGCATCTTCACCAGTTCAGAAGGTGGCACCTTTTGAACAAGTTGATATGTAACAAGAGAAAATCCCCACAAAAAAATAAAAGAATAAACAGAAATTGTTGATGAATGCACAAAAGAGGAAATGTGGTGAGAAAGCTGTCAAAGGCTGTATATGGACCAAACAGGCTTAAAACCAATTCAGAGCTTTATAGAAAGAAAACCATCCAGCCATTCCTTCTCTTAAAAGTTCTTTCACTTCCAGGAGGTACAGTCAAGATTTTTTTTTTAAATGTTATTGTTATGCAGACACTTTTCTTTGTAAACTCCAATCTCAACAGAATTATTGCTGGGCAAGTCACATATTTGGCAAGCACAGCAAAATCTCTAAAATAGAAGGGGTTTTGAGTCAGACCCTTAAATTTGCTCTAACATCTTAGTGATATTTAAAATATTCATGTCAGTTTAAATAGATTAATTAGCAGTTACTGATTTGAGAGGGTAATGACTCTGTCAGATGTATCTAATTCACTTACATCTGCATTACAATGTTTTAAAAAGCATTTTTCATAGAGTTTAAAAATTATTGGATGTAATTATATTCAAGTATGTGTTCAATTTTCAGGTTATCATCCCAATTTTTCCTCACAAGATAAAGATGGGAAAACATGATCAAAGATATATTTATATGTACTGAACATCCATTTAAATTATGTATATATATATGTATAGGAACAGACAGTATCCTGCAGGCAATACTTTTGACTTGGCACTGTAAGGCCAAAACCCTATTTTTTTTCTTTAATATACAGTTATTTTACTGTTAGTACTACAATGATTTCTACCTAAAAAATATGCCACAGTACTCAGAGGTCGGTCTAGTTTCTGCTACTAATAGTAGTTTATTTCTGTTTTCTTTAACTGCATGTGTAACAACTTTAAAGATAACCTCTAGTCAAATGCACAGACACTTAATGCTATTTCTGATGGAACTAATTTGAAAATTAATTATAGCATGCATATTTATGGATGTGAACATAATAGGAGACACACAGTATAGGAATCATGTTGTGGTATTCCTTTATTATATGAAGGCACTGAAAACCTGTATTATCTATAAACATTATTGTCTGTAGATCTACAAGGGAATATTTTTTATGATCTGTCAAAAATTCTCCTCCTGTTAGTTTCCTTTTATGAAATTCATACTTAAAACTGTGCTTTTAAATATTCAAATGACAATCAAGGGTGCCACAAATCAGGTTTCATGGGTGACTGAAGCTAACTCATATTTGAACCTAGACTCATAGAGTGGTTTGGGTTGGAAGGGAAATAGTTCCAACACTCCTGCCATGGACAGGGACACCTTCCACTACACCAGGTTGCTTCAAGCCCCATCCAACCTGACTGTGAATTCTGCGAGGGTTGGGACATTCACAGCTTCTCTGTGCAACCTCTTCCAGTGTCTCACCACCCTCATGGAAAAGAATTTTTTTTTCCTACTGTCTAATTTGAACCTACTCTCTTTCAGTTTGAAGTTATACCCCCTTGTCCTATCACTGCAGTTCCTGATGAAGAGTCCCTCTCTGGCTTCTTTGTAGGCCCTTTTCAGATACTGGAAGGTTGCTTTGAGGTCTCCACCCAACCTTCTCTTCTCCAGGCTGAACAAACCCCAGCTTCTTAAGCCTGTCTTCATAGGGAAGGTGTTGTAGTCCCCTTATCAACTTTTTGACTCTCCTCTGGACTTGCTCCAACAGTTCTGTGTCTTTCAACCTGAAAATGAAGAACACAATGGTCCATGGTGCTGAAAAATCTATCTTGGAAGTAACGTAAAATTTGAAGGAAATCAGATATTGAAATATTCAGGATTGCAGACAGAAAATTTTTCAGGACAGAAAAGTCATTAATCAGTCCTTCATAAAGGATTGAGAAAGGCAAAGAAGGATAAAGGAAATTGAACTATTAAAGTTCTTTACTTATATGATTTGGTTATTAATTGTAAATTATTCTTTTGTGTGATTGTGTTTAATAATATATATGAGCATTCTGAGTGGTTGCATTTTTAAGGATATGTTTTTAAATGAGGCAAATTCAATGAAGCTCTCCTGGGAGTCTGTTCCACTAAGACAATTAAGGGTGTTTCTAATTTATTTTTCCTTTTGAAATAATTTTACTATGCTTCAGAACACGTCCATGCTCTATGCTGAAAATGCAGATATTGCCACGAAATATTACCACACTGTTACAGAGGCAAAAATCCCAGCAGGAAAACTAATGTTGCCTCTGCTGTCTGGTCTAAATTCTGTTTAGCATAATTGAATTCTACCTGCCTAAATTTGTCCTGTAGGCGATAAAGCAGGCAATTCAGTCTTCATAGTCATGTAAGCTACAACCTCACTGAGAAAGTCAGCAAAGGTGCCAAGAAAGCTAGTTATGAGGGAATCTAAACCAATCACATTTAATTGTTTAGATAAGAGTGGCTTTACATGCCAGTGTAATTAATTTATCAAAATAATGACTATAATGCTATTAAAAATGGATTGTCTTTGAAAGTCAAACAGAAGGATGTTTGAAGATTGATAATGATCATTCAATAATTATACTGACCTTGAATAATATCTCTGTTCTTCCTCAATTTTGTAGTTATTTTCACGACTTCTCTATTTTATTCCCAGGACACAGAAATTTTGAAAATAGTGTGCAGGAGAGCACGTTTTCTAAAGGAAGCCTGAGGCACTACTAAGGTTATGATCCTCTGGGTTGTGATCTTCTCCAGAAGGGTGTGAGCTTTGCAGCTGAATATCTGCTTGTAAAGTAGCAAAAGGTTTTGTTCTTTGCTCCTGAGGTCAAGTACATGGTCTGTTCAAATCTATAGCCAAGAATATCCCCTAATCCTCCAGAACAGCAAAACTACATCCACACTGCTTATGGGGCATGGCACCTACCCAGTGCTGTGTGTGGGAATTTTGTGCATGAATTTCATATGTCTCAAGCCAAAACTGAACCAGGCACCATTTTGACAATTTCACAGAACAAGGAATATAATTCACAGCCTGAGTCATTGAGTTAGAACCTTGTAATTTACTGCATAACCTAAGAGATTAGGGTAAAGAAAACCATGAAATAACTGCTCCAGTATTCAGCCTTTCCTTTCAAAAGAAGTGAGAAAACTCTGGAATATTCTTATTCAGATGTTACTAATGTTCAGGTTTCTTGGGTTTTGTTGTTTGGTTTTGTTTGGTTTTTTTTGAGTGGGAAATGGAGAGGAGAGTCCTAGTGAGTTCACACTCATTAAAAAAGAAAAACCAACTTAGCTAGCTGTCCAGTGTTTCTTATTGCCTTTGAATCACAGAATTACAGAATTTTTAGGGTTCGAAGGGACCTCTGGAGATCGTCTAGTCCATCCCTTTTGCTAAGGCAGGTTTCACTGGAACATGTCATGGTTGGTTTTGAATGCCTCCCTGGGCAGCCTGTTCCAGTGCTCTGCCACCCACAATGTAAAGACATTCTTCCTCATGCTGAGGTAGAAGATCTTGTGTTTTAGGTTATGGCCATTGCTCCTCATCCTGTCACTGGAAACCACTGAAAAGAGGCTGGCACCATCCTCTTGGCACCTGCCTTTGAGATATTTATATGTATTAATGAGCTGCCCTCTCAGTCTTTAAATAAAGAGGCCCATCTCCTTCAGTTTCTCCTCATAATATAAATGCTCCAGACCCCAAATCATCCTTGGGGCCTTTGCTGGACCCTCTGCAGTACCTCCCTGTCTTTCTTATATTGAGGAGCCTAGAAGTGGACACAGAACTCCAGATATGGCCTCACTAGGGCTGAAGAGAGGATCCCTTCTCTCGTCCTGTGCCACACTCCTCCTGATGCACCTGAGGATACCATTTGTCCTCCTGGCCAGCAGGGCACACTGCCAGCTTGTCATCCACCAAGATTTCCCGGCCTTCTCAACAGAGCTGCTCTCTAGTAGGTCAGGCCCCAACCTGTACTGATACTTGGGGTTATTTCTCCCCAGGTGCAGGACCCTACACTTGCCTTTGTTGAACCCCATTAGGTTTCTCTTCACTGAACTCTCCAATTTGTCAAGGTCCTGTGGAACAGCAGCACAACCTTCAGGTCCATCAGCCACTCCCCCAGTTCCGTATCATCAGCAAACTTGCCATGATATAAACATTCTATCCCTTCATCCAGGCTGTTGATAAACAAGCTGAATAAGGCTGGACCCAGTACTGATCCCTGGGAAACGCCACTGACTACAGACCTCCAACTGGATTCTACTCTGCTGATTATGACTCTCTGAGCTCTGCCATTCAGCCAGTTCCTGATCCACCTCACTGTCCATTCATCTAACCCACATTTCCTGAGCTTACCTACAAGGATGTCATGGGTGACAGTGTCAGAAGCCTTGCTGAAATAGAGTTAGACAACATCCACTGCTCTCCCGTTGTCTACGCATCCTCCATGACATGATAGGAGGCTATCAAATCTTCAGTATTATTTCCTCTTAGTAAATCCAATAGTAAGTCAGAACACATCTTTGCCCTCTAGTGACCAGTAATATGACCTGAGGGAACCTCATGAAGCTGTGTTAGGGAAGATTTAAACTGGATATTAGGAAAAGGTTCAGAGTGTGGTTGGGCACTGGAACAGGTTCCCCAGGGAAGTGGTCATAGCACCAAGCCTGACAGAATTCAAGAAGCATTTGGCAAACTCTGTCATATGGTGTGGTTCTTGGGGTTGTCCTGTGCAGGGCCAGGAGCTGGGCTCCGTGATCCTTGTAGGTCCCTTCCAGCTCAGGCTATTTTATAAATCTATGATTCTATGATTATCTATTTCCAATTATTTTTTACATGTTCTGTAGTAGCTCTACTCCAAAACAAACATAGTATTTATCAAATCTGATTTGTACTTGGGAATCCTGCAAGATTAAGAAAGTACCAGTGGCAGAAGAAGGCCTACCTGAAGAGTCACTAGAATGATTCAGAAAGCATTGACATACATCACACTAAACATCAAAAATATTAGTTATTTATTAACTATCTCTATTCGAGACTTTGAGCTAATCAAAACATCAAGATTATCACAGTTTTTCAAAATTAAAGTTGTATCTTTGACACTAGTCAATCTAACACTTACGGAAAAGAAATCACTCTCACTCACATATAATATCCAAACCCTGTAAAAGGAATTTTATCCTCAGCTTATCCCAGCTGTTGGGATGGCTTATTTGAAGTTCTCCACCTCCTTTTTCTCTCTCTTAAGTACAATCAAATAGGAATAACATTAAAATATTAGATAGAGATGTGGTGCAAAACACAGTTAACTGCCTATCTTGGGTAGAAATGTTTTGTATTTCAATTATTTCTAATTTTTTTAAAATTAGAAATATAATCTGGTACCTACAATCTGATTTTAAATAATTTACTATAATTTGGGAACCTTCAAAATAAAAAATACTTTAAATAACTCCTACTTTGATAAATGTTAAACTATTTTAATAGAATTTAAGTGCAGAAGTACTATAATGAAGTTGCCTGTAAATGTGAAATTCTCTTAAGGTGCAGAATTTATCAGAAAAAATCTTATTTGAAATGCATTTTTGACAAAAAATATTTTGCCCAACTGAAAAAAAGAATAGTTATTATTGTTTGTCAGTCTTGTTTCCTCTCATTTGTACTGGTGAAAACTTGGAGAAATGCCAGTAAAGTCAATGGACTTGAACTTGTATAAAACCCTGAGATAAAACTGAGATGACTAAGAGCATTGTGTCCTGTGAAATATATAAACTTTATAATCCATGCAAAACTTATGCTTCAGTGATTACTGTTAATACATATTCTTGTGACAATGTGACAATTTGCAAAGGTTATGATCTAGGTATTTTATGTTCGTATTTATTTCAAGCTTCATTTGTGGAAAAGGATCATTAAGATTGGAGATGATTAAAAAAGAAATAAGAGAAAAAAGAAGACTACACTGTTTTACTCAAAAAATTATCAGTTACTTTTTACCAATATATTTTTTTAAAGTGAGTTGGATCTAGTGAAATGTCATCAGGAAGGTTCCTTATATCCAAAATTATATTTCTCTTTAAGGGAAAAAACCAAACAACAGGACATGTAGGATTCATATTCAAGCCCCTTATCAGTGTTTATAACACTTGATTGTTCATTTGAGGGAGTAGAGAGCTTTTTTTCCAGACCTTTCTTCTGCAAAGTATATTGTACATGGAATTGTCTCACTGTTATCTTATTAGCGGGGACAAGAGAAGACAACTGTCAGAGTTGTCAGGAAATGATGTTCCTGTTATCCATCTTGCCTCATTGAGGATGAATGCCCAAGTGGGAAGGTTTTGCTGATAGCGAAGCACTGACTTTAGGTTAACTAGCTGCTCATTACAATGATACAGACAGTGTTCTCCTGGGCTTTGACATTGGTATGTCTGATTGTTTAGCTTCATCTCACTAATTCTTTTACCTCATATGTAGACTTGCTTTAAAGGAACAACTTTGTTCACAATAGCATATGTTTATATTGCCAGAAAATACTTATTCAAACACTGCCAGTTAGTGAATCTCAGAAAGTAAAGTGGAATACTGCCTAAAAAAGTAATATCTTAAATATGAGGATAATGTGAAAAGATAATATTAGTGTTTCTTGTAATTTGATATATAACTTATCCTTTTAAAATTAATAGCAGATTTCATGATCCTACTGATTGAATTATATGTATATAAAATCTTTGCCTCTTTAGAATTAGTGAGAGGATATTTGTGTTTGAAAAGCAACTGGAATTTTAGTAAAGGCTCATTTCTGTCATGAAACAAGAGAGTTGTAACATCTTTTAATTCTGTTGAAGGCAGTAGAAATTTTCATTACTCTGTAAACATCTAGTCTTTCTTAAACATTATTAAAGTCTTGGCCTGAACAGCAATTGTGGCATTACTTTCTACAGCATTGCTGTGAATTTTATGTAATCTTTTGTCTTTTAGGATTATGTTTATTGTGTATCAATTTTACTGAACATCCTTATTCTTACAGTATCAAAGTAAAAGAAGAGCACCAGTTTATAGATTCTAGAACATAAGATACTTCATAAACCTCTGTCATATCCCTTTTTTACTCAAGTCCTTCTATCATGGGTAACATCACACTTTTTAAAGATACATCCTTGTTAGTTTTTCACTAGCTATATCTGAATACATCAATTTAATACCTCCTGCTCTCAGTTTGTTTAGCAAATAATGACATTAAATTATTTAAAACCATGCTTTTTCTACAAGTAATGCAGTAACTCCATTACCTAGTACAACTACCTTATAATCAGATCTAGATATCTTCTTTAGAACAAATATATGAAAGAAAGATATTTTCCTCTTTACAATTCAAAAGTCTATTTTGTCAAATTTTATATCTTTCTATAAAAATTCAAGCTAATTCCTGGCTTTATGGCAAAACAATGGCACACTGATTTCCTGAAATACATTCAATCATTTGAAAAAAGTTACTGATCTGGGGTTGTGTGTAGACACTATTAATCTTTAATGGAAATTATAAACTTTTTTCTTCTGATTATCCTGTGAAAGTTATGACCTGCAAGACAAGTCTCATTCATGTGTATTATAGCTCAATGGATTCCATACTATAAAATTAAGACATTTTTATAGATATCCTACTACCTTAGTTCTAAAATCTTGCTTCTCTTAAATCAGTTGAATTAACTGAATTACCAAATGGTTCATATTTCTGTATTTGGCATAGCAAACTGAAAAGGTTTGACTTACTTTAGTGGGTAAATAAGAAGGCAGTTTATCTTTGCTCTGTTAATCAAGGTATATTGATATATACCATGCCAATGACAGCAAAAATCATACATAATTATCATTACTTTTCTGATATTAGTTACACAACATGCTGATTTCATAACTGGACTTTTATATTTTCTTATTGAAGTTCCATTTCAATGTGGTAATGTACCAAAATTTGGGCTATAGTATGCCAGTATGTATTTCAGAAACTTCACTTGAAGTTTTACTTACTAGAATCTGGAATAATTTGACTGTATTTCACCCTAAAATAGAGAGTAGCTTGCAAAAATATGTGATTAAAATTGAAAAGTTCTGGGGGATATCTGCCTTGGCAGATTCCTAAAGAGGGACATATATCCAAAGTTAGTGATTTGTGTGTAACAACTCTGAGGTAGTTTCTTTTAATGTTCTTCCAGTCTCCATCCTGTCCTTTCAGCAGTGATGTGAGTCAAATTACTTCATTAATTAAATCTCTGATTGAATAAATTCAAAGTGATTCAGGCATGCAAACAGGGACAAGAGAGTTGAACATGATTAGCTAGGCACCATATATGTAATTAGGAAACTTTCTAGTGATAGAGTTGTTATTTAAATATAAAAATAATACAAGAAGGAATATTACCCTGATAGATCAGAAAAGAAGGAGAGCAAATGATTTAGACAGCAAATAACTTATACATGTAGGACTTTTCTTGCTAACCTGGAAACCGTATAGTTCCACTTTACCAGACTGGGAGTTTCATCAGAACTCTAATTTACTGATTTGAGTTGAATAGAAATGTAACTTCTATAGTAACATCTTCACATTCATAAAAATCATTTTAATACTACGAGTTCTTTTCAAACATTATTTATTTGGTGAATCCAAAGTACATTCAGACATCATTTATAAAAAAAAAAAAAAAAGTATAGATTTTAGCATTTTAACCTCATATTTACAGGGCTGATGTTTATATCTTAATGCTAAATTTGCAATATACCCTAAAGACAGAAAAAGCAAACCAACCAAAACTGGTTTAGTAGAATACACAATGTAGTTCCTCATTTAAGATTTATATAGTTCAGTTTAAGGTGCTAAAATTTCTATTATTATTCTTATAACAGGGAAAGGAGGGACTGAGGTACATGGCTCCCAAGTCATGCTGGAAATCTGCCTCTACTGTATAGCACATATTTTCCAATTGAATAGATAAAGGAAAAATTACTTTCTATATTTCCCAACAGGCAGACATAATCTACATGCATTTTATAACTGTTGACAGACACACAGTCTTGCTTGGGAACTGAATTAGACCCAGTGAGTATTGTATAAAATCCTATCTTTCCTATGCTTTGAACTTTTCCTACTTGTTCCAGTCTGATAACTATTTTATCCAGGTTTGAATTTAATAATCAAAACTGTATCCAACAGTATACAAGCACTCCTTGTACTGGAAATATAAATCCTGAAACTCATTTAATGGCAAGTTCTTTGTACTTCAAACTTATTTAAAGTATATACAGACTTTATGAGTGGGTCAGAAGAGTATTCTTTTCTTTTTCTTCCAAGTTAAAGAATCCAGTTTTGAGTCAGAGAAAGATTAAAAGTAAAGTATCCACTCAAAATGTATCAAAGCAAGTCAAATAGGAAGTTTTATCAGCTTCTTTTTGAACAATCGGAATCAGTTTTCCTCTACAATGCTGCCTGTTTGCACCAAAGTAATGCCAGTATAGACAGGATGACAGAGTAGAACCAGGTATTGGAGCAACCTTGTCATTTCAGATTTCCCAGGTGTACGTTTATGGTATGCTTTCTGAGAACAAAACATTTGGTTAGGTACAGAAGTCCATTTCCTAGAAAGTTGGGGAGTTATTAACATTTCTTTTTCTCTTTTTTTTTTCTTTTCTTTTTTTCTCTTTTTTTCTGGTGGATGCTATGTTAAAGAATATAGTAGAACTGAACAACACTCTGAAAATAAAGGTAACTGTTTAGAAACTTCCAACGTGGAAGAAGGAAATGAAACAAGATCAGTAAAGAAGAGTCATTATCATGCAGTCAGATTCCTGGACACGTTGACTGGTGACCCTGCCCAAGTGTGTGTCTTGAAAATCCATTTTCTATTGATTAGGTCAGTGCCTGTCTGGTAGTTGCAAGATTTGCTGAGGTATCTTAATAAGACTGTGAGTGAGAAAGACGTCACAAATTGCTTGTGTTTGTCCTTATCCCTACGACAAAGAGAGACAAAACTTAGTGTACTGTCAATACTATCCCCTTCTCCATTCTCCTCATCTAAGTTTCTCCATGAACACAAACAATTAGATCACCAGCAAATAGTAATTGTAGATCAGTAGTATGGACTGCTGAGCCATGATACAGTAATAAAGACATATTCATAATGGTCAAAATCAAAATGAATGAAACTAAAGAGATCAGAGGGAGAAGCTGGCTCATGAGTACTGCTTGTTCACGGGGTGGCTCTATTTCTCCAGCATGCAGAGTACTGCTTGTCACTCCTTTGCTCTGCACAGCAATACCATGCATCAGGCAGTACCTTTTGCATGTAATTATAAATTTCCAACTATAATCTATCAATTGATCCACAGAACATTTATTTTCATGTGGGAAATGATATTCCATTGTGGAAGTCAGACTGCATACCTGCTCCTCGGGAATAAGGAACATATTTGTTAGTAAAACCTTAGGACCCCAGACAAGGTCCCCAAAGCAACTCATGTCTCTATGTGTCACACCTACACATCTTTTAAATACCTCCAGGGTTGGCGGATCAACCACTTCCCTGGACAGCCTGTTCCAATGCCTGACAACCCTTTCCATAAAGAAAGTAATCCCAACATCCAGTCTAAACCTCCCCTGGCACAACTTGAGGTCATTCCCTCTTGTCCTATCACCTCTTACTTGGAAGAAGAAACTGATCCCCACCTCCATACAACCATCCTTTCATGTGGTTGTAGAGAGTCATAAGGTCCCCCTTAGCCTACTCTTCTCCATGTTAAACACCTCCAACTCTCTCAGCTGCTCCTTATTCCAGACCCCTCACCAGTTCTGTTGCTCTTCTCTGGACAAGCTCCAGCATCTCAATGTCTTTCTTGTAGTGAGGGGCCCAAAACTGAACATAGTATTTTAGATGTGGCCTCACCAGTGCCGAGTACGGAGGGACAATGATTGTCCTGGTTCTGCTGGCCACACTAATTTTTATAGGATAGTTTTTAGTAGGAAGCTATTGCCTTTCTTGACCACCTGGGCACACTGCTTGCTGATGACCAATAACCACTGTGAATTCAGCCTTATACATCTTCTGATCAAGATTTTTAATATTGAAATTTAGATTTTTTTTAATCTCTGAATAAATCAGAGAAATTGCGCTGAGAGTTCATACTAAAATGTCTCACATGAATAGCAGCAGTACATGTATGCACATCAATTTTTTTATGTGTACTCAGTAAAACATAATATTATGCCATTCCTTGAAAATGTTGCCTTTACTTCTATCTCTGTTGGAGATGTCCATGATGAAGAAGCATACACCCTGTGGAGAAAAGATTTCCTGACTGAAGAAAACACTGAGTCTGCACCTATGTAAAGGACTGTTTCTCTGAGACTTCGGGCTAAACCTATTGTTAGGTTGATGCCTGCATTCGAAGACTTGTTTCATCTTGTTGTTATGGACTTTACCCTCTTGGACTAGTTGTCACTCCCTTACTGGGCATTTTACAGTGTCATATGTGCCCTACCCAGTCCCCTTCTTTCCCAGTTACTTCATTGTTGTAAACCTCCCCCCTTAATGCATATTCATGTTAACCCCACCTACTAGACCCTTGTTTTACATACCCCCTCCCAATTTCTGAAATCCTCCCCAGCCTACTCTTTAAAAAGCCCTCTATTTTGAATAAAGCCATATCTGCCCTGGACTTTGCTCCATCAAGATCTGCTGTCCTGCCTTGAACCCTGCCCATCTAGCGTCTTTATTCCTGGACTGTGGCGTGTCTCTTTTCCATTAACTCTCTTTAAGTCTAGCGAACTTCTTTGTCCTACATTTGATAATACTAATCCTTCAAACTGACACTTATAGTTAGAGAACATAGCCCAGCTTCTATAACTTCCAAACTTTTCTGTCTTTCAAAGAGTTTTCAGGTGCACAACACTTTATTTGGACTTGTTATCTCTGTGGAAATAAAAGATCTAGCTGTTTGTTAGGAACCTTTGAATCCACTTTAAACTTGAGATGGGCTTACAGTTAAAACAATAAGCTTTTTCTGAGTGAAGCCAAGGTGCCAGCTCAAAAATTTTTCATTTCCAGAGTATTGCCTTTCAAAAAGTGCCAAAATAAACCTGGAGGTTAACAAGCCATTGTTGACTAAAAACGAAATGCCTGAACATTTTTTAGGATTTTTCCCTCAACTCTATCTCCTACCTTTCAGTTTAAGGTGATGGGTTATATTTGAGTTTTGACTGACACTGGCTGCTTATGAGAGGGCAAATAAAATGTTCTTTAACATGTCAGGTTTAAAGAGCTGTCAGTGTAGTCTACTGCTCTCTCAGTAAATCAACTTACATAAAATTTCATCTAAGTCTTCCCTTTCTGGACAAGACAGCTGGTATTATGACATGTTTTGAGCTTAGCTAAAACTTTTGGGCATACTTTAACATACAAATTACATACTAGAAAATTAATTATCTGTGAAAAAATTATTGTCTTAAAATTCTCAGTAAGCTATTGGGTTTTTATAAATGTTGTACATAGTATGTATATATCCATACTTCCTACCATCTTGAAGCTTGTGTTAAAAATATCTGTCTCAGAAAAAGCTTTAATAAGAAATTCATAGTTCTCAGTGCCCTTTAAGAGAAATGAAAATGCATCCGTTAGTACAAACTTTGTAAACCTTAATCAGGAATCTGTGTGCTAAGATACATAACCTGAGTTAAAAAAAAAATAAAGAATGAACAAACCATTTCAAGGGAAAGAAGTGTATTATTCTCTACTATAGTTTTTCTATCACAGAATCACAGAATCACAGAATCACAGAATCACAGAACCATTTATGTTGGCAAAGATCATCAAGTCCAAACTTATGACCGA
>JAWWES010000115.1:102209570-102223323 GCA_035583135.1 Lophotriccus pileatus | reverse complement strand
ATTTCAAGGGAAAGAAGTGTATTATTCTCTACTATAGTTTTTCTATCACAGAATCACAGAATCACAGAATCACAGAACCATTTATGTTGGCAAAGATCATCAAGTCCAAACTTATGACCGATCACCACCTTGTCAACTAGACCATAGCACTAAGTGCCACATCCAGTCATTTCTTGAACACCTCCAGGGTTGGTGTTCAAGGTTGGTGTTCCCATTTACCTGGGAAGTCCATTCCAATGTCTAATCACCCCTTCCATAAAGAAATTCTCCCTGATGTCCAACCTGAACCTCCCCTAGTGCTGGTTTAGTCTGTGTACTCTTGTCCTAGCTGCCTGGGAAAAGAGACTGACACCCACCTGAGTGCAACCTCCTTTGAGGGAGTTGTAGAGAGTGATAAGGTCATCCCAGAGCTTCCTCTTTTCCAGGTTAAACACCCCCAGCTCCCTCTGCCACTCCTCACAAGACTTGTGTTCCAGACTCTTCACCAGCTTTTCTGCCCTTCTCTGAACATTCTCCAGCGTCTTGAAGTCTATGCAGTTCAGTGTTAAAAGCTTATTGTGAGCTACTGAATAGTACACTATACTACACAGTTCAATATAGATTTGTGTCATCTCAAAGCAAAGCAAAGCAAAGTAGCTTTTGAGAGTTTTTCTCAAATGATGCCACTGACGACCTTCAGGAACAATATAATGGTTGATATGGGAACTACAGAAAAGGGAACACAGAAAATATCCCAAGCTTCTCTTAAGCTTTTATGTATTTTAGAAATATAAATGTTATACCATTTTATAAATTTTATTTTTAAAAATGATTTTGAAGTTTTATTATCGTATTTTTAATGAAGAATTTTTTTTCTGGTTTAAATTCAGTAAGAAAAATCCTTTTATTCTAGAGCTATAAAATCACAGTTAAGAGGTGTTTTGTCTATCTGTCATAGTGATGAAACAAATAAAGCACAATTATTGCTCTGAGTCACCTCTAACTGGATTTCTGTGATGGGTTTAATGGCCCATACTATAAACATCATGTCATTATCAATCTTTCAAGCTGACATTTTGCATTCTATGATACACCACATTTAGGAAGTGATTTATTCTTTTCCCCCCCAAAAAATAAGAGTTACCACATGATGATGTAACCAGGCTTAGATATATAGGGAGGATAATCTTGCTCACATCTGTCTGATCTACACCTCTACAGGAAGAACTCCACTGCTCACCAGGCAGCACCCAAATTGCTGCAATTCCAAACGTAATTGGCAGCAGTTTCTCTTAATGTATTGTACCAGGCCTTTAATGTGTGTCTGTTTAACAGCTCTTAGTGGCACAACAGAGTTGTCCTTGCAGCAGAGATACAGACAGCTGTGTCTGGGTGGAGAGAGTCTGCACATATCCAAGGGTGAGTGTATGTATCAGAAATGCACAATTTATAAATCCAAGACTAGTGGGATTTAAAAAAAAAAAATTGCTTTAATATTTTTTTTAAATATATATCTAATAAAAGCTTGTTTAATATGTCCAGGAATAGGCAGCATATTTAGATTAGTAAAACAAAGGCACAAAAGAAAAATAAAACCAAAAAACATAACAACTCCCCACACACCTCCAAACCTGAATCATGATTAAGCCTGTCTAGTTAGTTCATTTGGGGGAGTAGACAAATATGGATGGGGGAGGCATAATTGGGGTGGAGTTACACTGAATCAAGTATTATGTGGTGGCCTCTCTGAATCACATATTCTGAGATATATTTTTCAAATATCCAGATAATTTCTCCTACCAACCTGCAAATAGTCACTACAAGAGACTAGATGGCTGGGTTTTGAACAGGAATTTCTCTTACAGATACAAAGCATTGCTCCTCTTGTGGAAGCAGAGAGAGATGTTTCAGCAGCTCATAATAGCAAATTACAGAGTGCCAGGGCAGATGTTCAAACACTGGAACTACATCAGCTGGACAATTAAATTATGGCAATGGTCTCTGGCAAGCACTTGAACAATTCAAGTAGCTCTCCCCCATTCAGTGGTTTGACATCAGCCTGGAAGCAGCCACCCGTTTTAAAACAAGACTTGACACTCTTTACATTGTTGGTCTTTATTGGATTACACAAAGTCTTAGTAGTGCAGAGAAAACCCTTATTTCTTCTGTTTTCTTCCTTTTAAATCAAGTTTAAGTTTCTGTGTTTTTGTTTGGGTTTTTTTTTGGTTTGGTTTGGTTTGGGGTTTTTTTTGTAGTTGTTGTTGGGTTTTTTAGTTTTCTTTTTGGGGGGGGGTTATTTTATTTTTCTGGTTTGGTTTTGGTTGGATTTTTTTTTTTTTTTTAATTGTTCTTATCTATGGCTTCTGCTATGTTTAAAGAGCACTAATGTACATTTGTAATGCTGAGGTTACTCAGCTCAAGGAGTAAATGAAGAATCAATTTATAAAGCTATAGCATTGCACATAATGCAGAAGATAGATTGTCTGTCAAAACTATCATTCATACAGACATTAATTTACCTTAAAAAATTCTAATATGAGGTTTCCAAAGCAAGTTTCTAATCCTAGCTCTTTTGTTTATTAAGCATGGGAAGAAGAGAAACAACACCTTTTTGTCCATTTAGACTTCCTGTGATTTCTTATCTATAGTGATAAAGCATATATTAATAAATGAGAGAAGAAGGAAATGAGTCAACTTGTGTTTAAATGTATGGGTTTCCTTTCTTTATCGTGATAAGAGGAGATAAATATTTTGCACTGTTTCATCAGTAAAACTAATAAAAACTCTTAGACAGCCTGGTGTAAAAATAAATGCTTTGATTTCAAAGGGATAAAAGCTTGGACTATTTCAATTTTAATACATCTATGCATCACTTTTGGAGGTGATTTACTAATAAAATTCTACAAAGCCACTTATAAAAAGAAATGATAAATCAAATTAAATCAATTCTTCTTTGTACTCCCTTGACAATCAGAATGTTCTGAAAAAGGTATCAGTGAGCAGATAAAGTTTCAAAGCTCAAATGTAACCTCAGAGGCACAACTGAGAACAAATCCAGAGATTTTTAATAACATTTTAGAATGATTGGTGCCTGTGACACTTCTGTTTTAAAGATGCAATCCATGCCACATAAAATACAATTTTATAAATAATGTCTCTGCTGCGCCACTCATAACAAGCACTTTTTCCCTCCTTGGTTTTTCTCATATTAAAAAAGAATGTATTAGAAATTATAGTATTGCACAGAGACCCAAAAATCATTATGAGCCTTGTTTGAAACTTTGTGTGCTGTATCTTACAGCAGAGAACTATGGGCATCCACTTTTTGTAAATGGAAAACTTATTAAATTACTTGAGGGATGAACGGCTCAGAGAATCAGCAATGGGAGATGGAGGCTGCCCCATTACTGCTGTCTGTCTCTGTCTGCAGTAGCTCCTGCTGATGAATCCCCAAGGCTCTCAGGGTGTCAAACAAACCTTTGTGTCTCATCGGTCTGCATTCTTTCACCATGGGCCCATTTCCCACAACTCCCTGGGAAGTGTTTCTCTGCAGTTTGGAATATCTGTGTCTTCTTGTCTGTCCCCTGTAAGTCTCTTCATCTTTCTGGAGTGACAGCTTAGACGGAAGAACTTGTTTTACATGTAAGTCTAGGACATCTACAACCTCACTTTAGGCTTTGTGTTGCTCACTGTGAAGTGGGGATATACCAATTCCAGCTGCCATCCTACCTTGTGCGCGTTCTGCCATTCCTGTAGAAGCCACATGGTAACGTGCTACTGGCATTTCAAAAATATACAGAATGTGTAAGTGTGTAAAAGGAATGTGGAATAGATAGAATATACACATGGAACATAATTTCTTCATCAACAACAACAGCAAAAAAGGAGAAAACTGGACTTTATGAGATCTGTAAGAAGGAGCATACACTAATACAACAGACAACCTAAAGACTGACAGAATAGTCATGCATAGTTCCTACTTAGTAAAAGGAACGAATATTCATTATTAATTTTTAAATTGACTGGTTTAGAATAAACTTACTAAAATATTAAGAATGTTAATTTACTGTAAACTGTACTGTAAAATATGTAATATCTTTTCATACACTGCAACATTATGTGCAAATGGGTTAAATTATCTGTCTGATAAGACAGGTAGGGTTTTTTGTAATTCTTAAATATTTAAGTCAATGTGCCTGTGAAATATTTTTTAAAAGATTTTTTTCTTGAATTGTAATTCACGGCAAAAAAAAGTGTGAACCTTTCAATAGTAAAGGGAAATGGGTGAGTAAAAAAATAAATTGCACTAGACGGCTAAAACAGGATTGAGGTGACTGGAAGTGGACATATGCCTGTGAGCTAATCACACTAACTCTTCCTATGGCTAATTAAGAGAAATTGGCACTTCCAAAGAAAGACTTACATCTTCCTGAAATTAGGATTTGAACAAGGTCAAATGAACCATCTTTTGAGCTGCCTTTATTCCCCCACTGATTTTAAAGGGATCCTAAGCTAGACTGTGTAGACTAGGATGACTAAAATTTAAACATCCAACAAGTAAAGCAACAAAGCTCACATTTTCACAATTTCAGAGAATGCAGACGTGCTGTACTAAACTTTAAAAAAATACACAGAATATATTTAATATCTGTTGTGATTACTTCCCTGGGGAAATGAAGTAAATTCAATTCTGAATAGATCACAAAGGCAGCCTAAAATATTATAAGCAGTGAACAAAAATTGTCAGACCCACAGGAAAAAGGAGAGGTGTTGTTTTACAAACAGTGAACAGGAGATTCAGAATCTGATATGCATTTACAGATTCTCCTGAGGGTGAATTTAGGAAGAATGTTATATTGAGATACATATGTGTGTGTGTGTGTATATATATATATATATATAATTAGATAGGTGAAGATGGAAAACAGATATATTTTTAGGTAAAATCATGACAGCAGAGATGCTTTGAATGAATCATGAAACTATTCTTAAGTAAGTAGAGCATGAACTCTAACAATAATAAATACAAGTATAATATTTCAGACACCATATTTTGTCATACACAGTTGAGATCTTTAAATTCCCTTTCTTCATTTAAATGAATGCAGCAGTGAGCATCAGATGCACTCTTACAATGATCCAGGGAGCATGAGCATTGATAGGATGCAATTCACCCAAGCTCTGCATTTTCTCACACGCTGAATTCTCAGTACAATTCATCACTCATATTTATTCAGTAGTTTCCAGTTGTGGCTTCAGATCTGTTCCAATCACTTCTTTGAACCTGCACCTGCAATTTAGTTTAGGACCTTAAGCCTGAAATTATGCATACCAAACCAACAAAATTAGTCATCTGCATACATTTTTTTTTTCAATGAAAAAGCTCACACTGAAGAATATAAACTTGGAAGTGGAAAGACATTAGGAGATTATTTTTGTGTGTTCAGTAGAAATTACACTTTGAAATTGCATCCAGAAGAACATAGTGTACATAAATGCTAGTTTAAAATAAGGAAATTTATAGGCATGATTAAAATTAGACATATATTTTCAGGCTTTCATGAGCTGAGTTTGAATTAATCTGCCTTCAGATGGACGCTAAATTTGTATTAAAATCAAACGAAGGTCTAAAAATGCACCCTTAAATATTTAAGATATATCTTGAAAATGTGTTACAGGAAATAACTAATTTTAAAAAAAAAAGTTAGCGTAGGGCAGTTTTATCAGCTATAAGGTATAATGAGTCTTGAAAATTTTTCTAAAAAAAATAAATAAGCTGATTTATCTAGACACAACCATTTAAAAGAGGAGTTAGGGGAAAGACAAATGATAGATTGTTGAAATCAAGCCTATTTAAACAAAGTTAAAAAACTTCCTTTTATTCAATCTCCTTATGTACTCTCATTAGAAAGCAAGACATTGATCTCTGTAGACTTTAATTACATTCAGATAGTTCAGATGTTTCATCTAGATTTGTTCAGACAATTTGATACCTCAGGATTAAGGGGAGCAAAGAAGGAAGGACAGATACAGGACAGTGTAGATATTTCACCAAAATTTAGGTGTCTATGGTGAGATTTAGTCCATGATAAAGGCAACAAATATATTTATATGGAAGCATTTATACCTGTGCAAAGTGTATGTGAGCCTACACAGAACTGGCAGATACAGTTCAAGACCCATGGAACATAGATACCTTGTTGGAGAGGCAGATGGAAACCAAGAGCAGTAGGACATTTGGAATGGCATTTTATACTTTTAAATTGACAAATGAATTGAACTTTGAATCAAAAGTCAGTCATGTCCTAGAATGGATATTCAGCTATTTTCCACTAGAGATATAATTCTGTTTCCTAAAATAAGCATTCAGTTGTGCTGGTTTTGGCTGGGGTAGAGTTAATTTTCTTCACAGTTGCTAGCATGAGGCTGTTTTGGATTTGTGCTGATCACAGGGTTGATAATATAGAGATGCTTTTTGTTATTGCTGGGCTGCACGTACACAGACCAAGGATTTTTCTGCTCTTTTTACTGCCAAGTTGTCAAGGAAGATGGGCATGCATGGGAATTTGGGATGAGACACAGCTGTGACAGGTGACCCAAACTGACCAAAAGGATATTCCATTCCATATGACATCATACTCATCATATAAAGGGGGAGAAAGAAGGAGGATGGGATGTTTGGAGTGATGGTATTTGTCCTTCCCAGTCACCGTTACACGTGATGGGTCCCTGCTCTCCTGGGGATGGCTGAACACCTGCCTGCCTGCCTGGGAGAAGCAGTGAATTAATTCCTTTTTTGCTTTGCTTGCGTGCATAGCTTTTGCTTTCCATATTACATTGTCTTTATCTCAACCTGTGTTTTCTAGCTTTTACCCTTCTGATTCTCTGCCTGATCCTGCTGGTGAGTAAGAGAGTGGCTACGTGGGGCTTGGTTGTTGGCGTGTCTAAAACCACAACATTAGTGTAATTTCAGTAGGTCTTGGACAACCAATGTAATTTGTATTTGACATTCCTAGAGGCTTTGGTCTCCTATGATCTCTTTGTTACATCTGCAAGCCCTATCCTGGAAAACTCACAGCATCTCAAGAAGCACTAAATAATTCCTTGAAAACAGACTACTCTGTCATAATAAGATTGTCTCACTCTAGTCTACACTGCTGTGGCATCACCTTGAATATTTTTGCAGTTTTGGGCACCACAATAAAAGAAAGATATTAAGCTGTTAGAGAGTGTCCAAAGGAAAATGGTAAAGGGCCTTGAGGGGAAGCTGTATGGGAAGCAGCTCAGTTTACTTGGTCTGCTCAGCCTGGAGAAGAGGAGACTGAGGGGAGACATCACTGCAGTCTGCAACTTCCTCATGAGAGGAAGAGGAGAGGCAGACACTGATCTTTCCTTTGGGGTGAACCATGACAGTACCTGAGGGAATGGCCTGAAGTAGTGTCAGAGGAGGTTTAGATTTTGTATTAGGAAAATGTTCTTCACCCAGAGGGTTAGGTTTGGGTGCTGGAACAACTGGTCACTTCCACAAGGAAGTGGTCACAGCACCAAGCCTGACAGATTTCAAGAAGCATTTGGATGATACTCTCAGGCACATGCTGTGACTCTTGGGGATGGTCCTGTGCAGGGCTGAGTTGGACTCGATGATCCTTGTGTGTCCCTTCAACTGAGCATATTCTGTGATTCTGTGACGATGAATTATTTTCCTATCTCCATTCATTGTATTAATGAGGCCTTCATTGCTCAGAGTGGGAGACACAAAGCATTCCTCTGTGCAGTTATACAAAACTGAGCTTCTTAATCTGCAGCTGAATCCCACTTTCCAGTGGATATCATAGCTAAATTAGGTGCTTATTATAGAAACATACATTAAATGAAACATCTGAACTATAGTAAAATGCCTTTTTTTTCCCTCATGGACCTAAAGTGAATCTATGCAAGACTCTTAAATACAGACATTTAAATATCCTTATTTGTTCAGACTTTTCACTCTTCTTTAATTCTTTGCTTTTTTTTTTTCACAAAAGTTACCACATTTTTTCACCCATTTATTTTCCAGTGTGATCACTGTTTCTCTATCATATTCAAAGCCTATAATTGTAAACTTGGGGATCTAAGAGATAACTGTTTAGAGGTAGTTTAGTTTTTCTTTCATTGTTTAACTCCTAATGGTTCAGCATGGTCTGCAGTATCAGTCTCTGCTTTTCAGACACTCCATTGGTCCAAAAAGCCTTTTGCCATTTTTTTTTTTTTCCTCAGAAAATACACGTGTCATTATGAAAACTTTTTGTCATCCATCTCTATTTTAGTGACCTGGATGTGTGGTATGAGAGGGCCTGGGCTTTCCCTTTTCTTGTTTTAGTTATGTGTTTGGGGCACTAAGAACTCTTGTCAGTCCTCTGGAGATAATGAATATTTCTAAAATTTTGCTTTTACTCATGCCCCTCATTAATTCCTGAGTTTTCAGATCATCATTTGTAACCAGAACCACATGTGAGACAGTTCCAATAAAATATGAATTCTTAATCTTTAAGGATCTTCAAGTAGCATGCATGTAGGGGCAGTCTGAAAAGAAGTTAAAAATAATATTATAAGATAAACTGACGATAAAGCTTGAAACACATAATGACATTGATAAGACACCAGCAGAGAGTTTGGACTTAAGTTGTTTTCTATCAAAAGCTTCCAATATATACTTAAAAAGCAGTTTTTCTTTACATTCTAGTAAAACAAATGCATTTTTATTTCGATATTTTATCATGAATTTCTGCAGATAACTGTCAAAGATTGTGGGAACACAAAAACATTAGTGTAAATGCTTTGGAAAAGATATGGGAATGTAAGGACTTAACCCTGAAATAAATGGCTGCCTTTATTATGGGGTTACTTCTTTCCCCTTCTATTTTAATAAGAAATGTATTTAAGGAAAATAAGTGGACTTTAACTGTGCAAAATTGAAGAATATTTTAGAGAGAGGTTTAGGGAAAACGCCTTCCCATACCATGCCATCCTCAAACCTGTCAAAATTATTTTCATTGATGTCTACTGAGAAAGTTAAATAACCCACAAAGCAGCATGTTTTTTCTCTTTTTCTTGTTTTTTGCTTTTTGACCATGGAAAGAATGGTTGTTTTCTGCACTGTATGGTTTAGCAATTTCTTTCAAATAACCTAAGCAGTGTAAATTATGCTCCTAGTAATTACTGGCTGAAGAGATTAAGGCACTGAGTTCTGCATTGTATCTTCTTTCTATAAATCACATAAAGTTTCTATTTTATGGGTGTACTTGAGCTTGCTGACATTAAGCAAGGCAATTTTAAGGTTAATATTATACTACCTATGAATTAATTTGGTTTAAGAAGTTCCCAAAGATATTTACCACTTTTATATACTCAATACCTTTTCCTCCCCCCCCCCAGTTTGACTCAAAGACAACTGGTTATACTAAGGTTAGACTGAAAGTTATTATTTTATTACTTTTCTTTCTAAAACAAGATTAGCTATCAATTAAGGTGTGAGAAATACACAAAGATGCAGTAAACCCTTCTTCTAAATAAATATTCATTATTTATACGAGCAATCCCCAAACTAATTTGTGTGTACAAGGCAGACTAAGTGAATACCAAAGACAGAATAAAATTTATTTTCCAATTAAATGGTACATATACATATATGTGAAATATATCTTTCTAAAGTGTGCTATGAAAATTTTACTTTGCAGATTTATTAATACTACCGATGGTTAACAATTATCCTTTCCGTTATTCTGAACTCTTAATATCATTAAGTAGAAAAAGACTGCATTAGAATCACGAAAGCTGCAAGGTTTAGGAGAAGGAAGCATCCAAAAGACAAACATTTCCAACAAAATTTCCTTTTCCTTTGAAAAGGAAATCCATTCCTTCATAACCAAATGTTTAACATGAATAGGATGAGTAGTTCTGCAGCTTTTTTCTTTCTTTATTAGCTTTGAAAATATAACTACCATAGACCAGTTTTCTAACTTTCAGTTTGCTAAAGTTAGTGCAATGAGTCCTAGCCTTCAGGTAGAAAAAAAAGGATTTTTTTTCAGGTGATTGAGAAATAAAGTTTAAAGAGCACTGAAAAGTGTCACTCCTTGTAATCTATAGCAGCCATTCCTTTTGCTCTTTTTCAGAAAAATGCTCCCTCATTTGTTCTAACGTAAAAATAACTTTGAATTCTGGACCTGAAGGACAGTGGACAACTTCTAAGGAAGATGAGTCTTCTTAGAAGTGAGATTGAGGAGTATATTACTTGACTGTGGAAAGTTCCTCACTGAAGTGTCCTTTCCTTCACTTTGTACAAAGTCTTTCTAAGTTTTCCTAAAGCATTGTCATTCCTGCCATTGAATATATTTCAACTGATGGCTCATAAAAAGATTGTTGCCTAGCTGGTACTTAAATAATGCATTAAAGACATCTTTTCTATGATACTGAAAATTGTTTGAACTTTGCCTGATTCCCCTTTTTTAAAGTGCATTTCCTTCATAGTTTGAAAATGCTCAAACTAAATAGTTCTTTCTCTTTAATGCGTGCAACTGTCACAGCTGCAATAAAATTGACTCTGGTTTAGTGGAGTAAAGACAATTTGCCCTGTGAGTTCAGTTATTTCTAGACTTGTATTGCAACATCATTTCCTCTAACTGAAATCTATTTTTCTGAATTTATTTTGAACTCAATCACTAACTTTCAAATTGTTTGAGTATAGAGTGTAAGCTGTCTAAGGGGATGGAAGGTCTTTTTTCATATTTTTACATGATTGGCTTGAAAGGCCTGGTTACAAAGGCACAATATGAAATAAGACTGACTATGCCTCCTATTTGATTAAACCAGTCTGAATGGTAAAATATGAAAATAAAAAAAAATGGGGTATCAGAAAGATTGGCTCGAGAGTGGTGCCTTCATTAATTTTTTTAAATAATAAAATAAATTTACAAAATCAAGGACTGCAAGAGCTGTGTGTCATCTATCCCTATCTACAGCAATCAGAGTTTTACTGTTTCGGGTGGTGCAGTGGCAATACAGCCAGAGGAAATCTGTGGCCTACGAAGCTGAGCATTGTTTGTATGTGAGGCCCACCGGCAGCATATCCATGTTAGATTTTGGCAATATGGATCCTAATCCTTACAGCTACCATATTTTCTAGGCCTTAGACTACCTTGCCTTACTCTATCCTTCTCTCTCCTTGATTCTGAATTGCAATATTGATACCCTGCATGGGAGAGAGAAGATTTTCCATATACCACTCTTTTCTCTCTCCTGCACCAGCATTTGTTGATCCTTCAACTTTTCAAGAAGACAATCAAGAAAATTCTGGATTGTCTCAGGACAGCAAAACTACTTCTAGGGTCAGAGAGCATGGTACATTTACAGTCTCTCCCAAACAAGCTTTGTTCTCTTTGCTTCCAGACTAACCTGATATCTGCCACAGGCTGACTGACCTTCATGTAAGACTGATTGCCATAAATGTCTGTGTCTATGTAAATTTCCAGGAAGGCACAGGGATCCTAAACAGTCTTAGGACTAGGACCCTGATCTGTGCATCAGGTGACTGAAAAGTAGAAGCACAGAGCAGACATTTTAGAAAGGGATTACTATTTATCAGGTGGTTGAGACACTCCTTTTTGTTCCATCATTTTTTTCTGCCCCATTTCTTATCGTTATTTTTTAAAAAACAGACCAAGATCCACTGTAAGTAAGCAAAGCTTCCTGTTCCTGAAATACTTGTTATGAACTACAATTATATCTCCACTTCCATCTTTTTTCCTGGATGCATCTTGCTGTTAAATAAGTATACATTGTAAAATTTAAGAATAAAATTAACTAAATTTAGTAACTGCAACTTTCAATGTAAAGATCTGTACTGAGCTGATGTTTCATGACTAGCTGAGCCAGTTTAAATCCATGGTTTCCTCAGAAGCCTTCTTTCCTCCTTCCCATCTTGCTTATGTCTTTCTCCTTTTCTATTCTTCCTTCCCTCTCTCTTCTCCCAGAAGCACTTTGTTGGGTGGTTTTTGGGTTGACTCAGGTTATTAAACGCATTAATTCCTCAAACCACGTAGAGTCTGTATGTATTAGTAAACTGGATTCGTGCAGCCCAGCTGGCATGATTTGTCAGCTTCCACATTATTGAACACTTGTACCAGCCAAAACAAGGTTATGCATCCAAGCCACTTTTATGAAATAGTCTCTGCCTAATCATCCTTTACTAACTCTCAGATTAGGCCTGGGAAATGTTTGTTTAGTTCTAATTCACATCACTCAAACCCATGCCAGGGATCTCTAACAAATTAACAGTATAGGTAATCCAATTTCTCATTTTGTCCAATTTACTCTTGCAGGTATACTCCTTTTATCCCTAGTTTGATTGTAGAGTTCAGTAGCTTGGCCAATTTCTAACAAAGAATCAAGTACAAATGTGCCACATGAAGCTCAGTTTGGATAAACAGAAAAATGTTAACTGATTCAGAAGACATCATGACAAGAAGAAGACATGCTTCCTTTCAGACATGTATTTTGCCATTGTTTTCCATAAACCTGTTACATAGCTTTAGCCTATTAATAGCTTTAACTATTCCAATACACAGTTTCAATGGATGGAGATGGATGTCATGTTATGAAGCTGTATGACTTACCTGTAATGGATGTCTGCTGCAGCTCTGTACTGCAGAGATTCTCTTTGTGAATATTCCTCAAAACCACATGATTTAAAACACTTCCAAAAGTAACCTGAAATTGTTGTCAAAATGTAGCTAATGTTTGTTTGACCATCTTGGAGAAAACCAAAAGCTTGCCTCCTAAACCCACGAAGGAGCTGAACAAGATTTTTGTTGGAATAATTATTTCAATGATGCTGGAATATCTCTGTATCATACAGAAAATGTGCATAAACACTGTGACTACAGACCTGGAGAGAAGTTTATAATTTTAAACTATACAAATAAGCCAATATAATGTGGTTTTTTTGAGGAAGGTATTTCATGATAAAGAGGATAATTTGCATAAAGTGAAGAGATTTATTGAGCTTTGTAAGATGGCCAACATCATCTAAGGTAGTAGGCTAAATATATTTTTTCTCTTCTGAAGCAAAAAGTTAATACAAAGCCAGTTGCTTTTTAGACTTACAATGTAAAACTATGGCTATATTAAAAAACAAAACAACACACACAAAAACCCCCAGGAAAACAAAAACACCAAACAAACAGAAAACAACTTTGCTCTAAGCCTGCATAATTACATTTACAATTAAGAAACATTTTTTAGAGATTAAACTCATTTTTAAAATAAATTCTAATGCATTTTGAATCTTTTTTTTCTAATTGGACTTTTTTATACATGACTCTTTGATACTTTTTAAATGTGAAAAATACCATAAATTCAGTTACATAGGCAGAACAGCATATTTTATGTTCTGCAATTGCCATTTAATTTATAGATAAAAAAATCAATAAAATTAATTTTAGCTTTGGAAATACTGGAAGATGTTGACATTCCTTATTCATCAAATGTAGGAAAATGAGTCACCTTATGGAAGTGTTGACTTCCCTCTACTGACTGTAGAGGAAACCTCTAGTGTTAAGTGACAATATAACTGACATATTTAGGTCAATAGAGTAGGATTCTTCTACTGAACTTTACTATATAAATGCCCATATCTCAACTAGTCATCCTAGAGTTTTATTACTCATGAAGATAGAAAAATGCTTCTGGATTTCTTTTATGTAGTTACCTTAAATTTTAAATAAATAATCAGGTGTCT
>JAWWES010000115.1:102160034-102191251 GCA_035583135.1 Lophotriccus pileatus | reverse complement strand
GTCTTGTTAACATCTCCGTGCCCCTTCCTCTAGTGCCCGCAGCAGTCCCTCAGCACATTTCTTCAAATTCGGTTTCGCCGAACTTTTCTTCTTTCTTCCTCCAGTAATTATATGCGGCAGCCGGTCCACCCCCGACAATAATGTAAGATTAAATTATTCAAAATTTCAAGATCATGTTCTGTCTTTAACCTAAACCTGAAAGAGAAAGACAAATACCTCAGAAAATAAATCTCCCTGCACATTCTTTATTGTTCCTTGGTAAACATAACTTTGTGCAGAGTATCTACCTCCAATAAGTGACCGTAGGCAAGGGCACGGCACCTTCATAAAGAGAATCTAGAAACCTGTTATCTACAGATAGAAGGTATGTTATATCCCTGCACAGTGAACAAATACAGTGTAGTGTAGACACAGGGAGTACTTTGGCAAGTCTTTTTTTCTTATAGTCTCCAGATTTCTTATATAGAAATCAGTATTTTCTGGATTCTTTTCTTATGGTTCAGATAGGTGTTTGTATAACTTTGAGAATAATTGTAAACATTCAGCTTTCATGCTGTTGGGGTTTTTGGCCTTGAGTAATGAATAAAACTACCTGTTTCCACCTGGAATTTTTGTTACTCAATTTATGCATTTAAATATATAGATAATAGGGGAAAAACCCTGACTTCCTTCTGCATCTGTAGAGTTAATGGAAACTAGACTTAATGGAAAGTCTGGGCATTAGAAAGGTAAGGGGACTTTCCTAGATTACATGAAGAAAATGCTTATGTGCTGTTAGTTTAAGAAATATAAGTTTAATTTTCTATGTGGAAAAAAAAGCTACTGTGAGAACATTTTGGCTTATAGCAGAGGAAAATAAAACCTTTTAAAAGGCACACATGAAGTTAGAGTCTACTTATCACTTAGTAAGACCAAAAGTGCTTTGTGTCTTCTGGCAATTGTTTCCATCTTGATACCCAGGATGACTTTTAGCAAAAAGAGCAGTCAATTAATTAATCGATATATAAAATCTATAGCATCTTTAGCGAGATGATTATGAACTACTTTTAGCTGTTGTGGAATTATAGTTCGGGATATGCAGTCTAAATCCTACAGAGTTTGTAACAGGCTGAAATAAGTGGAACACTATTTTGAGATATATGTTCAAGGGAAATTTAAATTTAAAACTAGGCCTTTAAAAATAATGAAATATGCCACAAATAAATCAACAGATGGGCATGGCCCAGAACATTCATCTGAAGTACAGAAAAATCAGAATCAAGGTTCAGTTTTTCACAGTGGTTTGTTTCCGGTCTTGAAAAGCTCCGTATCAGTGCTCTGTACACTCCAAATTACAGTATTTCTGTTTCTTCTCTTCTACTTCCTGGTAATGACACTCCTTTAGCTATTCTGGAACATTATTATTCATTATCCATTATTCATTATATTTTAAACTATGACATGGAAACACCTTGTTTTAATCATTTACCTAAATCAGATATGAAAAGTTCCAGGAAAATAAAGTTTTTAAATGAGTGATTGAATAACCAAGTTGGGATAGATTTCTCTGCTTTTCTGGTGAGAACTTGCAAACTGGAAAAAGAACAACCCAAACTTCTAAAACCATTGATAACACAAATCTGATTTAAAACTAGTGTTCTTCAAGGACAGAATGTCCTTTTTCTCCTAAAAATTTGTCAGTCAGTCCTAATAATCAATACAAGGGACAGATGGTGAGCCATAAGATTGCAGTGTTCCTCAATTAAAAAAGTCCAATAAACCATACAGAAAAAAAACAGCAACAAAAACCTGCCAACTAAACGCCGAAACATTATGTTTCCATTTGTAAGAATTAATAATTTTTTTCCATGTTTTATTTACATCTCACTTGTTTTGCGCTGAAATATTTTTCATCTCCTTGAAATTGCAAAGGTGCCTCCAAGACAGACTCAAGCTCTAAGCCAAATATGTCCTTTATTAAATATTTTCCACCAAAATTTATCATTTTGTGATATATATATTTGTATATATATATAATATAATACCAATTAAATTTAATAGCAATTAATATAGCATTTCTTAATTTCATATAATTTTAAATAACTCATGAATTTAAAAATATTTCTCTTTGATAATCATACATGTCCTTCAAGAGAACATTACAGTCTAGGACTTTTTTAAGGACATATGTCATTAGAAGGTTCTGTAATTTTTTTTCCTTCCCCCACATTAAAATGTGTTTTTTAAAGACTCTTTAAATTTGGCTTTTTTATTTTATTTCTGCTTGGAGTACTCATGGACAAACCATGTAAGACAGGAGCTGACTGTTTTCCAGTGTTCATTGACTTGTGAGTGCATTCTCACTACTTTAATAATGGTATCAACTATATGCAGCATTCAAGATTGGGTAGCTTTGATAATACCTTAAAAGTCTGAGAATTTTTTATTTCCATAAACCATCATTGGGGCTGTTCTGGAGTAGTGAATGGCCATTTATAAACAAAGTGTTAATTAATTATCGAAACTAACAGAAATTTCATTATGCTATAATGAAGTCCAAGGTAATCTGTCTTTATTACTATTCACCAAGGACTGCTTTTCTGACAGCAGTTACAGTGAAAACCCAGCCAAAAAGTCTTTGAGCTTTAATTAATATTTGGGTTGTGAATTTAAAAGACAGTGAAAGTATGAAAGACTGTCTCCTATGCTGTAAATTAGCAATTAAGTGTTTTTGTCTTTTTTTTTTAATGCATGCTGCAACTTAATAAATGTCAGAAAAAATCTATTAACGTACTCAAAAAAGAACTATTATTAAGCTATTAATAATGCAGCTCTTACTGAACATCTCAAATGGCCTGTGATTCAGTGTCTTCTATATCTGTGGAACTACCTCAAAGGATTGAGGGTCCCCTCTCACCCTGCTATCCATGGAGTTGAACCTCTGAGAGCAGAAAGCTCGAGTGGGTAGTTATTAGTACTGGTAGCAGAGACCATCACATATAAAGTCTGAAAAGGATTATGATTATTATTACTGTCACAATTGCTATTATTATTATTATTGTTATTGAAGGAATTAATGTCCAAGAAGCATTTTTTTTTTTGCATCCATCTCTTTATGCTAAAAAAACTATTACATGGAAAAGACAAGTCTGAGCAGAGACAAATTTTGAGTCTGAGTGATTTCAAATTTGTGTAGATAGGTTTTAAGACGAGCACTAGGAAATCTCAAAACATTATCGTGAGGTCTATTTATTATTTCATTTAATATATTCGCCCAAGATAATTTTCTGTTCCAGTTCAGTATATTGGTTTGTTGAAAAGTTAGAATGCCTTGGAAATTGTACAAATGATAGTGATGAGAGGAACCTTCAGTTCAGGTTAGTTCAGGAACAACTAAATGAACTTCAATGACAAGTATGTGTTTGTATTGAATTTTTTATTTTTTTAATTAACATTTTTAATGCTGTTTTATGCCAGATAGTGAGCTTTGTGGATGTAAAACATGACATGAAACTTTGACTTTTTAAAAGAACTCTTATGAACACAAAATAAAAGAAAAATGTTCAAACTGATTTATTATTCGTTAATATATTGTATCCTATGGTTTGTATAGGTAGACAACACAATCTATTAATGCTAGCAAAGAATAAGCTTCTTCACTGTGTTGAAATGCTGTTGTGTTCAACAAGTGCGATCACTTCCCAATTGTTTACATATCTCTTGGAAAACAAACAACAGAGAGTGTATGCCTTTAACAAATAACTGGGTTAGGTTGGGAAGAAACATTTTCTTCCAGAAATTTGAGTCAGCAGCTGGGATAACAGGTTTGAACTACTCAACATGGTATATTTGAGACCTCAGAGATACACATAGCAATTTTTAAATGTGAAGGGCATTCCCCGAGGTTTGCTTGCAGGGACCAGAGCTTAGAGCCACGTGGGCATGGCTAAGTTACTACTCTATACCCTCCCACATTGTCAGTGGGGGGGCTTGGTTTAGGGGGGAAGGAAAAAGGAACATGCTGCTGGAAGTGTGCCATTTTGTTTCCCCCTCTTCTTTGGGGAAGTTTGTGGGACCATGCCTGTGGTCTCAGTCCTTCTCCTGCTACCACCTGTCCCTTCCTGGTCCACACTGAGATGTGGCTCCAACAACAGCAAACACAGATGAGACGCGGCTCCAAATTGTGGCTCTGAAAGCACCAAACTGGAGGCAGCCATGGGGGAAAAAATATTGGTGAGAGGAGCTGAACCCAGCTGAGCCTGAGCAGAACAGGCAGGCACTGGATGCAGCCATGTGGAATCAAGTCTGGTAGAGCCACATGGAGTGGTCCAGAGCAGGTAGTGCTGCATGAAATCAAACCAGAGTGGAAAAGTCTAAAGCGGTGGCACAGTGCAACATGGACTCTGGCTTTCGGGGGTTGGTCCATCATTCTTTTTCATTGTCGTGGGTTTGGGAATGGGAGCACTGGCTGCAGGGAGCACCTGCCGTCTCACTTTGGTCTCGGTGGCCATGCGGAACCATCCCAAGGTTCTCAAGACCTCTCAAAAATCACTGAGAGGCTTTGCGAAGACATCAGCCAGCTCCTTGGGAGTAATCCAGGTCAAATCCATTTGAGATTGAATACTAGTCAGTCCTTTAATTTATGAGCTACAGGTTGAAGTGAAAAGTCATAAATGTGAAAGCTACAAATTTTGGTGATTTCTCAGATTTTTTTTTGCAAAAGAGTCCTTCAAAACCCTCTAAAAATTATGGAAATGGGACAAAAACCAATGAAATGAGCATCACTGCAGACAAAAGTACTTTGTAAAAAGTATGAACATATAAAGATATAAAATGTAGATAAATTTTTGACCGATAATACTACCTATAAGAATAATCTAAAAATTGTAATGATGATAAAAATTAATATGAGTTAATATGTTATTTAAAAATTTTACAATACTCAATTAAGCCCTCTTAATGAAAATTAAAGTGCAAGTGAAATAACAAAATTATTCCATTGTGCTTTGTGCTGATCAAGCTTTAGTGACAGTTCTCCCTCAGGATGTTCAGAATAAAGGTGAACTGATGATAGGTACTCTTAAGGCAAAAGAAAAGTTAAATAGTTCAGATAATATTTTCAAAAGTACTGCAAAAGTACAAATCACGTTCTTCATGAAGGAAAAAGAAAAGACTTGGAAAACTAAAAAGAATATTTTCATGGAAAAAAAAGGTGAAACTAAAATATTTTAAAAGGGCAGAAAACAACTAGGAAGCACTTTAGCAAGAGAAAAAGTAATATTAATTATTAATGAAAAGCTTCTTTTATAGAAACAGAGTGGGATAAAATTTATTTATGCAATATTGCAGTTCTCAAGGTCACTGAACAGAGACATGAAGTTTAGTGTTAGTCAGCACTCTCATCCCAGAAAATATGATACTGTGCATATCTAACAAAAATGCAGCCTATAAATCTAAAGTCATAAATACTGACTTATTCAGTATTAATAAAGCATCAACTGCCTGATCTAAATTTGGATAGCCATGTAAAGAAATAGAGACTATTTGAAGAGAGTTAAGCCAAATCAACTAAATTAATTAAATCAATTAATTAAACCAATGAAGATTATCAAATGTTTGAGAAACATGCCCTTCAAAAAAAACATTTCCAAGTGTTGAACTTCAGCCTAATATTTTAGTCTAAACAAGTAAGAACTGCATTTATGGGATAACTCCTTAAATTCAGAAAAGGTATTTGCAAAGAGAAAGTAAAAAACCCAATGTCGATATTAATGACTGTCATAACAGAACAAAGGAATTAGAGGAAACAAGGTTTCAGTAGGAAAACCCTTCTAATAGGAAGAATACTGACGTAATGGAAAAAACAACTTAGACAATTTCTTCACAATCTTCTGATAACAGATGAGATTAATATCTGTCATAAAGCATATCAGGCTTTGGTCATGAGCTTGCTGTCTTCTAAAGAATTTCTAGTATCAATAATAATGCACGTATAGGTATTTTTATGCTGTATTTGCATATTTTTGACAAGCTTCTGACCAAGATTTTTCCAAAATTTACTGTAAATTCAGAAGCCAAGGTGTTCTCATGGAGTAGTTCAAAGAGCAAAACTATTCTTCACGTACATTTGCTCACTGTCTTGGGGCACATAACACTTTATTAGGTATTCAAAACCAAGTTGTAAGTTAGATGGCTAAGTTAGATGGGTCAGATCTATCCAGTGTACTTTTTTTGAGGTAAATTTTCTGTATAAGGAGACTATCAAAGCTTTTGTATTTATAAATTCCACATTGATTTAGTCTTTCTTGAATATGAGTTACTCAAACTGTATATGAGAAAGTCATAATGGATCTCACAAATATCTCTCTCCTGAAGAGAAATATCTGAAATGCTCCTAACTCATTTAGATGTCTTGAGATATCTTCTTTACTATCTTCACATTCCTCGAAATATCTGTGATTGGTAACAATGAAGAGGAATACTGGAAACAGTCCATATCTTGATTTTTAAAACATTATCATCCAGGCATAAAAGATTGCCTGAAAAAAACCCCAAAATACAAAGGATCTCAGCAAAGCCTTGAGTGAAGTTTACATATGTGAAAATATGGATGCATGTAATATGGAAGTAAGTAATTTGAAAATATAAGAATGACAAATGTAGGTAAGACTAAAGTTCATGGAGTCCACCCTACTGTTCCTGGAAACAGTAAGTAGCAGCGGCTGAGGAAAACTGTAAAAATAAAGACTAAAATAAAATAAAAATGAAAGCAAAAATAAAAGTAAAAATAAAAATAAATTGTATAGCTTCTATCTAAATTTAAGCTTAGAGTCACCAATGCTAAATAGACTTCCAACATTCTACTAAAAAAATACTTACAGAATTGCCAGTCTTTTATTGGTGGATTTCCTCATCTTCAATACATCATTAAATCTTGCTTACTGTTCACTTCAAAGAGCTAAAATTGAAGCATGTGCATTAAGAAGAATGTTAATTGGCTTTCAAGAAAAGAAAATGGAAAAAAGGAGGGACAAAAAGAAATACAAGCACTGCAAAAGAAAGATTTCAAAATGTGCTTTCACATTCAGAGTGAGGAAACAGAAATCAAACAGTTTTATTTTTACAACATTACACATCAAAGTCTTAGGAACTATTATTGTACTAGGAATAAAATAACCCATGAAACTATTCTTTCAATAATTTGTCACCACCTTTTCTACTGACAAATAAATTTAGTAACAGGCTCTCAAGGGTAAGTTCTATGAAATAAAAAGAAATCGGTATCATCACAATTCTTCTTTTGTAACATATCAATAAAATAGAGAAATAGTGGAAAATAAGTGTAGATAGATAAATCAATAGAGTGTAGATGATAAATCAATAAAAATGCAGTTTTTTCAAATGCAAATGGAATGTCTGTGTAAAAGACGGATCACACACTTTCCAGAATACATGGTAACTGAAGAGTCAGCAGTGGATTTATAGGAAAAGGCATATCTCCAGCATTATTAAACACATGGGACTCCACCTGCCAAGAAATTTTATTTTTAATCTTGATCTCTAAAACCTGTTGGGACAGTGGTTCCTTCACCAGTAATGTCTTCCTGGTACACTCCAGATGAATCTTAGTGGGATGTGTTGGCTATTCATAAGTGCACACTATGATACTGCAATCATCCACAGCATCATGTTTATCATCTTGCCTTCTGCAGCAGCATTCAGGTGCCTGTTTATGAACCAGGTGAATTTTAGTTCCTGCCCCCAAGTGGTAATCATAAATATAAACACAACTTATACCCCTTCTGTAGGAAAGTCAGACTTGAAAGGTGAGCCCATCAGTGCACAAAAATATATTCAGATTCACACAAACATTTTTCTGTGGTCAATGACTACTGAGATTTATTTTTTTTCTGACAGCAATAAGATGTAGTCAGATGACTTGAAGAATCATTTAATGAACTGATCAAATATTTCATGGTCGGAGATGTTGCTCTTTTGTCTTCACTGAAAATAGGATCAATAAAATTAACTGTAGTGTGTAACTTAAATTGACTTTTTTGCATTTTGTTTTGGTTTATTTGGTTTGGTTTGGGGGTTTTTGTTTGGTGTTTGTTTGGTTTGTTTGCTTGGTTTTGGTTTATTTTCCTTCTAATGATAATTTTAAAGAGATACTCAAAGAAATGAAAGATACAAACATTCGTAGATAGGTAGGTCTGTGTGTGTACACTTATAATAAAAATAAAAATGCAATTAAAAATTTGTCTGCCGGTTCCTCAAAATACTTGTAATCACTATTTGTTGGACATTTTTACCATACCAGTGGTGCAGTGGAATTTTTTGGACAGGCAGAAAGATCTGAAGTGGACACTAACCTCAGTCATTTTAGTTTTACCGTGGTGAAACTGAAAAACTAGCTTTTTTTGATAACATTAACCAGCATAGAATCAAAACTTTATGATCGAAATCCTTTTTTATTGGCAAAGAGGAAACATATCTTTTATATTAAGACAAGAATCTCTTGCTAGCATAATTGGAATCTTTCAGTCAGATCTTTATTAGTCTCAATTCAATTATCATAGAAAAAAAAGGATGCTTCTATACAGGCAAAGTTTCAATAGCAGTAATAATACAATTCAAATTCTCATATGTACACTTGTTTTCTACCTCTCTTTCTGATGAATGCACCTTTCCAATGCTACTCTGCGGTGTTCTTGGTCTTGAATGGTCCTAAAGCCATTTTCTTCTGGCAATGGGGTGTATCAAAAAAGGATATCAGCACCTGTGGTCCTTTGCTGGGAGTAATATAATGATGGTGTTCATGATTTCCTCACTTCATGTCTACATCTACTTGTCATTTTGTTAGCATGCTTTTGCACCTTTGCTTGCTTCTCAGTGGTCTGCAGTCCCATACAACATGAGAATTTAATATATTTAGTGGCTTTTTTGAATAATGGATATTATTTCTTGGTTTTCTTTCTTACCCCTAGAACTAGCTCTGTCTAGGTTCAGGTCCCTATTTCTTTAATTGACATTAGTGTGTAGCTTATACCCATGAGGTTGCCAGGGTTAAGCCTGTCCATCCTTTCCTACCATTCTGTGCCTGTATTCTTCTAAGTAACCTTCTGTATCTCCACTTCTCAGTGCCTTTGTTATTGTCCTAGGCCTGTATTTATACCAAATCATCATCGATGATCTTTAAGGTCCCCTCCAACCCAAACAATTCTGTGATTCTATGACTATGGTGCCACTACAGTGACACCAGAGAGATAAATAAAACTGAAACCATAGTCAACTAGTCTCTTTGAAAAACTGCTGCCACAGTTAAAACAAATAAAGCAGAGCTGCAGGGAAGTCCAGTTCAGACAAGATGAGCCTAATAAGCTAAGTTTTGAGGTCATGCAAATTTGGTGAAAAGCCCACACCATGTTACTAACAATCAAGATACTTTGTTTCATATTTCATAAGGCAAAATGATTACCCAAGCCAAAACCATATGAGGGACAGCAGAAGTGGCCAATGACTAAGTTGTCTTCCAGGTGTTTTTCAATACTTCCTAGAACAATCTTTTCCATGATTTTACTGGGTACTGTAATTTTTGGGGTCCTCCTTCCCGCCCTGAAAATAGAGACAACATTCCTCAGCTTGCAGTCAGCTGGGACCTCTCTGTATTCCTAAGATAACTCAAAAGTCATTGAGAGAGGCCTTGCAATGACATCACTCAGTTCTTTGAGGATTCTGGGATGAATCCCATCAGGCTGAATAGATTAATAGGGATCCAAGTGGAGCAGCAGATCCTGCACAAGTTCAGTGTCAACTGGGAGTTTCTTTATCTCAGTCGTGGTCCTCAAGCTCAGGGCACTGAAACCCCCTTGGTCCATCATCCGTGTTGAATACAGAGGCAAAGAATGTGTTAAACTGTTGAGGGAATTTTGAATAATGCAGGGTATAATGTGCTGCTGCAGGCTTTTTGATGCACAATCCAGTTTCCACAGAAGGCACAGACCACGGGGCCTTCGGCAGTCCATGGGAAAAGGGCTGTGTGAATAAACAAGAGAGGAAAAACAGCACCTGGTATTTTTCTGTTAAAAATGTTTTGTCTATCTTGTTATGTGTGCTTTTGAGTTTGACTTCTAATAGACAGGAAGCAACAGGTGCCCTTTGGCCAATGGCATTGCCGAGATGTGTGTGTGTACCCTGAAAAACTTGCATATAAACCGTGTATTTCATGAATAAAGGGGAGCACTGTGGATATTACTTCTAAGAAGGTTTCCAGTGTATTCGGAGCTCCCTCCCCCGCAACATTAAACACCTCTACCTTGTCTCTGTCCCTGTCTCTGAGGTGACCAACCTCATCCTGTAATGGGCTGGTGTTATTTCTACAACGCCTTTTGCCATTAATGTATTTGAAAAAAACTCCTTTTATTGTCCCCCACTGTTCTGGCCAGCTTCAACCCCAACTGAACTTTGGCTGCATGAATTTTCTCCCTGAAGTGGCAAGCAGCATCTCTGTATTGTTCCAGTGTCATCTGGCCTGCCTAAATCATCATAAAATTATTAGACAGTACCTGTCCCAATATCAACCCCTCAGTGATACCACATGTTACTGATCCCCATTTAGACATTGAGCCATAAACTGCAACTGTTTGGACTTGAACAGTCCCTCAAATTCATATCCCTCTAATTTAAAGACAAGGAAGTTTTATAGGATCATGCAATAGACCTTTTAGAAATAAAGGTAGGTGACATCATCTGCTCTTCCCTTATCTACCAGCGCAGTCACTCCATTCAAAAAGACTAGCAGATTAGTCAGGTATTCTTCTCATCTCACATAATCTAATATAGACATAAATACGTTCAATACTTAAGCCATAGGTCTAAATGTCTGAATTCCATCTAAAGTTAATGTCTACAGAAAATGGCATTTGGAATACAATTCTTGGAGATTTTTTATTTTTTTTCCTCTACGAAGAGATTTTTCCCAATCAGTTTCACATCTATCTCATTCATTTATGCATTCAGACAGATAAAGCCAGATGGTCAATAGCTCAAAATACTGACCCTGTGTGTGTGTGTGTATGTGTGTGTGTGTGTGTGTGTGAAATCTAGGGCTAAACTGAAGGTTTTAAACTTCTGAAAGGTAAAATTCTGAATCTAGGATCAAGATAGATCATATCCTGCATGTCATATTAACAGTACATATGGAAGTGAAAAGGTTTGAATTTTTTCTATTTTAAATCTAAAAAAACAATAATTAAAACATAGTAGAATAAATTGATTTAAATTCATGATTTAAATTCTTTGGAGTTTGCTGAACAACAACTCTGTAAAAAATTCACAACATTTTTCAATATTAAAGTTAATGGATTTCATTATCTGATGTACTTACTCCCTTGCTGTGATTTGTGTTCTGTCTTGTTGACTCTGATTGTGCTGCCAAAACAAATTTTTATCTGCTCTTTCCTTAGAATGGAAAGTTGTTAAACATAAAAGTATATGATATACACATATATGATATACATATATATGATTACATATATTTTTACAAATATATGTAATATACATACAGATATATTTAGTTTCCATTTTCTATCCCCCTTTGTCTGTAATGACACACTAAAAGGTAACTAGCTGTGAAGGCATCAGTGGGTAGGAAATCAATTATTTGGTGCTCAGCAGTTCCCTACCAATTGCTCAACTATTGACTGACCTACCAATCAATTGCTATACTGCTCTTACTGAGTCCCATAATGTAGATAAAACACATCTCAGGGGAAGAGGCAGCAAGATTCACAAAAAGTGGAATGGAACCTCAAAGAACATAAAAAAGAGGGAAAGTAGAACAAAGTGGTCAGAGAAGAAAACAAGGCCAGAGGGTAGTTCTCTTCAAATGTGTAGGTGTAATTACGTGAAAGTCAAAATTGGTGCTTACAAGTGGGGAACTGAACAAATATAGAAAGATGCTAAACTAATCCTGGGGAACAGGTATTGTCCTCTACTTCCTGCTCCTCAGAGAGAGTTAGAGAATAAAGCTGTAAGTGCAAGAAATTGTGCTTCTTGAGATTTTTGGCTTTTTTTTTTTCAAGGCACTGTTAGTCCTCAATCCAGACTAATAGAAAATTGTAGACTCTTAGTCTGTAATCCAAATTTATGTCTTAGTTCTTACTTTGCCAAACTCTGTCTACCTTTGAACAGGATAGAGAAAAATCAACAAAGTTTAAAATACATGCAAGTTTATCAAATAACAATGGCATATGAATGACCAATAAGAAAGCAAAAAAACAAAGATTAACTAGCTAACATAAAAATAAATTTATCAAGACATAAAGCAAGATTACTACAATCGAATATAAGACTCAAGGTCCATAGTAGAAGATTGATTAGTTGAGCTATGTCTTGAAGATCTGAAAGTTAAGCAATATTGCAGCGATATTCTGATGTGTTTTCATTTCTAAACACATTTGCCGTTTCAAATAATCAGAATAATTAAAGGAAACAACTCATCAACTGGGGAAATAATACCAGAGAAAATGTTAACCTCAAGTTCCACAGCATAGGTTCAGTCACTGTTGATTATTACCGTAAGGGTGAAATCCAGTCTGTGTGTACCTCAGTTCACTATCCTTAACGTAGGGACAAAAGCACATTCATAATTCTCAGGAGCGATATAAAGATTAATAATGCAAATAATGACTGTGAAGTCCTTAGACATCATGATATTAAGATCATGTTAATCCCCTATATAGATATTAAGAAGCAAGTGAAGTTAAACTACTTAGAGGTTTTTCAATTTGTTAAGTATATGCTGTCTGATTCTAAGCGTTGGGAAGTGGAGGAGTTTTCATTGGTTTCAGTCACAGTTGCTGAAGGTCAGTACCTCTGAAAATCAAACTATCTTATTAAATGCTGTCTGACTTGTGGTTAGATGTGGTTTTAACACAAATCCCTGCTCACTTACTTTTGCCAAGCTTTCACTTCAAAATAGTGTCTATATTATTTACTTTCATTGTTAAAAGATAGCAGAATGTGATCAATAAAAGAAGGCTCTCCATGTTAATAATCATCACTTTTCTTATAAATATGCAAATTTGCAAACTCATAATCTCACTGATTACCATCTATTCACATTTTGGGAATTGAAATGAAATAGACTTACCCTACTTCTAAAAACAATAAAGCAGGTAGATAGGATATGTTATTGAAATAAGGATGTGTTATATCTTGGTGCTTGCTTCAAACATAAACATTGATACATATTTATCTTTGTACTGTTGGTACAGTGTTTGTGAGATAAGGCACTTTGTCTTATTCCTAAATGTTGCCAGTAGTTTTCTGAAGTTATCTAATGACTAAGCATAGCAGAGATGACTTCTGTCTTTCTCATCCGCTTCAAGTTTCACTAAGGCATCAGCTCATCACTAAACTTCCCTCCAGTGCTACATCTATTCCTCTGTAACCCTTCATCTATTTAGACATATATGAAGGTTTGCTTGAGAAGAGCAGATCAGTGATGAAGGATCTCTGTGCTTGGGGCACAAAACAGCTGAGAGAATGGAAAGAATTTCTAAACTATATTGGAAGACTAACAACTTAGGAAGAATACACCTGGGAATTGAACAAAAACTTGACACTTGGGTCAAAATTGATCTTTTTTTGACAGACGTTTAAAATGAGAGGAAGTCAAAGACAAAGTCCTATCTATCTCTCAGAGGCATGGATATTTACTACCGGGAGCAGTAGCAGAGTACAGTCTTCATTCATATTTACTCTTTTCTTTATAAGTCTCTTTTTCAACTTATTGAACAATTTAGAAAGCTATTCATCAAAGAGAGATTGTGAAAATTTCCCTCTGACAAAAAAGATAATTATCACAGGTTGGGAGGGAACTCAGCAGGTTCTTAGCCCAACCTCCTTCTCAAAGGCTGGCCAATGTTAAAGCCAGAACAAATTACTCAGGGCTTTTCTGTTGGTCTTGAAGACCTCCAGCCTTCACAACCTTTCCAGTCAATCCCCCTCCTTTGCTTAACTGTCCTCACAGGGGAAAATTTAACTTTTATTCAGTGTGAGCAACTGAACCTCTTCCTTCCCACAAAGGGTGCACTACTGGCTGTCCACTAGAATCCCATGTGCCTTTTTCACAGGGCTGCTTAAAAGTCAGTCAGCCCCAGACTGTGTCATTGCAAAGAGCTTCATCTTCCCCAGTTGCTGGACTTTACACCTTGTCCTTGTTGAATTTCATTAGCTTTCTGTGAGCCCATTTCTCTAGCCTGTATAGGTTGAGTATTGACTGTTATCTTTCTGGTACTGTCGCAAACCTGACAAGACCACACTGCACCACCTCCTTCAGCTCACTGGTATTAATCAGTGTCCATCTTTACTGTATCACCTGTCCCATTCAGTACCAGGCTCATATTTTGCTTGTTTAGTATTTGTCTACTAATATAGGAATAGAAGGTCATGTCCTTGATGTAACTTGGACTGAAAATGTCAACTCTTGATGTTCTCTGGCTTTCCCACCAACACTTTCATGCACACAGGCAGTGTTTCAAATTCCTCCTGTGTAGCTCGTTTCTGTTTTCATGGCCTTTTCTTTGTGTTGGAACTCTACTGTTGAACCATTTAGCTAAGACAGTTTTTTCATAGGTTTACCAGTTTTCCTGAGTTTCGGGATGGACTGTTCTGCTGCAGGTTGCAACTTATATCTGATAAATTCCAGAACAATACTTTTTGACTGGAACACTTTTCAGATCATAAAAGTTAAACATGCAGTTCGTATTCTCTCTTTAATCATTAGAAAGAGAGAAGAGTGTTTATATGAAGGTTTATCGCTCTTATAGTTTTCCATGATTATTATGATCATGGAGAGAGCTTCTAATTGCATTTATCACAAGACTTTGAACTTTTTTTTTTCTCTGATGACTCAATTGAATGACTAATGAATGTGACATAAGTAGAAGACATACTCTTTCTTTGCCTATTTGGAAGAATATATTGCAGGTGTGGAGGATGAAGACTAGGTTCCTTTCAGGTTTGCCATTTCAATACATAACAGCTAATATCTGTGATGAATTGGCAACAACACAGACCATTGTGACCTGAAAATAATTTTTAAAGTGTCACAAAATTTCACAATCACTTACTGGGTGACATTGATTGTTTCACAGCCTGTTGACCTGTCAGGATCAGTAGGCACACATTTCTTCAAAAGAGAACAACTGAACACCCTTCAGAAAAAGGACTGCCTGCCCTGACTGAGATAGACAAAGTTGCTTATTTCTTTGGTGGAATTCTTCCCATCAAGTGTGGATATTCATACAGAAGATGATTACATCTTTATCAGTTTGCTCTATAAACAATGCATCTTTAGTAAATATTGACAGTAGAACTCAGGATGTGAAATGAATCTCATCTGATGCTAAAAATGGGTCACACACAGCTTTCCATAAAAGTGCCTGATTCTGTTCACTGACTAGAAAAGGGAATCTAGGATAACAGGGTTAGATTGCATGGATACGCATTGCAGAAAGCTCCTATTACACGAGATGAATCCAATCCTTGCTGATGATTGTTCCATTCCACAGCATCAATAGACATAACTAATCTGAAACCTTTGTGCAAATGAACTACTTATGTAGATAATCACTGTAATATGAACATGGAAATTAACTGTTAGTAAATTGAGTGATCATTACAAAATTTTCTTAGTAAATAATTTATTTCCATATTTTCTCAATAAACACAAAAATCTGATAACATTGTTCTTATCAAGCAAATTGAAATTACATTATCTGTATTGACATTGACTGGGTTATCCATGACATAACAGAATAAAAACTCAGTGAATAGATTGCACTATTAGGAAATACAATGAAGTGTGCTGTAGTTTCAGACAATAACAGATATTAGCATCAGTTAACTAATTTGAAGAATTAATACTTATTTAACAGATGAAAAACTGTTTATTTGAAAATTTTATTTCCTCTTTAAGAACATTTCTATAATCTCATTTATTTTTGAAAAATCTTTTTATCCCCTCATCTAATTTGCTTATTAATAATAAATTATTTGATTATCAATAGTAATACTCCTTACGATTTTTCTTACTGATACGTAGCTCACACTGTATGTAGTGCAGTTCAAATGTATTAGTGAAGCAGGAAAAAAATACAAGTATTTGTTCTGAATTAGCTTCACTTGTTTAAAAACCTTACCAATGTCTGGCTCAAAAATCTGATTCAAAAAGCTCACTAACTTTTGCTATGATGTATATCGTAGCAATCTACTGTCCTTATAAGTCTTTATAAGATGAAATAGAATTTCTTTTTTTAATGTATTTTTGGTGTAATCACATATTTATTTAATGGAGGGGAAAAGCAGACATACTGTAGAAACACTGTCTCAGAATGAACTATGAACTATGCCATTATAGAGATAACTCACCATTTAATAAACACTACATCTTTGAACAGATAAAGCTAAACTCAGAATGAGTCTAAGATAAAATACTTGTTTTTGCTTCAAACTCAGAATTTAATCTAGCAAATCAAACCCATGCAAGCCTAGAATGCAGAGGTGGATGAGACATAGTAGAAACTGTCTGCCTTTGGATTCCCCTGCACATAAAACCAGAGAACACAAAGCAATGAAAGGCTATCTGCTAGAAGCACACATTCAATTTGCACTAGTTTGTGAGTCCATTTCAGCTAAAAAGAGATGTCATTTTGTTACCTCTCCTGGATGCTCCAAAAGATAGGGATGGAATTGAGCAAACAGCACTTTCTCCAATGCAGAAGATGTGCCATCTTAAAACTTTCAACTGGGGAACTGACGTTTGATCAATTTGACATCACTACAGAGTGCAAAATGACATTGTGATGTATTGTGAAAAGAGCCACTTGCTGGTATAAGCATAAGAGCATATTTATATACTGTGCTATACTCTTACTGCAGGTCTGGACTTAATCCAAAGGCACTACAAAAAAACTGGAAAACAGAACACTCTTGTGCTTGCCCTTTATGCAACAAAAATACATGTTATTTACAGAATACAATAATAATTCTTCAAATTACATCAAATCCTATAAAGTACATCCAGAAAGAAGGAATGCATTCTGACCTGCTGCTAGGTCACAGGTACAGGGGGAAGAAAATGTTAGAAAATATTTATTCTCTAACATGTTAGAGAGACAAATGTCTGTGACTACATAAAGTCTTTGGTTGCCAACATCATTAGAGATGCTTTCGCAGTGTGAATTTATTCAGTAAATTAGAAGCTGGAAAGAACTGGGATTCACTAAAAGTTATCTGCTGTTGGCTGGAAACTAAGCACAGCTGCTTTGATCACAGAGGATGGTGCCATGATTCTCCTTGGCAGAGATTCTTCTTTTGCCCCAGCCAAAGTTGATGAAAGCAAAACTCTCAATGGATCAGTGTAAATGTCAGATGCTGTTGTACACATGTGAATATTACATTTCAAACACAGGTATTTTATCAAAGGCTGTGTTACAAGGCAGTGTTTGCACCTCTGTCTATATCTCCCAGACCAACCAACTAATACTTAACAATTTAAGTACATAAGTATTTAGTTATAACTTATACTTATTAGAGGAATAAAATAAAATTCAGAAAGCCTTCAAGATATTGATAAATTGCTGCCAATAAAAGCTTACAAGAAGAATAAAATAATATTTTTCTAATAATTAACAGTCAGCAATATTAATTCTGTAAATACAGTTCAATGAAAAAATGTTTTATATAGAAAAAGAATGAGAGATATTATTCCAAATACAGTGGTTCAAAAATCCTTTTTATAACAGATTCTCTAAAGAAGAACACTCCAGACTGGAGTGCACATTTTCTTTTGCACAATTTCAGGAAAATTCATCACAAAAAAAATTCTAAGGAAATTTTACTGTTTAAAATACTAACTTATAGCCACAATAGAAATTAAGTTCCTCTCAAAATGAAATCCTATGACTAAAAAGAAAAAAGAAAGGGCAGATAGAGGTACTAGTGGTATTCCTAACTGCCTTAATTGCAAAAAGCCTAAATAGTCATCATATAATACATATACATTAAAAGCAAAGACCAAAAAAATTATAAAGAGAAATATATGGTTTTGCATATAATGTAGAAATATGAAGGAGCAATTCCTTTGTTTTAATTATGCCTTCAGAGTTAGTCACCTATCCTACTCTGGGCAAGTCACCTTATTTTTCTGCCCGTAAAAGAGATGTAACAGCCACTATACTTAATTCTTATTTACCTCATAAAGGTATTTTGGAATCAAATGTATAACACAGGCACTTCTGTTCAACCTTATAATTAAAATATGTTTAAAAACCTCTTTAGTGTATTGCAGCAAAAGTTTAAAGGCTTAGTCTTACGGACCTTGCTGAATAATGTATAGGCCGTTGTAGCCCCTTTGATGTCAGCATGACCACCTGAATGCGTAATAGTACTGGAACAACTCCTAAAGGTTAATTCTGTTGGCTATTCTTAGTTACATGAGTCAAATAACAGTTTTACCTGAAAAGTACTAAGAGTGACTCAGTCATTAGTGAAAAGAAATTCAACCGTTTTGCTCAAAAAAATGGATAGTCAGCCTGCAGAACTGTGAACCATTATTGATGATTATTGTTCTCTCTCAGAAAGTACTCCCATCCTATTGCTGCAGAGAAAAATGAGGCTGGTAGAAAAGCTAACAGATATGTGATCATATCTCATATCTTTTTTGGCTTTAAGGAAAGCCATTTCATCTTCTTTGCTGGTGAACAGCATAACATCTATTTTCAGTACAAAGATATAAACTGTGAAGAAAGGGTGACTGTTAGCTCCTATTGAATCACTAAAATTAAATTTTTGCAGCCTTGTTAGATAGCAGTGACTGTGTCTTTTGATAAGATCAGTGGACCAATTCATTCTATAAAAACAGCTTTTTTAACAAACATTTCACTGACCTCCACAGATCAGAGAAATACTCAGTGTTGAAGAAGGTTATTTCTAAAAGCATATATGTCCTTCTTGGGGAAGAAAACTCACACATCACTAAAACTACCCAAAATATGGATCTAAATGCAAACAAATGTTTGGGTACAATAGGAAATATCTTCGGGACATACTTAGGATATACTTCAGGAAAGAGAACTTGAACTTGTCAAATGTCAAAAATACACAGCATAAGATAGATTTCTTTCCACAGATACAGAAGCCAAAAAGATTTTGCAAATCTGTTCACAAGGGTAAGGATGGGAAGTTGCAAGGAGATGTAACATTTTTTTTAGCCTGTTAAGATTTCCAAGAGGAATTATTCAACAGCTCTTGCCAATTTCACAAAACAATTTTCTGTTCTCTGTGAGGAGCAGAAGCAGTGTTACTGTGACAGGGTAGAAAGTGGCACAGGTGTTTTGGACCCCTGCATAGTTGTGTTTATGAAGATATATCTGAAGATATTTGAGAGCCAAAAAATTAGTTTTCCAAATTCAGTCAATGATGTAAACTTAATTTTGAAACAAGTCAAAGAGAATTCTCTGAGGATCACCTAGTGGAGTTTTGCTACTTGTATGAATTTTCCAGCTGATGGATATTTAAGCCTGCAGCTGAGACCCAAGTTTGCACTTCCAGACAAAAGCAATTCCATCCAGTTTGATAAAGTGATCATGACAGTGCTAAGTAATTGTTAAAAACCAAACTTGTGAATAGAAGTGGAGAGCAAAAGGGTTTAACTGAAATATAATGGTGAAATGAAAATCAATACAGACAAATGTTGAAGGATATATCATCCTGTAGAAAAGATTGTTTAGGAGAAAAAGGAATATAGTTCAGAGAAGGTAAAACAGTAAGACAAGAAGCTCTAGAGAAACCACAAATGAATGGTCCCTTATTTATAAGTGTAGGTACTTATATCTAAGTTGCATAATCTGTTGTACTGGGAATTAGCTATAGAGCAAAAGAATCCAAAGGAGAGGAATGGTTGTATAACAAAATATATATTTTGTTATACAAAATAGAAGAAAAATAGAAAAATAAAAGAAAAAGGAAAAAATAAAATAGTATTTGTTCAACTAGTTATAATGCAATAGACAGCGAAATACATGAGTGATACATATTTTTACAAAATTACTTACACTTTCTTCCACACATGAAAGAAAAAATAGATAAAGACTATTCCAAATTTGTGAGCATAGATGTAGAACCAAAGAATCACTAAAGCAAACTGGATGTTCCTGAAATGCAGATGTGAAATTTACTCCAGATGAACAAGAAAATTGTCTGCACTAAATATTGCAATAGACTTGTAGGATATCAAGTAGCAAACAGTCCTTATTAGCATATAAACTGAAGGAAATTAAATATGACAAAAATCACAATGGTCTAATAAATATGTCATGACAGAGAAGACAAAGTCCTAGAAACCTGTTTAAAACAGAAAGACGAGAAGAGTGAATTGAGGAAGAAACTCTAAGACAGAAGCCTAATTTTGCTGTCACACTAAGAAAAACTCTGTTCTCTTTTTTTTTTTTGCCTATTTCTTTAATAAAATGGGAGGGATCACACAATGGAGAGACATCTCGGTTTTAATAATCTTTTTCAAGCAGAAATGTGAAATGAAAGAACACACAGTGTATGAGCATAATCCAGTACTGTCTTACTTTAGCAGAAGTCAAAGGATGTCAGCAAAGAGACATCAACAGGATGCTAAATGACTAAATAATACAGAAAATCATTGTACATAAGAGCCATAAACAAGACTTTCTCAGCCAGTCAGTTTAGAAGCAAGGACAAATATATGCTTCAGCAAATGAACACACCATGAACCCAGCCCTGTTTCCCAAGCTCCATGCAAACACAGTGCCCTAAGGTGCCATATGTTACAGAACAGAATATACTCAGCTACAGCCAATAGAAACCATAAACCAGCTGGTTTAATCAGTTTCCTGGCTTCAATAGGGACACAACTGCACAGCTGTATAATGCGACGAATGGAAAATACCAGTTAGGAAGGAGTAAAACGATACATCTCTCAGGTACCTGCCAGATTTGCCAGCAGAATAAAACACTAAAAGGAATTTGCAGATCTGTGCCTGCTATCTGGCATCTTTTGGCATCTATTACACATGCTTCGCAATAAATATTGCAAATGGTCAGTTTACTATGGACTGAACACTCACTGAACATTTAGTGAAAACCAAATCCCTCTCTCAGCAGTGTTGCAGTGTATTGTCAGTGTAATACATGCTTTTTTCCCCTTATTCTTGGGATGAAATGCAAGACATTCATTATATTTCCTTTAAATTTAATGAAACAGTAGGATATGAATACAGTTGGCAATAACCACTATTCACATATAATGTGATAGTATTGTGTCTTGAATTATCCAAGGGTATGTAAGACTCTTGTTCCTAGGTCTCTGTCATTCCACTGTTTTTCTCTGTGCATCCTTATGCTTACCTTAATTTTATTAAATGACAAGTTATGGCTTATTTCATTATTCCTTTATCAAAAGAAAATAGTCAATCTCTTTTATATTTCCAATATATGTTAATCAATGGATTTTTAATGTCAAGATTTTTATTTTATTTTTAAGTTGGTTCATAATCATTTTTTCAGCAGCAGAGCTGCCTAAGTTTTTGTTTCTTACCATAAGAAAATTTCAAATGAGCAACTGGAATTTGATGGAGTAAATCAGTCAAACGAAACCTTATGGTAACACTTAGCCTTTCTGCAGTGAGTAAATTTTTGCCAAAGTATTTTATAAAGCATTTTGAAGTAAGTTTTTGAACACTTGTAGCCCAAAATGTTGCATCAATCCCACTCAAGTCAAAATTGGATGCATATATTATAAATGAAACATATAAAAATACATCAAAAGAAAAAATCCTTAAGCACAATATGGTGTTCCATTTTCAAAGCTAAAATATTCAATAATCACTGAAGAAAGAATAAAAAAGAAAAAGTAATCTCAAACTTATAGAAATAAAGGAATTTTAGCTTTACTGCATCTTTTCCAGTGAAAGTAATTCAGTGCACTAATAGTGCCATCATATTTAAAGTTGGGAAGAATGCAGATATTTCCATATATTACCTTTAACATCTTTGATGTAATTTCACAGAAGAAACATCTGTAGGCATAAATAACAACTCACCTGAGAGCCTGAAATTAGGCGGCTAATAATCAATACTCACTAAGAATTTAAATTTAAAGTTCTTTTTATGACTGCCATTTTATTTAACTTTAAGAAGTTCCTTAGGATTTAGCTGGAACATCTACAGAGCACAAAATGCAGATGGATACCAGAAAGACTATCAGTGGACACAAACAGCAAAAGACCTAAAAGCTTAGGTTATAAGGAATTACTTGAAAGACTTAGCTTTTAAACTAGGAGGTTTTGGTAAATTGGTTTTATTAGTAAGGTGAAATACCCAAGTTTATGCATGCAAATACAATATCTCAACCTAAGAATGAATTACATACCTGAAGACTGAAAATAAAAATAATAAAGGAGGGATTTTTTTTAAAAAATGAATGACTTGTTTTGAAGTAATGTAAGTAAAAGGGGAAGAATCCTCTGCTCATAGATAGCTCCATGCAAAAAGGTACAGGTGAAATAATATGGATATATGCCATTTGTAAATCTATATCCAGAAACAGAAAGTATGGAACAGTTTCACACCCATTATGGTCAATGCAGAATAAGACAATGGAGACCAAAGTATTTCTCTGTAAAAAGAAAATAAATTCTGAGCAGCCTCTTAATTTAGAGTACAAGAGCCTGCTAAGAAACTTAGGAACCTAATTGTGTTTGAAAATCTCCTCTTGACTTTTAGTGGCCTTCTTCATAGGCAAGTTTGACTTCTCAGGTTTGATTGGGTGTTAAAAGCTTCTTGCCTCCTAAATCCTTGACAGCAAAATATTAGATTTTCATTAAGAGGTGTGATTTATGCTCTATAACACCACGCAGCTGCAGTTCTCTTAAACGATCAAACAACACACAAAAGAGAACACTGTGATGAGATCCACTTCTCAGTGCTGCTTATTGGCCTTATAAGTTTAGGAAGGTTGTCTCTTCTGCCTGTCTTAAGACACAATCAGAGCTACTGACAAATGTTAACCTTTTGGCTGGAAAAGAAGAACATTTGATGGCGAGCTAAAAAATCTTGCTGGAATATGGTTTTTACTGTAAGATTAATATAATATTTTTTTAAGCTACAGTCAGGTGAGTTTCTATATGTGCCAGCCCTGGACACTGGGCATTTGAAAAACATCACACAGCACTGGTCATGTGGCATGTGCAAAGCTCTTGTCCATGCAAAGCTGAGCTGATCTGCACTGATAAATAAGTCTGTCAGGAATGGGAAATGTCTAGCTTGTTGTACTGTTTTTGGATCTTCCAGTGTTAGTGGGATTGATGATGTAATTTGTAAAGCCATCAGATCCAAATTTGGGAGCAATTACAAAAATAAATAAACAGAATACCTGAGAGGAATGCAGCAAAGATAGAGGAGGAAAGCGCGTATCTGAAGAGATCATTCTGATCATTAATTGTTGGCACTGTATACACAGAACTAATGAGACCTAACCTGGAGTACTGTACATAAATCTGGATGCCTTGTTAAAGAAAGCAGACCAAATACCTGAAAATTGTACCAAAGAGTGAGAAAAGGCTGATGAATTATCTTGCAGGTTTTAACTACTGCTTGAAAAAAGGATAGAAAATTCATATTTATGTTATTACTAAGAATTAAGATAAGATGATTAAGCTATATAACATTTTTAAGGACACAGAGAAAGCGTGTAGATAGTGTAGATAGTATGTAGATAGTGTAGCTATTGCAAAGGTAAAATTCAAAATAAATATGGAAACTGAGAAGGTGAAAGGACCACGAGCATTGAGAGAATTCAAGAAGTGGTTTCACTTTGAAAGCAAAGGCAGTGTACAGAAGGGACTAAAAACTGCATTAATAGAAGTAAATGTGAGTATAAGTTTCTGTAACAACTGAAGTGTGGGAAGGAAGGATAGAAAATTATACTCCTGTTGACAAAGGTAGAAGCTTGAGTGAGCTTGGAATCTCAATTAGACTCTCAGCCCTTGAAATGTTCCCTCAGACCAGAATTGAAGAGATAAACCATTCTGCTTTGGAGAAATGGGCAAAAGTTGTGTTTTCATGAACTGAGAGTCAACAGGAAAGTCACTGCCTTTGTGGTTTATTTTAAAAAAATATATGTTCAAAAGATGTGGTAGACGATTTCAGTCTTAATGCAACTTCACTATCTCCTAAATTTTTATTTAGTTTTTCACATTCTTGCTGAAAAAGTATAAAAGCAGAAAGCTATAGTGATTAAGGCTGGTCACTGGGAACAGGACTGGCCAGTAACTCGTTTCACATAGACCATCAGAAAACTCACAAACAGCGATAACTTTTGGTTACTGTTTTCCTACGAGAATATCAAAGTGATTATCAAGAAGTGAAAAACTTCATAGACATTTCTTTCCTTAAATTTTCCAATTTCTTAGATTGAGTCTTTTCAGAAACAGAAAATTATTCCTTAAATTGGATTTCAGTAGTATGAAGGAATGCAGAAAAGTCTGTGGTACAAATCCCCAGCAATCAAATAGACTCCTAGACTTCATCACACGTATTCAGAACATCCTCAGGGTTGAAAGGCTGTGCCCTGGCACACAATTACCTCTGTGTGTGTGGACCTGGGCGGTGTGGATGGAAGTGAGGATGCAGTGTGGTGCAGTGGTACTTCATTACGTGCCTGACATCCTAAACCAAAGCTCAAAATATAGAAGGGAAGACTTTATGTATGAAACTGAATTACAGAAGTATGAGAAGCCAGAGATATGTGACTTCCTCAGAGTAGTCAGAACTACAGATGCATTTCTTCAAAAGTTTGGGATGGTTTAAGCAATGGCCACTACTCCTACCCTGCCGGATTCACCTGTTTCCCCGTGTTCCCTACACAAATCCTGTGTTATACATGCACAGGTATTTTTTTCTAGATGTGCCAAAGAACTAAGTAAGCAAACTAACCCCAAGAAATAACTAATGTAATTCTTATGAGTTGTTTTTCAGCAACATTTCACAGCACAACATATACTTGTGCTAGTACAGTGCAGAGGAAGGAGATCAGTGACACAAAATATCTGGGGATACAAAGTCAAGTAACTCTTAATTTTTGGGCTATGAATTCTTGGTTGCCTTTTTGCAAAACTGTTTCAAAGGTACATGCATCACTAGAGACATTGTACCTTAGTAAAAAAAAAAAAAAATTCCATTTACTTTCAAATTATTTGAGTCACACTGAGAGCCTTCAGCTCAGAGTTCCAAGGCTAGGGCTGAACATGCAGTAGGCTGGTGAGGAGACAGGCATATTTTAGAAATCTCTATATATTTGTCAAAATCTCTATAATCTATAGATTCATTATATCTATATCCTTCTGTTGTAGTGAAGAATAAGGGTTAGACCTCTACCCCAAACAACAGCATATTTTAAAACAGTTAAATTGAGCTAGACTTTGCACATTATATAAACCCAAAGTACAAGAAAGTCTGGTTTTGTGGTGCACAAATATATCAATTAATGTAATTACTCTGTAATAGTGTAATTGTTGTAAGGTAGAATGTGAGACATAAAATCTAGCAATTGTGGAGTTAGTAATATCCTATAAATACTATCCCAATTATAGTACAAGTTAAAGTACCATGAAATACCTAGCTTAATTGCCTCTTGGTTCGTATGGCTAGTTCAAAAATGAGAATCTTCCTCTTTATAAACATAGATATAAGCACATTATAACAATGTGTATTAGCACATTATAATAATATGCATGATGTTTAATAGTTTAGTACATACAACTAAACAACTAGACCAAATCTAATTATTAATGACAAATAGATTATACAAAAATGCCCTTTATGGCATTTAGCAGTTTTTTCATTATTCCAATTGAGTAACAAATACATTTTGTAAACAAATTTAGAATCATATCTCCCTCATAAATTATTGCCATAATTAGTTTAATTATTCAGTAGATCAGGAAGTCTGATTTGAGAACATATTCATACAGTGCAGTATATGAAGTATCTTTTTCCTCACTAGCTCTCTTGTACAGAGGCAACAGAAATGTTTCATGAATGCAATGGATAAGAAACTGGGGATCCTCAGAGACAGCATACAAGGTTTCCACTTGGGCACATAAGATGTGATAGCTATATTTTTTAGGCCTAAACTCTGTAACAAAGTGGGGAGGTAGACACCTCCTTTTCCTCCTGGTCATCTTAATCCTTGATCAGCTGTTGCAAAACTTATATGTTGAACCATCTCACCTTACCAGGTTTGCTTCAGCCAAACAGCATCTGCATTTGAAGGAATATCTCTCTTCTGTTTTCCTCTCAAAGTTTCCTCTCATTGAAGTCTTAACCTCTATGTGTGATGTGCTACTGAAGTCGCTATTGGGGCTCACACTAAGACCCTCCACTAACACCTGCACAACAGATGTTCCCCTTCTGTTCTGTCAGTGCTGTTGGTTTCTGCTCCAGTAACACCTACCCTAGGGGTAAGGACATTACTCTCCTCTAGGCCTAGGCTCACAGCGATCGCAGACTGGTGATGGGCAATAGCACTTAACAGCAGGAACAGCATGATTACATGTTCTACTTGGCATTAGCAAACTACTTGCAGTATCAAGTACTGATGCTAGGAGGATCTAAAGTGTGATCATGGTAATTTTATAGCTGGCATTATTGCAGTGCAGAACCCAGAGTCTCTCTCATTCTGAGACCACCCATGGGTACTGTACCTTAGGAAATGCCCTTCTTCTCTGTCCTTTCACAGAACAGGGATAAAATCATCTTCAAAGGTGCTCCAGTGTTGTGATGGACAGTGGAAGATGCTGAGGTAGACTGCTCTGGTACCTGCCTTAGCAAAGTACCAAAAGGAGACAGAAGCAGTGTATGGGTTTTCAGAAGGTGTTTAAGTTTCTTAAGGGGCTTTCCAGGTGGTGGAGTCTTAAAAAAAAAAAAAATAAAAAAAAGAAAAATAGAGAATACCATCACTACATTTCATTTACACTTCCCAGTGGACTGATGTTACTTAGAGTGACTCCCTAGTAACTCCATTCACTCAAGGATGAGACAACTAACGAAAGAAACAGATAGCAGACACAGCTGGCCAGTTGTCACCAAAACTGTGTTCAAAAGATTGAGCAGTATTACAAAACTTCAAGGTGTTGTGCCCACTTTTGCTATTGCTCCTGGGAAAACTAAACGTCACCACTTTTCTCTTTTACATCTATCCAACCACAGGACTATAAATGCATGACAGTCATTCGTGAGCTGATTCCTGGGGCTGGATTTTCCTCCACCCAAACACACATCACTCACTGGAGCATGTGCAAATGCTTTTCAGATAAAGGGTTGCTGATAACCTGAACTCAGTCTTAAACACCCCATCCAACCACTGTTCCTTAGTGCTTCTACTTCCCACGTTTAGTTACTTCTAAAGTTTTCTGTTCCTTGTGATTCATGTTTATAGTTTGGCAAGTAGTCATAAAACGCAGGTCTGGGCATAGACTGAGCCAAATATTTTAAAAAATAAAAATTCCCTCTCAGAGAGAAGCGATAACAAAGTACATTCATAAATAACAGTTTAGATGCAGCCAAAGGGGTTAAAGGCTTTTTTTTTTTTTTAATGCAATTATAGGAATCTCCTCCTCTGATTCTATTTCAGACTATATTTATAGCCATTTCTGAATCACAGTGTTTAATTGATATTTTTTTCAATAAAATTGTGTGAAACAATTGTGTTGCATTCTTTTTTTCTTTTTAACTTACTGCTGAGGTCTATCCTGAAAATTTTAACTCCACTGTAATTGTTTCTGAGGATGGCTGATATAGGAATAAATTTTTGGGTTCTGCCCCTTGAAACATGATTGCCAAATGCCAAATACAAATACATAGAATAAGATAAGGCAGGATTTTGAAACAGTAGTTTTGCATTCAGATGGCTTACTTAACCTAAAAAAAAAAAAAAAAAAAAAAGGTAGAATCACGTAAATTTGTATATGTGTGTTAGTCATTGCACCCCAATTTAATAACAATATCTTGAACTGCTGCATGAGCACTGTCCAGGAGGGCTGAAAATCTGACTGCCTAGCAGCCATATTACAGATTTAATTAACACACGTTGAGAACTGCTGCAAATCAGCTGTGCAACCATTCCCTTGCTATTGATGATGACAACCTTATGGAGGCCAAGCTGCAAATCCTCCTCACGGACTGCAGTGGAGTAACCATTATTCTATTGATCTGCTTTTTCTCAGATGTTATGTAGCAAAAAACGTGGTAATCAGGATGACAGGCTTAAAAGATGTAACCTATTCACAGAGCTATTGAGGAGAAAGAGGCTGTAGGCATTTAGTGTCACTCAGAGCATCTTTTGAAAGAAAATATAGGCTTTTGAATAAAGCAGAATGCCAGAGACAAAATGTGGCCAGCCATAAAAGCTTGGTGAAAGACCTGAGTTTAAAGCAAAGTGCAGTAGCAAATAAATACTAGAAACAATGATCCAGGAAAATCCAGCACTTGTAGAGATTGCAAGAACAGATGTTTACTCGTTCTGGTCTCTGTATGGAAGTGACAGACTTTTATAGTTTTTTGCACAGTTGCTAATGTTATCACAAAAATAAATATATAGGAAAAAGTGCAAAACAAAAAGTAAGTGTTACTAAACAACGTTAAGGTAATGAAAAAGTGTTAAGAAATAGTACTAGGGAAAAAGTGCCCTGTTGAATAATCATAAATATTCCCATGGATAAACAATTGAGAGCCAAAACAGCTCCCCTAGGCTAATGTGTCGTCCTTGAGGTAGAGTTACATCAGCGTGGAAGAACTGAGTTAATAATAATGCCACGCTTGGGAAAACACACATTGATGCATGTATTTTGAATTATTGTTAGGTATTTGGGAAAGACATAGCAGTTGCTGAAACTAAACATGTAACCATTGACATAGAGACAATTAGCAAGTGTGCTGAAATTAATTTAGAAATTGTATGAAGGGGTAACTGTAATTAACAGCTCTGAGGGAGGTGAGACAAATTATTTGTGAAACACCAGCAGAAATCAGCAATTAAATATAAACAAATGAGTATAAGAAACCATATACTGTAGCAAAAAATTAAGAAACAGGAGGAGTAACTGGTTTACTGAATACTGACTAAGAAAGAGCTTTGAGAGTTACTACTGAAAATACCCCAAGGCCCTTAGGAAACTGAGCAGCTGAGAAAAAGAATGAATATAGAGGCTACTAATGCTCATCTGCTATATGAAAAAAATAGAGTTTAAATGAGTGTTGTAATTTCCTAAGTATTATGCTGTAAAATATTGTGATGTGCCCAGCTTTCAAAGCAAATCAATCCCATGAATCCATTGGGCCATGTTAAAATAAGATGTTGTGATAAAATCACACCTGCCACAAAAATTACAATTTAAGGTTGAAAAGCCCTACAGCCAGCTCTTCAGACCAAAGATACTACAACCTATATGTAAAGTCATATTAACAGTCAGGGGATATGAACTGTCTACTTATTTATGAGTCTTACCTTCTTTATTCACATCATTGTTATCTTCCTCTTGTTATCTTCTGCTATTATCTAAGACATCTTCAGTCACAGATCTGCCAAGCTGGTGATGAGGGCTTTAAACTAAGGTTGCCAGGAGAGGGGAAACTCAGTCCATCCCACTCATATCAGTTTGGTGCCAGTGCCAGCAAGAGGTGCCCAGAGCCTGGAGAGGGATGGCAGGTGAGTAGGAGAACACCTGAAGAGCATCACAAAGGAATTCCAGCCCCTCCAGACAGTAAGTCAGCCTCACTGGGGCCCAAACTTAAGTGCCTCTGTGCAAATGCACACAGCATGGGCAGTAAACCAGCAGGAGTTAGATATGTGTGCTCACCTGCAAGGTTATAATCTCATTGGCCTAGCAGAGGTGTGGTGAGATGGCTGCTGTGACTGGAGGATTGGAATGGAAGATCACAGGCTCTTCAGGAAGGACAGGCAGGAGAGACAAGGAGAAAATGTTGCCGTCTATGTCAGTGGCCAGCTGGAGTGCACAGAGCTCCTCCTGGGGATGAATCCAACAGAGAGTTTATGGATCAGGATTAAAGGGTGGGCAGGGTCAGGTGATATTATAGTGGGGTCTGTTACAGGCTGCCCAGCCAGGAAGATTGAGAGGATGAGGGCCTCTGTAGATGGAGCAGCCCCACATTCACAAACCTTGGTCCTCATGGGGGACTTCAACCACTCCAATATCTCTTGGAGAGACAACATAACGGGGCACAGGCAATCCAAGAGGATCCTGGAATGCATTGATGACAACTTATTTCTCCAAGTGAGAGAGGAGACAATGAGAAGAGGTGCTGTGCTGGACCTCATTCTCACCAGCAAGGAGGGGATGGTGGAGAATGTGAAACCTGGGGGGAGGTTGGGCTTCAGTGACCACAAAGGGGTGGATATTGAGATCCTTAGGGCAGTGAAGATTGCACACAGCAATACTGTTATCCTGCCTCAGGAGGGCAGACTTTGGCCTCTTCAGGGGTCTTCTTGGTATCCTAGTATCAAAAAGGAAAAATGAAAGAAATTATTGGCTGGTTGAAGTTATGAATATCAAAAATTTCTTTGAGAAAGTAAGCGTATCTATCAGGACATGTAACAGGGTTTACAGGATTGCAAACCTAGAGATTTCACTTGGTCTGAGCTATATTAAACTCTTAATCCTTATGTGCTGCTAGATCTATCTATAAAAACTAATATCTTTTTTCTTTAACTAAATCTTAACATATTTTTTTAATTAAATATTTGTCTTCTGGATATTATTCTGCTGTCATTGAATTGCCACTGCTTAAGGAAACTAGCCAAGCCTTCAAATCAAAGCATTCCTTTTCATTTAAGAGTTTGCACCGTTTTAAAAAACCCGCTTTTATTGCTGGTGATTCTGGTGCAGCTGCTCCTGCTCAGTCTTCTTGACAATGCAAGGGGTATGCAGACAGGTAAGAGACACCAAAACTGTCAAAATTTCAGTAGTTCACCTTCTTTCAAACCATAAGGAACTAGTCACAGCTGGAAATCAGATACCTGACATAATAATAATAATGGCCCGCCTTTGCGAACGAAGAGCCGGGGAAGGTCTTTACCCGCATATGCAGATAAGGCCTTCGAGCCTGCGCAGTGGATTTTT
>JAWWES010000115.1:102141285-102155109 GCA_035583135.1 Lophotriccus pileatus | reverse complement strand
ACTACTATATCTATAAAACTATATAAAAGTATAAAGCAAGGCTTACAAAGTATAAGGCACGACATGAATTGTTCACCTAAATTCATTTGTTCCTCCCACACAAACCACATAAAAACCACAATGAAAATTAATTAGAGCAGTAAGACTAAAAGTAAATATTAACTTGTCACACAAAATACTTAACACATCAGAGTAAAGGAATCACTTTACAAAACTCACCACAGAATATTTCAGGAAAGAAACAGAGTACTTGAAAATATGTTAAGAACTTATGCAATCACTGATCAGTTATGCTCTAGGTAGAGATGAGAAAATATTTTAAAACTTGATAACTAAATCATTTGTCAATGTAGAAAATTAATGAATAAATAAGAGAGGCGTGGATTTTAATATTATTTATTATTTTGCATGATAAAATTATGAGGAAACTGGAAAATCATGAACTGTGCAAACAGCTATTTATTCTCAGTCTGTTTAAAAAAAAAAAAAAAGAAGGTGAGGCTTATGAAAAAGAACACTGATTTTTAGCTCAGACAGTTATTTCAGGCTTTAAAGGTGACACAATAAAGACTGACAGGAACCTCCAGGCATTACTTCATAAAATGCTCATATTTAAACAAGTTTTTGGAAAAAGCTAAAAATAAAAAACACTAGAATAGAAATTGCCCTTTAAAAAAATCCTGTAGTACAGGTATATCCTAGAGCAAAATTTGCTACATGATGCATACATTATACAGAACCTCCCGAATACCCTTTGCAACCAGTGTCTATTTTAGTTCTCCTCTTTCTAGGTTGAAATACTGATTACCTCATAAAATGGCCTTACCTGAAGGCAAAAAATGAATGTCTGTAGAAAGCGTGAGGGAAACTGAACATGAGCTGGAGCATCAAGATAATACTGACCACTCAAATGAAAATAAATTACTATAAAACCTTAGCCTTTTTATGTAATACTTTTACATATTTTAAAATTATGTGGAAAAAATATCAGTAATTCCTTAGTACACCATTTATATATTAATGCCCCTTTAGACATCTACATATGAACAGAATAAACTACCTTCATTGTGGGGAACTTTCAGCAAAATCTTCCAACATATTTCTAGTTAAAATGAATAAATATCTACTCTTACAGTAATTTCATGGATAGAATAGCAGTGATTCCATTCTGAGAGATAATATTATATCATCAGTGGAATATCTGTCTTCTAGGAAGAATAATATAAGCATCGAAGTCTCTTGGTGAAACAGAATAAATCTTCTTTACATAGGCTAAATAAGCATTTAAAAGAAAATAATGCCTCCACAATGTTTTGTTAAAAAAAAAAAAAAAAAGGTTTGTTGTTTATATAGGGTTGATTGGAAAACAAAAACAATCATCTGCTGCTGAGGGAGATTTATGTTGCAGTGTTACTAAACTACTTGTTATCTCCAGCACAAGAAAACAAATAGAGAATTTTTTTTTTAATAGCACCCCTTTAAAGACTATAATGATATATATGTGTTATATAAATACCAGGCATTTCCTCTCCTCCTCTGCTGCATGCACTGTCTCCAAACTAATAACTGAACTGCTAAAAGTGGCAAACCCCCTGAGTATCAGGGAGGTTTTTGCACTCTCCTGTCATTCACAGTTTAAAATATCCAGGAGTTTATTATTTTAATATATATTTTATATATATATTTATATATATTTCTGTTTTGTCTAGCCAAATACAGAGATATAAGCAGTGGCTTTTCCAGTACTTAAGTATATTTTTTTTTACCTTGTCAAACTTGACTGGAAATCACTATTCTTGATGACAAATTGATAATAAGTGCCATCACATCCTTGTGGTGGGATGGTTAAATGTTTTTCCTCATGCAAAAGGAGAAATTACTACTTTAGGCAGTCATAAATTTTGGTCATAAAGAAACATAAACCACCTCTCAGATAGTTCATCAGCTTCATATAATAATATTTGTGACATGATGAGGGTATCACTTGGGCTATGTTCAAATCATAGATTTTGGAAGAACTTAATAAAATTATGTTTGAGTTCCCTCAGTACTTAAATGCTGTTTTTGCAAATGCCCAGAAGCATTTCATTCCTGTGTGGACTGGATGCTCAACTGATCATTCAAACTAAGGATGATTTTAAATCCACAGATCACATGTTTTAAACGGGACTCACGTGAGTGACAACTCTCCGAACTCTGCCTGCCAAAGCAAGATTTACCTAAAATCCTGTGGCACCAGTGACTCAAACACCAATTACTGCACCACCAAGTACAGGTTGGAACTAGGAGCTGGCAGACTGCAGTTTTATTTTCAGTTCTGCCTGAGACTTTCTAATCTGCACCTCACACCTTCCAAAAGTGCCTTAAATCCTAGTTTACAGAATAAAGGGAAAAGGAGATACAGGTTTCCATGCACCACTTCCACATAAGCTGTTTCCTTGTGATTAGAAAAACAGAAAAATTAGTAAATCAAGGAAATAGACACGTCTCAAGCCTATTGATGAGATCACTTAATAGAAATAGAAAGATTTGAGGTTGGTCTCTTCTTATCAGAGTATTTTCACTTTTAGCTATAAGAAGTCATGTAGCTGAATGAAATAAATACGGAAGGAATAGAAGAAGGCAAAAGTCATTGAATCCAGTCCCTTTTTACTGCAGACAATGTCATCCTATACCTCTACTGGTATAACATAAAGATATTTAGCAATCACAGATTCCTAAAATGACCTGGGGACAGGTACACCTTTCACTAGACCAGGCTGCTCAGAGCTCCATCCTGCCTGACCTTAAACACTTCCAAGGATGGGGCATCCACAACTTCTCCAGGCAACCTGTTCCAATGCCTCACCACTCTCACAGTAAAGACTTGCTTGCTATTATCTAATCTAAACCTACTCTCTTTCCATTTGATCTCATGTCCTGTAACTACATGCCTTTGTGAAAAGTCTTACTTCATCTTTCTTGTAAGCTCCCTTCAGGTATGGAAGACTACAGTTAGGTTACCTCAGACCCTTCTCTTCTCCACGCTGAAAAAATTAATCCTCTCAGCCTTTCCTCATAGGAGAGGTGCTCCATTTTTTAATCCTCTTGGTGGCCCTCCTCAGGGCTCTCTCCAACAGGCCAATGTCCTTCCAGTGCTGGGGACCCCGGAGCTAGGCGCAGTTCTCTAGGTAGGGTCTCACCATCAGTCAAAATCATAGCCAAGTTTGGACAATACAGTCATTAAAATTTCAGGGTTCATCTTGCAAGTCACATAAAGAGCCATAAGCAGAACCAGCTGAACTGTGTGTCTGTAGAAACAGAACAGAAAAGTTTAAATCAAAATCACTTATTTCTTCTGATGTCGATTAATCACCTGGTACTACTAAGCAGATCAGAAAAAGTCCCATATTCACACTGCTGGCGGGAATCAATTCAGACTGAAATAAAAAGATCTATGTGACCATTATAAATTTATGTGATATGTTCCTCTTCAGTAAGATTTTGGACATTTCAGTCTCTGTGAAGCATGAAGAGTTCAGGCAGAAATCCAATCATACTAAACAAGTCCTCTTAATCAGGTATACAGTGGTATAAATAATTATTCCCTTTGTAGTAGTAGTAAACCACAACATATTAACTCCTCTACTGGCATTTCAGACAGCAGTAATGTATACAAGCTTTTATAAATAAAATACACTATCAGCAAGTAGGTAAACATGAAAGACAATCCTTTATATATACAATAGTATTTAAACATGTGGAACTTCCCATATGGATTTCTTGAGATGCCTTATGTATTTTCAGGTAATATTAGAGATCAGTATATTGCATTCTATCTCCAATCATTTCTTCATCAATGAATACACTCTGTGTATTCTGCCAGGCAACAGGTGTGAACCAAAATATGAATTTTGTATCTATTTAAAACTGCTTTAGATATACAAGAAAGCTTCCCTCCGGTTAGGCCTGGGAATTGATAATCTTGTCTCCTTACACAGAGGTTAGTTAGGCATTTTAGGTGGGAGGCAATGCACAGGATATGTGTTGTTGTCACTTATTTGATAATCTGATTGAGAACAAAAGGAATTCCTCTAACAGGAATATGCTGTTGGACAACAAAGATAGCAGCATTAACTTGGTAAAGAATATAGTTCAATTTTTGTGTGTTTGCAAACTTTGCTTCCTAGTCCGCAGTTATATGCCAACTGATGGCTCCGTGCATAACATGAAACAGTTTTATAATTCTTTAGAAACCCTGTGTGAAGCTTTCATTCCAACTCCAAGTGAGGCAGTGATCACTTTAGCAGGAGGCAGATATGAGGAATGCTAGTCTCTTTGCTATCAATCAGCCCACTTGGAATACAAAACTGAGACCCCACTCTCAATGTACCTTAATAACAGTAGCCGTTACTTCCACAGAAGTAGATCTTCCTCCAGGACTTGAAAATCACTCATCTCTGTTTGCTAACTAGAAAGAAAATGTTGCCACTTAATAAAGAGTGATTTCTTCTCTAGACCCCTCTAGATCTTAGAGTAGATAGGATTACTATTTACTCAGCCAGTTACATTTACTCCTCTTTTATGTCAAAACGAAAACATTTATAAAATGGTTGATTTTTTCAATAGTCAGACAAGTTAATTAATTTGTATCCATTAAATTCAATAAGGACAGAGATATAGCTATATTATGTAATATTTCAATTAAATCCTTTTCACTTAATAATTTAATACGTTTGAAGACTTGAAGGGAAAAATTAAATACTGTCCCCTTGTTACTATTTTTCCACCATTTTGACATGAGTGCTGAAAATTTTCTCACAAATTTATAATTAGGAAGCCCCGAGCACCAAGCCTGAATGATTCTGAGGAAACAGAGCAGAAGATTTTCCCTAGAACTGGTATTCCTCAGAAATGTGCCCTGACATTCAGTATCTCTGCAGATATTCATAAGTACTGATTTACAAAAAAATCCCTGATGCTGCAATTAAATCTAAACATTGCTTCAGAGTTATCTATTTGGCTGGTCATTTGCCTCAAATGAATTCATAATCAGGACTGAGTCAGTGACTGCTGGTGTAATGGACAAAAAAAGACCTGCATAAGCCAATTTGGCTGCCATCATTACTTTGTGTGCCATCATTCTTGTTTTTTTGAAGAATTAAGTACTATTATCACTGAGATATTGCATGGAAATGCTAAAAGAAGTTGGCCCTTGATGTATTTTAAATTTTTATTGAAGCATTTCAAGAAAAAAGAAGACCACTTATTCTGAAAAGAACTTAAATAATTTAAATGTCAGTATGATAGCTATCTTCACTGAGCATAAGAACTAACACTTCATCAACATGAAAAGCAGCAACTCACAAATCTCATTGCAACTGAAATCACAGACGCTTCTCCATTTTTTGATCCCAAAGTTCTCATTTGCAAAAAAAAAAAAGAGGTGGCAGCTAAGAAACGATGTCAGCATGTGCCTCAGAAATCTTTATTTGAACCTGGAGTGCTGTTGTTTTTGTCAGATCCAAGACACCAAATCACACCTTGTTTAGGGACATTACCTCTTGAGAAATCCCACACCAATTCATACGATTGTTTCTGGGTTAACCAATATAAGATCCTTGTGTTATATTATTCAAATTATAAAATAAGAAGTGTTGATGGCATTCTGTAGTAAGTCTCCAAACAGTGAAAATGGGCCTTTCTGAACCAAGAGAGAAAGCTGTTTTAACATCTCACTGATGCATAAATTATTCTTGTTACAGAGAAGTTATGGTCTGATTAATGTTGGTAAAATTTGGAAATACCAAAAAGTCTTGTTCTTTCAAAATGTTTGCTTAATAAATACAGTTTTATTCATAAAATTAAGTTAGAATAGTTCATGACTTGGTTTTTTTCTATTGTACTCTTAAATAAAAACTAACTTAGTGACTACTTCTCATGAGTCTTTTGTCCTGGCTAAGCTGCTCTGCTGAAGTAACAGACAATGGCTATAAAGTTTTACACTTCAAACATTTCATGCAGTGACATATCGCTAGTATTTCACACCTATATTTTAATTTATAAATAGGTTATCTATCTAGTCTTTTATTGCACTTTGAGGGGATATATTCAGGGTTATGTCTTTATTGCTATTTAGTTTCTAAATTAAAATTAGAGTATTCTTCTCGAAGATGAAATGCAAGGCATATGCCTCCAAGGATGAAGAAGTACACTGCAAGAAACTTCAGCGTACAGAAAAGGTAATGTTTTCTTAAAGCTCTCTTTGCTTTCCAATATTCAATGTTCATTTAATGAGATTAGGCAGTGCTGCTTGTAGGGGTAACAATGATAACTGTAATAATAAGTGATGAAGATGATAATGACATTAATAATAGTGTTTCTCCAAATGCAAATGTCTGTGTAAGGTTTTCTGATACATTCTTCTGAAGACGTTGGGATTGGAAACTTGTGGCAATGAACACAAGACATGAGAGCAAATCTAACTTTGTAAACAGATTTTTTTTTTAATTATCAGTATTTTCACTTTCAGTGCACAGCATAGCTAAGGGTTGCTTAGCTATTAAATGCTATTAAAATAATTTGACTTCATTTTTTATATTTGGGGTTTATTTTTCTTCTTTCACTGTATGATATGTCTTCAAGTGGAACAGAGACTGGAAGAATCATCCTACAAACCTTAAGAGGCCACGCCAAGAGCTTGAAGACAAACATATGGTTAACCATTCATGTGAATAGCAGTTTCTTCTAGTGTGATAATGAAAGCCCTTAAATATACACATGCAGATATATATTCCCAGAATTGATGCCCAGTTAAAAGAAGATGCAAACAGACTATGTGATATGGTTGGAGGTCACGACCACGTCAACTGATGGGAGTGAATAGTCCGCAAGCCAGCTAATTCACTTAATGCATAAGCATGTGCTCACTTTAAAAAAGTTTAAGGAACTTATAGCTATAACTGATATCCCTTATTGTCACTGCAGCACAAGCAATACATATTCATGGAAAAGGTAAAAAGCAAGAATGTTCTTCCTAGGGCGCTAAATTATATGGGATGCTGTGTTGATTATTACATTAAGGCAGAACATATCTTTTCAAACAGCCTGTTATACAGTGCATGCATAATGCCTGATATTATAGACAGTCAAAGATTAAAAAATGTACTAGCACAGTTTCATTATATTGAACATCAAAATATTAGCAACAAAATAAACAGCTGGGGAAGAGGAATGACAAAGTTATAAAACCCAAAGTGACAAGCACTCAGTTTAGAGATTAAGCTTATAAAAAATAGATGGTGAGAAAATGCATCATTAGAACTCAGCCACACTAGCAGTTGTCATCTGGGTTTTCTGCAGAAGCTGGTCTGGCTTCAGAGTCCCAGAAAAAAGACAAAATTTATGGTGAGGTCCCGAATCACATGGGTTTGTGATTTACACCATTCATTCTAAACTTTTCATAGAATCATTTTCACAATTCCCATGCACTGGTTATAAGAAAGACACTTTATTGGGTATCTCCTGAGGGTTTATGGAAAAATGTCAGCCTACCCGAAAACAGTAACTTTCAGAATGGCAAAACTTTCTCATTAATTGCAGTTTTGTTTGTAGGAGTCATGCATGTTTTCACACAGGAGTTACAATATTTAACAAAAATGTTATTGATTTCACCAGTGTTTTCTTTCTGAGGTGATTTTATAGGAATCCAAGAAGGAATGGAAAGCAGATGGCAAGATAAAAAGTTTTAGTTATTTTCTTAAATCACCAGAGGACCTAGTTGAAATGTTTGTGCATGCCAAAATTCTCTGAAGCAAAGCTACTCTGAACCAAAGATAAAACACTTAACTCATGCACATTGTTCATCTCCATGTTACATGTATACACATCACTATCAAGAATATTTTAAAAACATTGTAAAAATCTATTTCTTTTGTAGAAGAGAGCATAAATTCTGTATTGCAGAACCTACTGCAAAATAGAATTGTCTTCAAGAAAGGAAATATAAGATTAACAATAAACACCATTTCTGGTGTCTCTTTCTCTGATTCCCACTTTGAGTGTTGACCTTTCCAAAGATTTTCTCTCTAAAAATTATAGGTTTGCAACCATGGTTCTTCAACCTAGCCTATTTATAATCACTTTTATAACTGATAAAGAAATTAATTAAAAGTAATATTAGTTGTTTTGCCTGGGTTTTTACATAATGAAAAATTTACAAATTGATACTATTTTTTTCTTGTTTTTGTAGTTTGTTAGTATTAGCTGAAAAGCTGCATAAATAATTTTCATACTATGGTTTATTAGTAAATTATTTATTCTGACTGTTGTATATTCTTTTTTACAATTGCTACATTTTGGTTCTAACCTGAGATGGTATATGAGCAACTGAACATTTTTAAATGGGAAAATGATGAAAACCAAATGCCAAATAAAGCACTTGTGGGATGACTTTTCATGCTAAATTTTATGAAATGTTTTGATTCTCTGTTTCTTCATGAATTCCCAGTAGCCATACAAGTGCTTGTAAAACAAACAAATAAATAAGTAACACCACTTGTACATCAGGGAACCAAATTCAGTGCTTTATTCTGTCTTTTCAGAGTATGAAATCAATTCTGTGCAAACTTAACCTATAGTCAAATTTGTTATATATATGTAAAACAATGATGTTCTACTGATAGAAAAAGACTACAAAAATCTGTAGTGTAGTGTAGTGTAGTGATTCTTCCTTATAGACATACTAGTAATAAAACAAAGATATTATAAAAAGCTTTATAATGCAAAAAAGCTTTCTCAAGATAAAGCAACTGTACATTAGAGAAAACCGACCATAATCTACGGATTCAATAGTACTTATCAGTTAGCATAGAACTCTTTATAGGCCCCTTAGCCTTTCCAGAACCTAATATATTTCTATATATGTTCTTATGTAATAACTCTATTTAGTCTAAAGTCAACAATATGTAACTACTTATATTTTCTTAAGTCTGTATTCCTCAAGGAAATTTATTTTATTTTTACATATTTATTTCTGAGTTTTTATTATAAGTTTGCCTAAAACCCCCAAAAATCTAGAAACTAGAGGAAAAATATGGATTTGAACTAAGTCTCATCTAAACCTCACAGCTAGGCCTGGTATATATGACAAACTTAGCAATATTTACAAGTGTTAATGAACAGTCCCATGATGTGCAGTAATTACATGGCAGATCTGGTTCTGATTTTGCAGTGCATATCTATTTCTTATTGACAGCACAGTAGTGATTGATTCACACGTAACTCATTTTATCCTACACATTTGAATTTTTTTTAAAACTTATCTATCAAAATAATAAAAGTGTGCCTATGTGACTGAAGTAGGCAGAAGGGTGACAATTCTCCTGTTTTATCAACAGGATCCCTCAGAACCTCAAAATGCACATATCTTGCCCTTGAACATATTTTTAGGAGGAATAGAGAGGTTTCCCCTTCAGAGATAAACTCTTTCTGTGATAGTTAAGACAATCCTGTCAATCTCATGATACCTTTAAGTACAAATTCATAACTTTTCCGCTTTCCACACTGGAGCTGCTTTCACTTGTTTCTGATGGAGTGGGTTTCTGTACAGGAGACCACCCTTGTCTTTGTGTTCTAAAGTCCATTGAACCTGACTTTGAAAGCTCATGTTATTTTGTTTTCTTCTGACATCCCCAGGATGAACACATTATCGAACCTAGATTTATTTTTAAGCTTTTCGACTTTGTTATTTAGTGGCATGTTATCTTTCAGTAACACATTTTGTGTTTTATCTGCTTAGCTTAATTTCTACCTCCATACTGTTATTTATGTGTCATGTTTAATCAGTTGTGTTTCCTACCCATCAGTACACTGGTTTAGAGCATTTTTTTAGACATTAGATTATTTAGCCTTCTACTATGTATGATCCTGACACAGCAGTACCTTGCAGATTTTTTAAGCTAATGTTAGCACATTTTGTGATGACTTTTAAGAATTCCTTAGTTGACTCCTCGACTATGTTTTTTATTCTAGAAGTAGAAATGCAATTTTAGTTCCTTCTATTTAATTCAGATTAATTCCAAGTCTCGACAGAGGGATCTGGACAGGCTGAATGGGATGAGGCCAGTTGTGTCACATCCAACAAGGCTGAGTCCTGCACTTGGGTCACAACAACCCCCTGCAATGCTACAGGCTTGGGGTGGAGTGGCTGGAAAGCTGCATGGGGTAAAAGAACCAGGGGATGCTGGTTGATGGCCAGCTAACATGAGCTAGCAGTGGGCCCAAATGGCCAAGAAGGCCAATGGCATCCTGGCTTGTATCAGCAATAGTGTGGTCAGCAGGACCAGGGCAGTGATTGTCCACCTGTCCTCAGCACCGGTGAGGCCACACCTTGAGTACTGTGTCCAGTTCTGGGCCCCTCACTACAAGGAAGACATTGAGGTGCTGAAGTGTGTCCAGAGAAGGGCAACAAAGCTGGTGAATAGTTTGGAACACAAGTCTTAGGAGGAGCAGCTGAGGGAACTGGCGTTATTTAGCCTGGAGGAGAGGAAGCTCAGATGGGACCTTCTTACTCTATACAACTACCCACAAGGAAGACATAGCAAGGTGGGGTTCAGTCTCTTCTCCCAAGTGAAAAGCAATAGGACAAGAGTAAAGGACCTCAAGTTGTGCCGTGGGAGGTTTAGATTAGATATTAGGAAAAATTTCTTCATGGACAGGGTGGTCAAGCATTGGAAGTCTGCCCAGGTGAGTGGCAGAGTCACCATCTCTGGAATATATTTAAAAGAAGTGTAGATGTGGCATTTGGAGACATGATTTAGTGGTGGGCTTGGCAATACTGGGTTAAATTTTTGGACTCGATGATCATAGAAGTGTTTTCCAACTTAATCCTATGATTTTCTGAATTTATTTGTCATACTTTTGCAGGAAACCTTTCATACCTTGGAAAACCAGATTAATTTAGGTTCTTCTACTCTTTGGGTTTGACTTTTAGGCATTAGAATAATCTTGTAGTCTTCTTAACTTATTCCTTAGAAAAAAGTAATATTTACTCTAAATTCAGTGCAAAATGGAAAAGCATCAATTGCAAGCATATTGAGGCCCTTTTTTTAACATTAGAAAAGAAAAAGAACAAACCACTGACAACGACAATGACAACTACAACATTGACAACCGCTCACCAAGTGAGAGGTGAGATAGAATGAACTTTGCAGGGGTGCTGTCCCTGCATCCAAGAAGTCCAGGGTCTACAGTCTCCAGGAAGGTTGTTAAATCTTGACCTATCCTATAATTTCAGCAGATCTTTACAATGGATGGGTAATATACAGATTTAATTTATTTCTGTTGATAGGGAGTAATACGGTAGTTACAATCATAGTTCAAAAAATAATTCTTCTCAGAGGGAGATGGATTTGATGGGTACAGCAATAAAGCATCATGATGTCTAGTTTGTAAGATGTCAAAGTGAACCTTATAGAAAGTAAGCTGTATGACAGAGAATCGATAAAAAAAAATCACCAGTGCTTAGTAAGAGCTAGACAGCAATATTCACGTTTGCCTGCCAAATGGCTTGTCAGGTCACCTTGAGCAAGGCATCTTCCTGGGCTGGGTTTTTTCAATCTGCCTGGGAATGATACTCTAGTCTCCTACACCTATGACAAAGACGGCTTTTTTAAAAGAAATCATCATCTCTTTGGGAAATCCAAGATAGGACACCAGAATTTTAAAACTTGTCAGAATACAGCATTTCTCATTCAGCATCTGAATTGCTCAACTATTTTAAAAAAGCATTCCACTTTTTTACTCAAGATCTTCTCCATATATTTATTCATCCGGAAAACTGACAATCCAATAAAGTCAAGCAGATGTTTTGAACTTACGCCTATTCAACATAAAATATATTTATTCTGCAAATTTCCTCCAAGTAGCGACTCATAGAAAAAAATGACATATTTCTAAACTTCCTTAGAAAAATCATTGGAATGCTACAGTTCCAATCTCCCATTCTGGAAACTGGAATGCCTAATTATACTGGTTCATATTAAAAAGGAACATACTTTTTTTTCATTCATGAGCAATAACAGATGTGAGAAACTGCAGAAGTGAGAGTGAGATGCTAGAACAATTGATAATACACAAAACTCTATAGCTCATGGCATAACATCAATAAGCTTTACCTCCTCTTCTGCTACTGCAGTGTTTGTTGAGATGTCTGGCCCTACAAGTCTCCAGCATTGTTAAACCCTAACCAGTATTTATTTTACAATTGGAGGCATCCAGTAGAGCTCATGGTTTTGATGAGATCTTTTCTGAACTGAATATAATTAAATATTGTTGTTAATGATGGAAGAGTGAGTACAATTCTTAGAATTTAAAAGCAAGACAGTGCTAGAATATAAAGTTATCTTGACAAACAGGAGTAATGGCCTGCAAAACATATGATGAAATTAATCACTGACAAGAATATATTTTAGTTGGGCAGTATGAAATGGGAAGACCTAGCTAGGAAGCCGAAAGGGGGAAAGACTGAGTGCTATTGTGCTTCAGACTCTACACTGCTGTGTAGACTCTACACTGTGTCAGAATACTGTAGTGGAAAAATAAAGGTCACATAAGGATGGGCAAATTAGTGTGTTACCTGCAAGACACACAAAATAAACTTTGCACTCTTCCCAACCACAGAAACCTCAGCCATCTCTCTCTCTGTCTACCTCTCTCTCTGTGTCTCTTTCTCTGAAAGAGCTATTTCTGTTCACCTCATTGACTATTTTGTATGTGACTCTTAATTTAAGTATATTTTGAGTACTTGAACATTGATCTTTCCAGGTGCTGGTTTAACCTATTTCTCAGCTACTCCAGCCGCTTGTTTCCTAATGAATCTCTCACACACACTCACATACAGATTAGACAGTGGCATGGCACAGATAACAGTTTGGAATGGGATTTATTAAGAAGACAAGACAGATTATAAAGTAATGATGTGCAGGACAAACAGTCTGACAAGCTGCTGGTTTGCACCCACATGACCTCTTGACCTCTTCTATGCCTATTCTCTCTAGTCACTCAAGCTTGTACCTCCCTTTCCTTGTTTTTGGCCCTTCCACTACAAATCCCACAATAAGTTTTTCACAGCTCCACATGACCTTTCAAATATCCCATAATAAGTGGATGCTTTCCCACGAAATCCATCAACATTTTTTTCCTTGCCTTGTCAGCTACAAAGTTCAGGTTAGATGTCATCAAACCTATCTATGCATGAAAGTGTTCCTTAATAGCTCAGAAACCAGCAACACAAAACATTTAATCTTTCGTGTTATCGGTTCTCTCCAGTCATCAGGGCTTGATTTATCACTTCTCTTGACCGTTTTTCTTTTTTTTGTTTGTTTGTTTTATTTTGTTTTGTTTTGTTTTTAATGTTGCCAAGTCAGTAAACAGAAATCCCCACAAACCTGATATTCTGAGTTTATCATGGTTGTTTCCTAATCCCTGGTAAGGATGTGGTTCAGATTTTATTGATGAAGACAGGTTCTCCCTGATTAGGTGGGACTTTGACTCATTTCTGCAGCAATTATCTGATTACAATCTTTGAAGGTGACTAAGATTGACCAAGCAGTAACACAGTGATCTAATTACATTTTTTTTGAGCAAAGGAGTGAATAGATAACTTCCTGAGCAACTAAATTAATGCATACACTTTTTTAAATCTATTTATCTATCTTATATCATCTGTCTATTTATTTTCATCTATCTATTTTCCAATCTAGACTGACTTTCCTTCCTTCCTTCCTTCCTTCCTTCCTTCCTTCCTTCCTTCCTTCCTTCCTTCCTTCCTTCCTTCCTTCCTTC
>JAWWES010000115.1:102124073-102140354 GCA_035583135.1 Lophotriccus pileatus | reverse complement strand
CCTTCCTTCCTTCCTTCCTTCCTTCCTTCCTTCCTTCCTTCCTTCCTTCCTTCCTTCCTTCCTTCCTTCTTTCTTTCTTTTTTTCTTTCTTTTTCTGGGTCTTCCAGTACAGGAGTGACAGAAACATACTGGAATATGTCCAGCAAAATGCCATGAAAATGACCAAGGGATTGAAGCACCTGACATCTGAGAGGCTGATAGAGCTGGGAGTGTTCAGATAGGAGAAGAGAAGGTACAGTGTGTACAGACACCTAAAGAAGAAGCTAAAAAGATTGAGCCAAGCTCTCAGTAGTATCCAGTGTCAGGGCAAATGGCAGTGGACTTTCAGAAACTGGAATACACAAAATTCTACTTAAGCAGGAAAAAAAGAAAAAAAATCTGTTTCCTGTGGTGGTCAAACACTGGGACAGGTGGTCCAAAGGGGTTTCAGAGTGCCTGTACTTAGAAATAATAAAAGTTGATTTGATATGCCTATGAACAACTTGTTGTAGATGCCCCTGCTCTAAGCATCAGGGTTAAATTAGATCATCTCCAAAGTCTTTTCTAACCTCAGCTGTTCTGAGAATCTGATATACAGACACAGATGCACAAGTGCATATGCACTTTTTATATATTCTGTATATAAATAATCAAATTATATAATACTGGTCTCTCAGTGTGACTAGAATGTAGCTAAACATTTTAAACACTTATTTTATAGTATTTGTATATAAAATGCATATAATATTTCTGTGTTCTGACACCAGGACAACACTTTCCGGTAATAATAGCTTCCAGTAACTTTACATAGATAGCTTCCAGTAGTTTCATCTGCTTTCAGGGAGGATAGGGGAGACAGCTGATGTCCTAAATTTACCTTAGAGCTTTTGAATTTCCACAAAAATACACAACTAGTATAGTCCACTGAAAAAAAAATCAAGTGGCAAATTCATTCTTTTGTAGCAAAATAATGAATTCAGATATCTTTGTTCAGCCTTAGAAGTGGCACTTAACACTAGTCAGAGACAGCAGAAAACACGGGTAAATGCTGGTCTCTCTCTCCTGCACTGATCTTTATTTCACTTCAAGGACTAGGGAAAATGGAATAAAACAGAACATGATGTTCAGCTCCTGACACTCTGCTAGAATTCTCCTCTGTCTTCTAAGCCGGAGACTCTTTAATTTTAGTTAGAAAAAAGCTGTAGTTTACTACGAGTATTTCTTAATCTTGTAGGAAAAAGTAAATATCCTGTTGCACTCAGTACTTAAGGTCATTTATCTGAATTTCTCTTCCCTTGTGTACATCACATTAAAGACATGTGGGCAGATGAAAGATTTTATTTCTCTTTATTTCTAGCTCCTCTTCCCACATGGCTTTCCTTCAAAAAATTCCTTTTACACACTGAAACAAAATGATAAATTGCTATAATTAAGCAACTCTGAAGGTTTTCTTCTCCTCTTTAATATGTAGTATGACTTTTATTCAGTGAAAGGATTTTCTTCAGACTTAAAATCCCAGTGCTGGGAAAATAAAGTATTCACAAGGGCAATAGGGCATTTTCCATTAAGAAAAATACAGAGTACATCCTTATACACAGCTAGTTTTGCTTTCTCTGGAACACTCCTTTCCTTGTTGGGAAGACATAGGTGAGTTGGATTTGTTCTTTTCTAAACAGCAACAGTGCATTAAAGCTCAGTGGTTGACTTTCACTCAGAAAACAGAAGATGTGGTTTACCTTAGAGGTGAAATCTCACCTCTCGTTTGTCAGAAGAATACTCTAACCTGTAAACTACAGCATGAGGAACAGAAGGGGCAATGAAAAGTGTTATCTGTTGCATCTCATTTTTTTAACTACAACTGAATTATTTCAGAAGGAAGACTGTAAGAGTCAGAGGGTCAGAGACACAGGACAAATGAGAGCGATTTCTATAGCTTAGTGAGTAAAACATTCAGCAGAGACATGACAGATCATAGCTCTAGTTCTGGTTCCCCATATTACTGCTAGGGTGAATTTCATTGTTTGTTTTTATTATTATTTATTGACAGAATGTCAAATGACAAAGCTAGTGCCTTATTCCACAACCAGTCCTGTGGAGGTCAGGATCGCAATGTCTTGTATAATGTTATTGCATTCATGTTTTCAGGGACTGTGTGAGGAAGTTCAGAATTGCTCCTTTAAATATATTTTGTGACTGCTGTATGCTGTATTTTCTGACTGCCCATCCAGATTTTTACAGAATTGTTGAGGTTGAAATGGACTTGAGGAGACCTTCTAGTCCAACCCCCTTATTCCAACAGGATCACCTAGAGCAGGTCACTCAAGACTGTCCAGTGGGCTTTGAGTGTTTGCAAAAACAGAAACTCCACAACCTCTCTGGACAACATTTTGCAGTGCTCAGTCACTCCCACAGGAAAAAACTTCATTGTGATTGGATGAAATGTCATGTTTCTTTGATTTGTGCTTGTTGTGTCTCGTCCTGTCAGAGGGGACCACTGAGAAGAGACTGGGTTCTGGATCTTCTCTCTCCTACTGGTTATTTTATTTGGCCTTCTCTAGTCCAGGTTAACCTATCATAGTTTTCTCAACCTTTCCTTATAGGAGAGATGCTTTCATACCTTCATGATCTTAGTGGAGTCATTCCAGTTCAGGGCCACAAAGTCCATGTCTCTCTCGTACTCTGGAGCCAAGAACTGGACCCAGAACTTACCAGAGCTCAGCAGAGAGGAAATATCACCTTCCTCAAACTGCTGGCAGCACTCCACCTTCCTGGGTACTGAGGTGAGGCTGACCAGCCTGTAGCTCCCCTGATCCTTCTTCTTGTCCCTCTTGAAGATAACAGCTACAATTGCTTTCTTATATGACATAATATCTTATAATATTTTCTCTATACTACAATTCAGACATAGCAATCCAGACAGAAAAGAACATTATGAAAATAAATTTGTCTGTTTATATGAACTTCTGACCTTTCTATTTGCCTGAGGAGCCAGAACCTGTCACTTAGCATCAGTGATTACATCTATATTACTACCTTAACAGTGCCTAAGAGTGTACACGGGCACTGGAAAATCCCTCTTATGTCAATAATACTTCAGGATGGACATAGTACTCTCTAAGCCACCTTTTTCTCTCCCCAACATTTCCCAGGCAGAATTCAAGAAGAAAAAGAACAGTGCAGGACCATTCTCATTACTTGATTTACATACAGCTCAGCCCGTTTTAGAGGTAGAAGACTGTAATAACAGACAATGTCAGTTTACTTTAATGACAAAGAATGGTCTAATCACATTTAATTTTCTAATTGAGATATAGCTAACACTTTTTTCTTTTTTTTTTTCAAATAATTTTTTTTTGAAAACAGAATCCTAAAGGTGATTGCAAAAAAATAAAGTTAGAGTTTCACTCACATTTTATTTTTCTCAATACATAGATATGTTGCAAGATTGGCTAAAGTTTGGCATAATACAAGGATCTTGTTTATCATTTGCCAGGTCAGAGATTTGGCAACCAGTCTGAAAACTGACATACCAGCAACTGCAAATGGCTGGTGCTTTTTGCCTCTGCTTCACATACACTATTTTTTTTTCCATTAAAGAAACACATTTGACAACATATCAGATCAAAGAGCAGGTGTAAAATTCATATTTTAAACCAAAATAATCACAGTGATTTTTAATGCTTTTCTATATGTCTAGAGTGTATTTGCAAAAAAAAAAAAAAGACTTGATACCAAGTGTATTCTTGAATATTATGGAGAACAACTAACAGTATAGGAGGCCTTTATACAAAGCAACAGAGAAGCATATAGTCCATGGTGTTTATCAACATGTGAGATCTTCAAGAAGGAAATGTGAAGTCTCTGTGCTTTGGAAAGTGGTGAATTATCTACAAAGGTGTTGCTGATAAACGGCAAGTTTATTACCTGGCTTCTGAACTTTTTCTGGTGTCTCAGTGTTTAGCAATTAGTCTTTTTAACCTCTCGGAAAGGATGAGAATGGAAAGTTAATTGCTTTTAGTGAAAAAAAAAAAAAAGAAATAAAAAAGGCATGTAATTAAAATTTCTGACCTAAAAACTGTTTTCAGCTAAGTCTGCCTTAGCCATAAAAATGTCTTTATTTCATTAAGAAATTACTGGTTTTGCAAGGTTGTTCCCTTTAAAATTTCTCTTTCTATGTAAGAAAGAAGTTATGAGAACGTGTAATGCTCCAGTGAATCCATGTGGCAGACTGTTTCTGACAATGCAGTCTCTAGAGAATATTCCCTAGCGTTGCAAAGCAATGCAAACTACAGGTTTCCATGAGAGATGAAAAGCATTCAATAGCTTTGTTTGCCAAACACAGCACATGCTCTTGCATAGATAGCAGAGAACAATCATATAATGGACAGAGATGCAAACCAGCCCTGTCACGTATAGAGATTTGAGGTTTTTTTCCCCCTTTCTCATTTTTTTTCATATATATCAAAGAGTGCTTAAATTACTGCTGAATCTAGGAAACTATGATTACAGAGGTGTGGGCTATATAACATTCATCTAAGAGAAAATGGCAAGAACACTTGGCCAGAGACAGCAGTTCTCTTGTCCTGAAGAGATTTGGCTCTGCAGGGCTTGTACACGTACAACTAAACTCTCCTACTTCAAAAAATATCATGGCATCATTCAAGCCAACTGCCAGCAATTGTTCCTGGCCCGTACTAACCCTTAAGGCATTCTAGGGTCTGCCAGAGAAAGTAATAGTCATAGTCGTACGCAGCCAAAAAAAGCCTCAACCTTAAAAGTACAAATAATTTATCCGTGTGGACAATTCACTTCAGGATCTGAAAAGGAATGGGAAATGGGAAACCATTATGTTAAAAACAAAACCTAGGTTGTAAAAGCAGATTTTGCTGTTACAATGTAGTAGAAAATGCTCTAGGAGAATGCTGGAAACTATCAGGCCATTTTTACCCATCAGATCATGGGAATCATAGAGCAGCATTTGAGTAACCTCTCTTGAGACATATATTTTTTCCTCTATGGTACAGAAAAATCTGGTTTCCAATAAGAAAGAAATCAGTGTCTACTGAATTCTTCTGAATTCCTAAATAGAAGGCATAAAGATATAGTGAGTATCAAGTCCAAGCACATTCCTGAGCTTACCATGCAGTGTTTTGCTAGCATGGTACAGATTGGTGTAGTAATTATCTGAGGAACAAGCAGTTCATTTCAGGAGACAAGGAACAGTTCCCAAAACAATTTTTCTAACGTGTCCTGTATCAAGCTGAACTATACATGGTGCCTTTGTTTCTAATTCCATCTAGATGAGAAAATCAGTTTATATGTTTCCCCTTCCTATTAAAATAATGAAATCAAAAATAGAGTTTCTTTTTTATACTGTGTACCAATAATAGCCTTTTGATGATACTTGTCATCCTGCAGTGAAGTGTAAACACAATAAATTTAAATGTAGTGTGAAGATAATCTAAACAAAAAGCAGAATAATACTTTCTTCATATCATCAGAAGCTGTACTGTTGTATGAGATGGGAATGCAATAACATCCCATACAATATTAAATGTATATATTTTAATATAGCTCAGAAGTTCACATAAATTATACTTTTTGGTGACATAAAGGATAAACAATTTGAGAAAATAATCATGTTACTGAGAGAAGTGGTGTCAGGAGTGAATTTTATGCAAAAATATTTTCCATGCTAAAACACAAAACGCTCAAGAAATGCAGGGGTAATGAATATTCTTTATTCTGTCCTGTGAACATCATGATATAATCCAATGTTCCAATGAAAGGGAATGGATGACTTTAGAAAAATAAAGCAGGTTTAATGCCATAATCTATTAACAGTGAGAGAAGAAATCTATAAAAATGTAAAATATGGAGTAGGGAAGGAATAAGGAGGGAGAAAGATGCATTTATGTATCTGGGAGAAAAAAATCAACTAATTCAGCTATTCTAATCTGCATATTTACATATTTCACAACTCCTAGATAATTTTTTATTCCTTTATACAGGATGTTCTGGACTCTTCCTGAGCAGGCTTTCTCTCTTTCCAACGACAGGGTATCCAGACTGCATTGTATATCTGTGATTTGAAAGACATTTAGAAAAATGAAATTACAATCTATTAAGTCAAATGTTCATTTATTATGAAAATCCTCCTTTTTTCTATATGTTCATGCAAAATACCTTTTCTTTCAATTTCTTCAAAATTACTCTTTTGCTCTACATCTTACCTTAACCTTAACTTCACACAAACATGTTTACCCATGGCATGGAAAAATGTCAAATAGGAGTTTCACTACTTCCACCTCACCAAGGGTTGAGAGAGAATTAATTCAGTTTCTAGGGACAGTGGCTAGTCTTGACTGGGAGCCAACAGTAAATCCTCCCACTACATATCCTTTGAATGTGCCTGGATCTGCTGTTGCATTAACAAAAGTATGTAGTTTGCTCATTAAAATGCTTACACCCTGCATTGGCTGTATCTTATGGGATTACAAAAAAAGAAAAGAAAAAAAGGCATTTCATTGCTTGAAGGATTATTCAAAGTGTACATAAATGTGGAAGAAAAGGTTGTAAAAATTATTCACAATTGAAATTTTAGTCAATCTAAATATATAGATGACTGCCAACTTCTTTTTGTAAGCCGCGAAAGAGCAACACTGAGAGTAATAAAAATGGAACTTAAACTTCAATTGACAACCATAAGGATGAGTCAGGGATATTGTGGAGTCAGTGCAGTAAGGAAACTTCAATGATCATGAGAAATATCAGTGAGTTTCTTGATGAATCCTTCCCTGAATATGCATGGTGTTGGGGACACCCTGCAGCAAAATTGTTCCAATGATACGCCAAATCAAAAATGTAGTCAGCCATTCTTCCTAAGGAAGGGGGGGGGGGGGATTGTGAAGACTTTATTACTAATTCATTAAATCTTGCTCACAGATATAGAAAAATCTTTCAAGTCTGCTGTTGCAAGAGCTATACACTACCCCATGAGTAACTACTATTCTCAAACTAAGGAATCTTTTCAGCGCTTTCTTCTCCTATGTTAGTAATTTGACTTTACATACTCTTTGTCCTACTTTACTTTTCCCAACTTGAAACTATTTTATTAATATTAGTAACCACCATAATTTAATTTGATCTGAGTAGAGGTTATATTCTTTCCTTGTCTGAAACAGGTGCACTACATAATTTACAACATTTTGTTGGGGTTTTTTATTGTCTAAAAGATTTAGAGAGTATTGTATCATCTTTCTGTCATTTTAGCTTATAATATCTTCTTTGCTTTAGAAAAACTAAAAAATTCAAGAGCAGAACTGCATTTTTTCTACATGCAGATGTTTAATTTACATTTGATTTGTATAGGTTTACAACATAAAAAAGAGAGCACCATTATGTGCAATTCTAACTATTAGTTTCAGCTTAGCTATATAAATTTCTCTTTCTGAAATTGTAACAAAGGTTAATTTCTGTTGTAGCCTTGCACAGTGATTGCTTTTTGCTCTTTCATTTCAGTAAGATTCTCACTGCCAGTGATCTTTCATTCAGGTATATTGCTGAGGGATCTTTCATAAATTTTACTTTAGAATTACAAAGAAAAGATCAACGGAGAACAAAGGATGATTTAATCTCAAGTATTTGAGGAGAAAGAAAAATCAGCTCTAGTGGTAGTATTTAGTTTGAGACCTTTAGATCTTTGGATGGATGGAAGCAGGCGGATAAGGGTCTGAATTGCTATTATAGCCACAAAACTTGATTCAGTTATTTTAGTAGCTCTGACTGTCTGAGAAGATCTGCAGTATCTCACTTGGCTTCTGCATGCTGATCCAGAAGAACTACTATATTCTGTAGGCCTTGTGTCACATTTTTATACTTGCCAGCTTCACATAGATATCTGATTCTCTATGGCCTCTCAGCTGACATTATAAGCCTCAGTTTAGGCAAGTCAGTAGAACTTTACTGATGGATCAAGACAGGTAGTTGACCCTAGAATATTGGTCAGCAATCATTCACCAGGAATGAGACTCAATTGCTTACATACAAGTGTTTATGCCCTAAACTATCCAAGGTACCCACAGGGACCTGGTATTTATGACAGAGGACTTGTGGCTCTCTTTATGACACAGGCTCTTGTGGCAACTGTTAGCCTGGTAAATTACTACAGGAGATCACAAAGGTCACTGACTACTTACAGGGCTTACAAAGGCATTTGAGTCCCGTATTGGATTGGACTGAATTCCCATGGAGAGGTATAGCTCTTACTTCATCAGCTACAGTAGGCTCTTAACTCACACTTTGAGCATAATTAGCAGGGTAAAGTTGGATGTGATGAATCACATATTATGGAGTGTCCCTGGGCTCAATTCAGTCTTCTATACACAACTTTCTAGTGCTATTAGACTCCTCATGCCTAGCATGTCTAAGATGTATGCACAAATGTGGGACATATGACATAAGAAATTCAATTTTCCCCTGCGTAGGCAGACAAAATAATCTAGGACATCTTAAATGGCATTAGGTGCCTCGGTATGGACAAGTGAAGGGAACCTTCTGTACTTTCAGTGCCAGTAAAAAGTTTTATTACTGTATTATTACTGTATAATGCGTTTATATATTACTTTATGTAGCAAGGAAAACGAATCTTAGAAGTCAAGAATGTTTGAATCGAATACAGAATTCCAAATATGACAAAAAAAGGGTATTGTGTTGTGTTTTTAATAACCCTGCATAAATTAGACACTATGAATAAGGCAACAGGTACAGCATTACAATAACTTTAAAGTCGCAGAGAACGGTTTGTGATATGCTGTAATAATAGCAATCTAAATTAAAATTAGAATTTCATGTGGATTAATTTTTGTTCAAATTGATGAGTCAAGCGGCAGAATTCTGAGAAGTGTCTGGGCACCTTTCTGAAAACACACTTCAGTTATGACTGTTGATAAAATACAGAAACTAAGACTTGTTCTTTAAAATTAAAACCTGCTTGTTTGTTCAGACTTTCATTAGGTTTTGTGGGGAAAGCACACAGAGACCATGTCTCATGACAGAAAGTATAGATTATTTTGTTATAAATTATATATGTATACTCTCATCTCCAAAATTTTTGCTTAAAATCTGCTTGGAAATACTACCATGTTTCCAGATTATTCGTTGAAACTTAGGTCAGGCTCTGTGATCTGTTCTGCAAAACAGTTAGGGTAGTCTTTGCTATCCCTTTCATTTTGAATATCTGCCTACATGTCCAAGCAATCTGCCACGCTTGCTATCATTAGACATCTTGGCCAGCATCTCTAGGACTAAGAGCGTGATAAATTTCTGAGAATACTCTTAAGGGGTCATCACACTGAAGTTCTCAGTATTTTTCCTCAATGCCTGTCATTCTGCAGACCTCACATTGCAGCAATGAGGATGAAAAGCTCAGAGTTGAGGGGTAATCACCGTTTGAATAAAAACTGCCAGTATCATTGTTCCTCAGTACGTAATCAAGTCTCTGTGACTATTACCAGCTGTACATAGAGATATCAGAAACACTCTTTTCTTTAAAGGAAAAGAAAAATAAGGAAAATAGTTAAATTTACCATCTAGAGGCTGTGTGGACAAAGTTTTGGAAAGACAATTTGGCCTATTAGTCCCTGATGAGGATTCAGAGACGTAAGGCAGGATGAAGAATTAGGTTTACTCATCAAACTGAATTCAACTCCACAACCTAAAAGTTTCAAGCTATTGATAGAGGCATGAGATACACAAGAAAAAGCAAAATTTAATTTCCCTGGATAAAATTTAAATTTAGTCTCTGATTAACATAAATCATACAATGTAACTAGGTCATTAAGTGAAAAAAATCAAGAAAAATAATGATTCATATCTGGTACATAATAAAGCACATTTTTAAGGCAATGAATTTGTCTTCTTAGAGCTACCACACCTAATTATTTTTCTCCAGCAAGATTTAGGACATTTATTTGATTTTTTTTTTATTTTTAATATTTAGAAGACCTCATATTTGTAATATATCTAGTTTTGGTCTCATCTATCCTTTATCTGGCATTTCTTGCTCTACTGCCTTTCCATTGGAGTGTTTGAGTTCTGTGTTTTTGTAAAGTAAGCTACAAGAATTTCAGACTATAAAAAAGAATTAATTAAATTATACCATTTTTTTTTAATATCCATAGAGAAAACTACAGGTTCTTAGAGCATCTTCTCAGAATGGAATTACCTGTTAAGGAGCTTAATTTTTTTGAGATCAGCCCCAACCAAAGTGTTCATATGACTTCCACAGGACTCAAACCTTTTCACTTTTCACTCCAGCTGCAAAATACACTTCTCTCATGTTACTTTCACTGGCCTGGACTTATAAGTGAATGAACACACAGAAAAGTAAAAGACAAAGCTGGATCAAAACACTGCAATATAAATATGCTTCCTTATCTCCCCAGACAGAAAAAGAGATGGAGAGAGAGAGGACCTGGCAGATGGTCAACACACTGTTTAATGCTTCCACAAGCTGGGATATTAGGGTGATGCTGCTGTCTGGAATAGAACTGAAACCACCTATCTCTTCTTTTCCAAGTATTTGATTGAGCCTCATCATAACCAAATTACAGATTCTGTGTCATAAAGACACAAGTCTCTAAGGGGAGGAAATATTTTCATGGAGGAAGAAGTGGCTGATGTGCTTTGAATAAAAAATTAATGCCTTAACAGAATATCACACAAATGTAACAATGTAGTTAGCAAATATAATACTAATGCACAGTAGCTTTGACATCATTAATTTTGCTTTCATTTATTTCTTTTTTCTGATGCATTTCCAAGAACATCTGTATTTGTTTTTATTCTGAAGATAAATCTCATCAGATATCCCTCCACAATCTCTGTGTCCATTTTCAATTAAAATGAAAACCTAAAGACCCTATAATCTTATATTCTTTATTCAAAAAATTAAGGTGAAATGTTTTGACTGAAAGACTATTTATGGATTTGGGCCCACATTTCTTTCCTGCTACAATATGAAGAATTTTCCACCACCAAACTCAGAGTGTTATGCAACACATAGAATTTTAGGACTCCAATTATCAACGTTGTGGAGCAGGACATTGGTCTGTTTATATCTGAGAAATATAATCAATTTATTATCTTTATACCATCTTTCTAAACTATAGATTATATATCTAAATTATACCAATACTTTCTAAAAGTTTTTTCTGTTATACCTTAATATAGTCTCTCTTCCTACTTGCCTTTAGTCATCAGCACCACAAATAGAATCAAAATCAAATTGTTTACCATTAGCCTCCATTTAATTATTTATATATAATATATTATTATGTACTAAAGTAAAAATAAAAATATATGAATGATCTCCTTCAAGAAGGCTCTCAGTGGGCTGTAGGAATTGGTATGACAGCTACACTGAGTAATCTGAAACATGAGACTTTTGGTGTTTGTTGTTTGTTGGCTTTTTTTTGCATTTAGGCATAAACAAGCCATGCTGACAATAAAGAATAAGTGTATCAAATAATAAGTGTCTACATTCAGAAAAGCATAGGGTTTTTAAAATATGTGTATGTTTGTATTATTTTCTTTTTTAAACTTACTTCAAGATTCACTCATAAGAAAAAGTACATCCATTTAAAACATTTTCTTTGAGTGAATAAATGTAATGGAGCAGAAGGAGCTTGGAGGAAAAGGCTTTCGGGTGTTACTGATACTTCAATCAGCTACAAATCCCCCCATAAACCTTACAGCTCATCACTACAACAAGAAAAAAAAAATAAGGTCAGGAACAGTGCTCACCCTTCCACAACACTGGAAGTAAATCCAGGAGCATCTTATATAGATGTAAGGAAAAACTGAAGCCAGGCTGCACTTTTTCCCATATGGGTTCACCCCATCCAGAACAAATGCCCATGAGCCCATAGGAGAAAACAACTTTCTGTAGCTTTCCCTCTTAGCAGTGCCCCAGAGTGTGACCTACATCTCACGTCTGTAAGAAACTTTTTGTCTTTTATAAACCATGTGAATATCTGACACAAAAAAGATTTCATTAGCTTGTGATAAAGGACAAACTCAAACAAAAAAATACAAGGGGACAAGACTGTGTTCTGCCTCTGCAACCTCAGATAAACTAATTTCCCTCTCAGTTTCTGAAAAATAGAATGGGAATGATAATCAATAATGTTTCATGACCTTACAGAGGTACTGTGTGCATCAATGCATGGCAATATGATGGGAATCAAGTCTGTGAAGAAATTCCTAATATCCTTATTTCTGAACTCTGCAGGAGTTTCACGGTCATAACTACCCTTAAAATTTCCATATCAGAATTACCATAAAGTTGTTGTGATTTTTCCTGCTGTAGGCACAAAAGGAGAGAGAAAGTAAGAAAACAAAAATCCTTAAAAGGCAATTTTCTGAGCCACTATCTCCCATCGCTACACACTTGAGAAAGGCTTCAAAAGCCCTGTGAATTAAGCTCTCCATCCTCATGTTTTTGAGAGACAAGACTGGTCTGGGCCATGTGATGAAATTGTAGGGCCACAGTGATGCAACTCCTCAACTTTTACTGTGTTTTATGACCTTTTGAGCAAACGGGATGAATGACAGAAAGGGGGCTGAAAGGAGGGTGGATACTCTATCCGTTTTACAACATCCAGTGAATACAGGCTTATCTAGCAGAGAAAAAGTTGAAGACACTTGAACACTTTCAACTTCTGGCAGTTCCCTGACTAACACTGCACTAGAAATGACTGAAGCATGCTAAAGGATAAATTATATGAAGTCTGATGGTTGCTAATCAATTCCTTTCTGCTTTGAGATGTTTTGAATTAATTTTTTCAGCAAAAACTATACTTTGGGATAGGACAGGTATCATTTATCTCATGCAGACCTTATCATTGAGGCAAAGGTGGAAAAAATGGGTATATCCACTGCTCTACTCACTCTATCCAGAGACAGGCAGAGTGAATAAGCATTGCAGAATTTGGCAATGTGTTCTTAAAATTATAATGAATGTTGAATTTTAATGACAAATCTGTGGTTAAACTCAGAGATGTGGCAATGATGCTTCACATTTCCAAACAATACAATTTTTAGACTTCCCAATACAGAACTGTAAATCAGTGCAGATAATGTAATTCAAATTTTGGCAACTTTCCAGGAAGGCTATGCAGCTCATTGCTGAAGAACATAAAATATAAATTGAATGGGAGCTCCTGTTTCATGGAGCTTATTGCTTTCCATTGCTGCTCCATGTATTCACACATTCCAGCTGACCTTTCTCAGCTTTCGCAGCAGGAGGGACTAGCTTGTATTTGCCACCTGCATTGTCCCTTTTATCCATCCCACCAGAAATTAGGTAGCTGAAAATTAGAGCAACATGAAGCTCCTGGGAATGAATTCACAAGCAGTGATATTAATTTTTCTTTCAATCTGGAGGTTCATGCAGCAGTGACACTTGGATTTCAGATAAAACCTCATGAAAATGCCCTCACTAGGGGGTTGGTCCAGGAACAGGCAGAGGAGAAGGCTGGTATCAGCTAATTCTTTCTTTATTCCCTCTACAAGTGGCCTCTTGTGAAAGAGCAATGTCTCTGGGGAAAGGGGGACTCCTCAGTTAGGACACAAATATATAGGGTTGCTGGATTTTTTGAGCCACCCACATTAGCAGTAGTAGAAGAAACTTAGACGGCTCAAGCTTTTGATCTGAGAATTTCTAGATCATCCAAATATTTTTATAATCCACGAAGTGGGAGAGGACAGATATTTTTAAGTAAGTTCTGGTTGATAAAGTTTGTTTGTCCCAAAGTCTAATTTCTTCGTAAAGTGTGATCACATTCTATATTCACAGCATACAGAACAGCAAGTGGATTGTTTTTGTTTTTTAGCATCCTAATATATAGCTAAATTGTCTAATACTTAGAAATATTCCAGCTCCTCATTTCTGATTGTCAAGGTCCAAACCAGTCCATAATATCATCCTACTCACTCAAACAAAACAATCTAGTTTCAGCCTTCATTGAGGCCTTTAAACTTACCTTGAGAGGTAGGTTTATAACTAAGGTCAAGCAAGTTTCTATTTGTGGTTTAATTACTGATATATCACTGTCCTTTTAATGACATAACAATTGTGATGACATTTATTTGATGAATCCACAAAGATAACAGTATCATATGCAAACAAAGTGTATGAATTCTCACAATGCCATCCACCAAAGAGAAATACATTTACAAGACAGAAAAGAACAATCACATTTTCACACTCCTGCCCCAGAGGAATTTTTCATTAAATACATATTTACTTAGAGATAAAGTTCGACAGTAGTAGTTATTTCACAATTAGTGTCTTGCAGTTGATAATTATTAAAGTCAACTAGTCAACAGAGGGCACTGAAGGGAACATTGTAATAGATTTCATAGGTATAATCACTGCTGCCACCAACTCCTGATGGCCTGAGGCTCAGTATGAATGAGTGTCTGCAGTCCCTTGTGTTTTATTAATATTGTTGTTTGTCTAATAAGGAAGCCATTTACCTGCTGAGGTTCCTTGATAGATGCTATTCCCTGCTTTCCTCTCCCTCTGTGCTTCGGGTCTTGTAGAAATATGAGAGTATGACTTTTTTGGGGTGTTTTACTTTTTTTTGCAACTTTTTCTCTGAGGTATCTGATAAAATTACATACAGCATCCTCCCTCACAATTTCTCTCTGAATAATTGCTATTGCTTATCCCTAACTGTATACCTACCTACATTACATTTTAAATGTTGGAACACTTCATCAGTGACCTATGATTCTTCAATCATTGCTGAAATGAGACAATGAATAGCAGCTCTTTTCCTTAGGGAAATTGTTATATTGATTCAGACCAATGGTATGAAACTGATTTCACTTTTCTATTTCTTTTTGATCTCTTACAGTTTTACACTGGTGTTCCATCAAAAGAACAAGATCTGATATTCCAACATTTACACTGGTTTTCACTGTAACAATTCTTGGTAATTCAAATGAATATTCAAACCCTTTTGTTACTTTTCAAGAACTTAAATTACTTCTTGTAGCAATAAGCTTCACCATCAAGAGAAGCAATAAATTTCATTTCCCATCAATCCTGGCAACTACATTTGTGAGGATGCTTCTTATAGCATGGTATGTATCATGACTGGTGCTTTATTGATAAGCCTGTTTGGAATGTAATAGCTTATCCTCAGTGATGTTGCGATAGTTACTCTTAACAGAAGAATTACACATGAAGTTGAACATTTCTGCAGCACTTATCTCTTGTCTGCCAGTACTGGAAGAGACTGGTTTACATAAGGCAAATTTTTGGTTTTTTTTCTTGTCACCAATAAACTTCCCACAATGAAAAAGATATCACAGTTTTATATGACTTGCACTCTCCATAGAAATACATATCACATATACATATATGTAATAAATGTACACATATATTTACATATTACACATTACCCTACAGTGACACAAGCTGGGCACTCTCTGGCAGGACCACAGCTCTGCCAGAAAGGCCCTGGGATCCTCTGGGCACAAGCTGGAGCATTGAACCCTGGCAGCACAATGGGCTGACTACATGCTAGGCTGTACTACCCAGTCAGGAGACTAAGGGAAGTAATCATCCCCAACTCTACTCAGCACTCGTTAAACCACACCTGGAACATTGTCCCAGTTTTTGGTCCCTTGAATACAAGAAAGATGTTGACAAACAGAGGTGTTCAGGAGGCTAGAGCACACGATTTATGAACAGAGATCAAGGCAACAGAAGTGGAACTGGAGTGGAAAAGTACACAGAGTGAGTCGAATAAAATCCCCAAGGGTACGAAACAGTTGAAATACCTTGGCAAGTGGAACTGTTGAGTTTTCCACAGCTCTAATACCATTCTACTCTGACTTTGAGCCATTTACAAAACTCTAAAATCAGTTTTCTTATAATCCCTGCCCTACTGGTGGTTTTTAACTATTATTTCAGAATGACCTCCCAATGACAAATCTACACTGTCTTGAGTATCCAAGAAAAAGTTTCTGTAAAAAGCATGCAATTTTGAAATTGATGAAGGGTTGAGTGGCAAAGTCATTTTTTCAAAATTCTTAGAGGATTATTTCAAATGCTATCCCTCATTTATCCACCAAAGGTTATCATTGTATACTGCAACAAATCTTCAGTAAATAAGACACATAACAGGATTTACCATTGTCTGCAGTTGTCTTCTGTAATAACCTATACATTTTCATTGCTTGATTGGTCAGAGTCAGACCATTTAGTCAATCCACTTAAAGAGTAAT
>JAWWES010000115.1:102034152-102123713 GCA_035583135.1 Lophotriccus pileatus | reverse complement strand
TTCTGTAATAACCTATACATTTTCATTGCTTGATTGGTCAGAGTCAGACCATTTAGTCAATCCACTTAAAGAGTAATTCTAATATTATATAGGAGCTATGTTGATATATTGACATAGATTTGAATCCAGGCCTAAAATCATCAGTGTTCATTTTGTCCGTATAATGTATTGTACAGACTTCACACTCCAAAATCCCACCAAAGTGTCAGGAGTTTTGATAAATCTCAAGATTCATCAAACTTCTAGGAAAGATCTAATTTTTTATCCTCAAAATAAGGAAAAAGGAAGTCTGTAAAAGAAACGAAGTCGCTCCCTGAAAAAAAAGTAACTTCTCTGAGTTGGACTTTCTCATATTATCACTACACTCACACCACTCACACCATACCCTATTGAGACAGCAGCTTGTTTTGCTAAATGCCAGAATATCTGGCCAGAGATTTGTGAATAGAATATGCTGAAAAGACTTTAAATGATCTTGAAAGAAGAGATAAGATATGAGGAAAATTTTGGAAATTGGAAGTGGTACTTTTTTTTTTTTTTTGATTACTGGAGTTCTGCTTTTATATTCTGATTGGAGATAAGAATCCAAATACTGTTTTTCCCACTTCAGAATGCAATCAGAGTTGTACTGTGTATGATTTTTCCAGTCTGTATTCTTAGTTATAAGTGGCATGTAGTTTTCCAAATTGAGTGTCTGATTTTCAAATGTCATTTAAATGCCTTCCGCATACATGTTTGAACACTTAATCTCTTTGCACAATAATTTTGGTAAACAGTAAACACTTTCAAATACAGCATCATTTACAATACTAAGTAAAAGAAATAGCAGCATTAAAATCTGCAAGTGCAATTTGTTTTGAAACCCATTGACTTCTCATTTAGATTAAAATCAGTTTAATATAAGCACTGTGGGGCTTTACACAGTGCAATTAAACCTTATTATGTATGAAAAATAGTGCCATTATTAATAAGATTTTTCAAAGAAAAAATAAGGTTATTTGGTTGAATTAAAATCAAAATTGCTCTCGGTACAATAAAAGCTACTATCAAGCTCTGTGCACAAGACCAGGTTATGTCTGACAAGGCATGAAGGTGCCAATTAGAGGGCTGAGGATAAGGAACCTACTGTCCTGGCACACACAAAGCAGAGGTAGAGCCTACCTCTGACCCTCTGTGGTTGCCACAGCTCAGCTAACTGAGCCCTGCACAGGAAGTTTAGCTCTGCAGTGTGATGCCTAATATTTGGGTATGGTGAGGAATCCATGCCCTAAAACAGTCTGATGAATATGATATACACAAAGCAATGCCTCTCACATGCACTGAACTCCAGTGCCAGAAATTTTGAGTTTCTTTGTCTCTGTAGAGCAGAGTCATGAGAAAATCCCAGCCAAGGACTATTTTGGTCTATTGCACATGAGCTAATAAGCCCTGTTTAGGCGTCGTGCTTTATGGTTATTGTGAGTCTGTCTGGTTCCAACTCAAAGGGTACATCTGGATGGAAGTTGTCCTGGTAAAGAGCAGAGAACCGAGTGTTCACAAGGTTGTAAGTGCCCATATCTGCTGTTAGAGGTTGTGTAAGTAGGGAAGAGGAAAGCTGTGTGTGCTCTTTACCCTACACACTGTGTGTGTGTGTGATCATGGAGGCAATAAGAACTTTCTGTCATTATTCTTAAAGGGTGTTCAGAGATTTTCAATTGTTTATAAAGTTTTTAAGCATCTACTCTTGTAGTTTATCTGTTTTATTATTGATATTGATCCTGAGTGTATGACTCATCTACTGCTAGCTAAGTGTCTGCCATTAACAAATTAATAAATCATGTTGATGCTAATTTCATTTAAAACACAGGATTTGTGAAGTTTTTCCCCACGGCAAATTGGAACCTGGATCTCCCATTTCCAGAATGGTGAAGTAACTAAGTCTTGTAGGCAAGACTTGTTATGTTTGCTTGGTTTTTACAGATTGTTAAACTGGCATAATACAGGCACATAAATGACACTGTTCATTTGCAAGATAAGTAAAGGGACTGACTTCAGACTGATTCAAGTCTACCATGTTCAGAGGTTCTCTGTTGAGTGCTGAAATGCCTACATAACTTACTTACTAAACAATCCTATGCCTTCATTTCTAGTTTCATATGCAATTTAGTAAGGTGGTGTTGCAGAGCTAATTTCCTCTTCAGTTTATCTAGGTATATGTGTTTTTCTGGTTCTCTTTATTGGTGAGAACCAGACCTTTCTGGTTCTCTCCAGCAGAGCTAGCAAAAGGAGTAAGTCTCTACAAAATCAATTAAATTTGGCTTAGGAGAAGTCATTTTTGTGTCCCACCACAGAAATCCTGGCACCCAAACTCTGAGAGTGTCAAAACTACCACCAGCTGGAAAATAAGTAAACATGTCAACATGAAAAATAAATAAATAAAATTAGAGTATGTAGCAGACTCTTCAGTTTTCCCAAGGTATCCTATCCCTGCTATTTTAAGACCATTAAGTAGAGAAGTTTCCGTAGCTGAATTTACTTGTTTGTATGAGATAATGAGGGCCAAGATATATTTCAGGAGAGGACAAAACAAAAGAGGGAATAAATTCACCCTTTTTCCGCAGCTGGAATAATACATTTTTTGTCTACAGTCCTTTAGGAAGGAAAAGATCTCCCCCATGGCAGCTGCCCTGGAGCAAGACTGGTATGGCAGGTCTCACTTTCATCAGGAGAGGCATCATACATCTCAAGGACACACCACCTTCTGGTGCCTGTGACTTAGTGCATATATTTACGTCCACTCTCTTTGATCACCTTACAAGCATTTAGAACTTGCTTAGTATCTCCATAAGCCTTTGGGATGTGGACATTCAGATTTGCATTTCCACTTCATTTACTTATCAATTGCCTGGTGACATTATCTTAAATGAGTTTAGGGGTTGCTTACATGTGTTCGCAAACATTGCTATGTGCAAGTGCATGCATTCATATTGCAGGCACTTAATCACATTTTTTAAAATACATTCCAGGAGTTATAAGAGTATCCATTCTACTAATGGACTGTTTAAAGCAAACGAGACATTCACAAAGTTGTTGGAAGAAAAGCCCGATATTTTTTAAAAGATTTTCAGGATTGGTATAATATTCCTCTAAGTGGTCCTTTCATTATGAGACCATAATTACAACCTTGTTTGAACTGCAGCTACTTAACAAAAACAGAGGGTGAAGATTAAAATATTTCTGAGAAAGACCCTCCAATTTCATGATGACAACTCTACCTACCTTTTTGAACTATGTATCAGCAGAGTGAATTTTTATTCCCTTCTGTGTAATAGGTGGAGGACATGAGACCATGTCCTTCAGTCATGTTAGACTCTTTTGAAGGGATAGACCATTGTAGAGGAGAAGTAGTTTTGGGAGCTTCCGTGGTCAGAGAGTGAATAAACACACACAGTTGAGCAGATAAACGCAGTAGTGCAGAGCATTTGATTCTATTTAATGATGGGGTGCCTAAGTTGTGAAAATACAAATTACAGTCACTTAGAGTACTAAAATGCATCCTTACAGATGTATCTGACAGATTTTCTGTTTAAGAAAATCAACTTGAGAATTTAGACAATAACTTTTATTACAACTTCATTTGTTGTTTCAAAGATAGTTTCTTTTTTTCTTCCCCCTCCTCTCCTCCCTCCTTGGAGCAAAATAACCAATATGGTTTCTTTTCTAGCAGTATAATTTCTAAGAAACTAACTGACCTAATTCACACACTGTATGGCTATAATAATAGGCATCTTGTACACCAAGTCCTAAGCACTGGTTCACATACCTGTGAACAGAGTAGTGATAAGAGGTGTTTTAAAGTCATGTTGAGAGAGATATCACCAAGACTAGTTACCTTAAGTGGAAATTGTAAAACCCATCTGTGCTTTACTAGAACTTTTGAATGGCTCTAAATGCTCACAACCTGTTCTTTTTAGAAGCAGTAACAGGAGTTACAAGTGCGTTCTAAAGAGAAGGAAAAAGGACTTGGAACATATTTGGTCAACACGTTGCTGCTCTGTCAGTGGGAGAATAACCCGTTCAGAAACATGAAACCTCTCCTGGCCACTCTGAGGTCAGGGCAACACTTTAAAAGCAAATGTTTGTGGTTAGGTTTCAAATTAGTACTTTTGCACATTATCGCCAATCTAAGAAATGATAATTCTAAATTTCTTATTCTCCTGATGAATGAAAGTTAGTCCCAGAATTTACTTCATTATGTTTTTGAAGAAGACAGTACTTCATAAAGTATTCCAGAAGATAATTACAGTTGAACAAAGTGTTCCCCAGGTAAATAATCTATAACTAGTGCAAATTATCCCATGCATGTATTTTATTTTAGGATTGCTTGTTTTGGTTCCTCAACAAGGAAAGGTATTCTGAATAATTAGCAATGCAATCTGCATGATGCACTATAATTTTCTTCTAGAGACTGAGTGTTTATTTATACTGGTATGTCTGATCTTTAAAGGAACTTCTGTCTATGGCATAGTAATCAGTCTTGGTGTTGACAGGAAAGTGCTCTGCTCTGCAATATTTAGGAGATTAAAAAAAATAAATTAACCCTACAGCATCCAGTCTTTATAGTATGAATAAAGCCTAAAGAATCTGAACATATGAGTGTATATATGAAAAATTAATTCAGTCATCCTTAATGAAATATATTTCTATATACTACACTACTTCATAAAGTGTAAAGTATATTTAATTGTGAAAACTCAAATAATGAAATCCAAAATCTTTAGTACTCATTTAATATGATAACACAGAGAAATAGAGATAATGAAATGAACTTAAACACACTTATTTAACTGCTTTATTTTCTATAAACTTTTTGATACTGTACATTAATATTTTCAGATAAGTGGCTGATAACTTCTCCAGTTCTAACAACTGTGATTTTATTGACTTGCAGAGAACACGAGGCACACCAGTTAAATGTTTCAGAAATACGTACTTTCTCATTAAATGATTTTTTATTTATTTATAAAATGCATAGGTCAAAATTATACAGTTATTTGTAACTGTATGATTTCTTGGCCAATGACTTAAAGACTGCAACACTTAACCCTAATGTTAAGAATGTAAGTTACCATTGGAATAGAAAGTATTTTATAGTCCTTACACTGGGTTAAGAGTGTAAAATCTGGTGCATAAAGCAAGTTTAAGGACATACATTCTAGAAAAAGTGCATGTAATAATCTAATTTATATTGCATTCTCTATGTCAAAATTATCTGATTCAATACATTTTTGTTTAAGAACCTCCTCTTTTGAAAAAAAGTAATGCCCCATTTATATGTCTACACCCATTTCTCCTTGAATTCAACATTCTCCAAATATGTTTTAAAAAAATTAAAATGATCTGGCAAGTGAGATGTTGGTAGCATTACCTATCTGGCTAACTGGTAAAGGTTTAATGACTTTTTTAATTTTCCCTCCCCCTGACTGAAAACTTTTGATGTTTCAGTACTAAGGCCTGTAATAAACTCATAGCAGAAACATCATTTGTGACATGTGAATGTGTTTGTATTCTTGGTACACAGTGGTGACATCTCCTTTTGTGTTTCAGTTTGGAACAGGACCAAACTTTTGGTCACCACTGGGTCACTTCTTATGCTTTGCTTCATATCAAACAGTAACTCTTGAGTGCCATAAGCCGGATAAAATCACATGGAACTGAACTCACGGGACAGCTGGCCACAGAAATGGGATAGAATTAATCTGAAGCAAACATCTTCTAAAATATGTGCAGAGAAGTCACTGGGATCACAGTATCAACCAATCACTCTACAAGTCCACTACTATTTGTCTATACCACTCACAAGTTAATATCTAGTGGAGCCCTGTTCAATGATTAGTACTTTTAACTGTAACTTAAACATAAATAGGTAATTGTTGAGCTAGTTAAGTTATATACACACAATTCCTGACCACAGCAAGCAGCATCATAAGTTTATACAAATGCCTTGGTTGGAATTCAGGAGTACTTCAAGTACATGTGGGTCAATTATGAAACAATTCAATATTGCTCCATTCGCTGCTGTAGCATGAAAGTACTTAGGTTGAACTGCAAAGCTGCTACATAATAGCATTATCACCTTGTTCCTCAAGAAGCCCTCACACAGGAATTTTTTCACAGTCCAGTTCTGCTGAATCATCTTGATGTTGATTGCTGTGAGGACAACATGGTGAGTCTCAGGAGGCCAAGCTGGCAGCACCTGCAGAAACTATGGAGTGTGAAAATTATGTATTTTCACTTTCCTATTCTATATTTTATTCTGAGGTTATGACAGGGTTATTAAGCACTAAGTGGAAATGAGGAGGAGGAAGTGAGTGACAAGAGATAATAAAAATAATGACAAGCTGTGGCAAGCTGAGAGACTGGGAGATGCAATGGGAAGAAAAGTAAATCTACTAAAGAGAAAAAGGAAGCTGAAACAACAAAAAAAGGTGATATTTAGCCCTTTTTAGGAAGACTCTGCAATAAATTCATATCCTATGAATTGACCTTACCTCTGAAAATATTTGCCTTCTATTTTTTTTCTTCACTTGAAGCAAACTTTTACATTCCAGTGTAAACTCTGTGTCATATTATTAGAGCATTTAAACATTTACCACAGTTGGAACTTTAAGAAGGGCCATTCTGACCTACTGTGCATGAATTTACCTATCATGATGCCAATCACAGGGTTTTTTTGGTAATCCATTTTATATTGTTACAAAATCTGAAAGTGAATCTTACCTTAGTAAAGAATTCCAGATTTTATTTTTCATTATTAAAAAAAAAAAAAAGAAGCAAACAAACAACCAATCCCCACTGTCTAGCGCAGAAGTAGATGTGTTAAGCCAAGACAAAATACACAGTAGACTGAATTCATGAGTAAATCAAATGTCTGTTTTTACACTGAAATTTATCTTTTCTGAAATTCTGGTTTTAATCCTTGAGCAGTCTCTGGTGATTCATTTAACAGTTCCTAATGCATAAATTACTAAGAAATATTTCTTCATCTATTACTATTTCTTTTATCTTTGGAACCATTGCTAGTACTTAGTAATAGTTTATTGACGTACAGTTGCCAAAAGTGAACACTAAACAAATAATTATTTCCACAGTGCATACAAAGGTAAAACCCCTTTTTAATTTATATTTGATGTTTTCCAATTTATCCATGAAATAATAGCAGCACACATACACATGATGAAAATACGTGTTCCATACATTATCTTACATAACATAGGTAAGGTATATTCTGCTGCTTCATCCCTCTTGAAGTAATTTTTTTTTCAAAGTATTGCTTCTTATGCTACAAATATGACCTTTTCCTCACTTCTGTGTTCATGACCTTGCATTTGTTTGAATTAAAGCACAAATCCTAAGTCTAACTTCCTCTTCCACCTGCTTTTGTGACGTTTGTATAACCTGTCTCTATGTTCTGTTCATAAAAATACCAAAGAAAAGAAAAAAACTAAACCAAACTGGGAACTGATCTTTAGAAATCATACAAGAAATAGCTTCATTAGTGGAAGATTTCTTTTTTTTTTTTTTTCCCCAGTTGACTGTTTCTATTCAGTAGCCTCTTTTTCCACCCGATTAGGGTGTTGGGGTGTTTTTTTCGCTTCTAGATTTGTTTTTTGTCTAGATTCCTCTTGAATATTCTTCTTTCTTTGACAGTGTGAAGTATTTCATTTAGACCACTGGGAAAACAAGAGACCTAATGCTCTTTTGTCCTATATCTTGTTCTTTAACTAAAGTTGATTAACTAATGAAAAATTCACAAAACAACTTTTTTTTTTTTTTTTGCATGACCTAAACTGTATTTTTCATAAACTGGTAACACCACTGAAGAACAGATGACTGGTTTCTGCTTAGATTACTTTTTTTCAGACACATATGTATAAAGCACAAAGGAATTCTAAAAGTCAGCCTTACTGACTCTTTCTTGGAGGATAACAAGAAGAGGGACTAAGTTACAAACATCCAAGTTTTAATAGTGTTTTATTTGTATTGCTTTCCTCTAACCTCTGCTTTTTATCTACCATTGGCTCTCAAAAAAGAATAAGAAGGATTGTGGAGTGCTTGGCTTACTTCTACTAGAAGGTGAATTTTTATTTATATGAGGATTATTAAAATAAGCAAAGGAATAATAGTGTTACATGTTCTTTGATTAAACTGAATGATACTGCAGAAGAAAAATAAAAATAATTTTATACCTTAGCAGGAAATTAATTGTATGGACTAAATGCCATTTATCTATGAAACATTCTATTCTATATACTAAGAATTTACTTTATGTTTCACAGCAAAACTCCCTGATTAAATGTCTTCTGTTCCTGATCTCAAAATATACATTTCTTAAGTTGCATGATAGAGTTCAGAAATATTATCAGAATTAAGAGGGAATAGATCCTTTGTTTCAAGGTCCAGTATAAGATATTAGTCATGATCACAGCATCATGGATCTGTGCAAACTATACTGTATGTACTGTACAAACACACAAAAACTGTGATACAATCCCAAAACAACAAGCACAAAGAACTGCACTTACAAGTTTGTAACAGCTGCCGGCACAGTGGAAGCTCAGGGGTGAACACATGTTTAGTTCAAATTTGTCTAATTTTATATAAGTGAAAACCAGTAATTCTGTCCAGAAATTACATCATCAGTAATGTAAATAATAATAATAAAAAATTTGCTACTGTTAAAACCTCAGCCTGCAAACTCAATACATCCAAATCATAATAATATTAATCAAGAGAGGGAATAGTCAGTGTCATTTGCAAGTACTTGCTGGTTTTACTTTATTGGTTTATTTTTAACTTTAACCAAGAGCCCATGATACTTAAGTTTTGAATCAATAAAATATGTTCTGGATGTACAATTCCTTTACAGCTTTATATAGACTGCAGTACAGATGTACATTATCAACTATAATTCTATATCAATATATTTGAGCTGAGAGGAAAATTATAGTTTTGCAAACAAGTTGAGACTAGTTTGAACCTAGGTTACCTTTTGTCTTACAACTTTTTAAAACTACTAGAACTATTACACTATTAAAATACTGGACAATTAAAGCTAATATGACTATTAGAACTTTTTAGAACTTCATTTTAGGTAAAAAAAATGTCCTTATGAAAACATGCCATTATTTTTTTTACTTTTCCATTAAATTGCTGGATCTTCACACTGGAAGCAAATTGGGTGTTCTAAAGACTCAATGGGATTTTCAGATTTAGATTTTCAGATCTTGCTTATAAACGTCTAACCAAAATCAAAAAAAAGCACACCTTGTGTTTTTTAACAAGGCTCCTGACTTCAAAAAATCTGTCCCTGTGCCACCAGAGAAATAATAGATGAAATAATACCATAAACTTTTAATAAAATACCTTTTAAAATGTCATTGTCATTTCAGGTCCATACAGCAGTTTGGATTTATGTCTAATGCCTAACTGTATCTGATTACCTAGATTTAGTCCTTGGCACATTTACTGGTGCAAGGCAGACACAGGCAGATACTGCATTAACCAGTCAGCCTTAGCCATAGAAAGCCCAGTTGCTCATTTTGATGTTCCTCTGGGCCTCTGAGGTAAAAAAAATTACAAGACTATGTTTTGCAAGCAACCCAAACTCAGTATCCTGGAAAACTGAAAGCATATTCTCTGGGCTATTTACAGCCCCAGACGATAATGCCCAAACATATATAAAGACCTACACACCACCACCGTCAGGAAAATTGAACATGACCATGGTAATGATAATCATGTAGGAAATAACAGATTTTTTTTCTCTGGTCTTGAGATTAAATGGACCAGGATGAATAGCATTGCATCAAAAACAGTTAATTTCTTCTACCTCTCATAAGAGAATGGTGTCATACAAAGTATGTGATGAAAATGGTCCCTGGCTCATGGTAAAGTCTTAATTTATATTCATACTACCTCACCCAAGACAAAATTACAACAGTAATTCTGCTGTGAAATTAATGATCTAGTCAGTCATGTGGCAGTGCTCATCCTTGCTCCCTCATCCTTTTAACTTCTCCACTGTAAGTGTAGCCAATGAGACACAAGGCAATTTGTCTCAGCTGTAAACACACACACACCTGTATCTGAAAGAAAACAGGAGAGCGTTTCACCTGCTCAGACCATCAGAGCAGCTTTCAGATACCTGGCTTAACCAAAGCAATACCAGTTCAGGCTATAGTAAGTTGAAACAAAACATAATTATTTCAGGAGTCTGAAAGGAATAGAAATGGTTGCAATCAGAATTTGATTTAGTGGTGTGTGTTGTTTTCTAACCTATCCATTCATCTTCTGTCACTACTTTGAAGCTAGTTACATCCCCTGTATTTTGCATTCTCCTTCCAGATGTACTGCCCAGGACTCAGTTGAATTTCTAGTTCTTAATTGTCTTGAAATGAAATCTTTCAATTTGTGTTTATCCGGCCAGAAGGGTACCTATATGTCACTTTGTTTCTGAATTACGGTCAGATACACGTGTTTTCAGAAACAAAGACAAGTGAAAGTCATGAAATATTTTTGGAAAATAACATGTTTTATTTACCATCCGCAAGAACATCCTACTGTAAAATTTTGTTAAATAGCAATCATTCAGCAAAAAGCCTCCAAACACATTTAGTCTCACTTAAATCTATACTTCAATCCAAGCAAAATTGAATGAAATTTCTTCCCAGGATTCAAGAATACTCAGCAAGCTCTTTCTAGAGCTTTCACGACTTTCTCACTTTACTTCTCTCCCTGAATCCAACCATGGATTTTCGTTTCAATCCCTGCAGGGATTATTTTGCTTCCATGAACAGGATTCATCAGGATAAATATAGACTTTGGTGTCTGAACTAGTTGTTTAGTCTTTTGATAATGTCAATGGAAAGAAATAAACACTCTTTGCTTGTGATTCATTTCCCACTAAAATAAATGTCTAAAATAAGTCAGATGAATCATGTTCTAAGACAACCTGTTTCTGTCTGTTGCTTATAAAAGGACATCAGTCAACTAGTTCAAATGAGAGCTACTACATCTGCTGTAAGTAGCAGATTTCTGGGTTGATAACCTGCCAGTCAATCCAGTTCCTCATACTGTAGGAGGTACAGGAGCAGGAAATAAAAACTATGAGTGTGTCTGTCTAAGGGGAAGCTGTTAACTATGTCTGATGGTGGCTCAACCTCTCTATCCCAAAAGATGTCATATGCTGCACTTTTAAAAGGTGGCCCCACAATTACTGCAGAAAGCTGTAGTACCATTAAAGAAAATTCAAAGAACATTCTACTAAGTCTTCACAGGGTTTTTTTTCTTCTGTATTCTGTTTTGCGTGCCAAGACCAAAATTCAGAAGGTCTTGTGAGTTCTAAGATTTCCTACTTGTTTTGTGATGTGGAGGTAAAAAGTAAGCATCTGCAACAGCTGACAACAAGAAACACTGCAAACTATGGTTACAGGGTTCTTGGAGCCATAAGCCCTCTGCAGTTTCCTAACATTTTTTACTTTTTCACAGCTGCAATATTTCTAAATCCAGAATGAAATCCCAGCCATAATTTTCTAAGAAAGTCTGCTGCTAAATTTTTGTGGTTGGAATTTCAGCCCTGATTTTCAGCCATGTGAATAGACTTTCATTGGAGCATTTATTTTATTCCTCTGTAATGAAAAAATTGAGAGCGCTGGGTAATTAGCTCTTATTTGCCTCAAAATGTGCCATTGTAGCTTCTTATCAGCCTTTCAGATAATCAATCTCTACTCAAAAAAAAAAAAAAAAAGGACTGTTATGATTCCTTAGGTACTGTTTAGCCCTTTCCAGGCTTAGTTTTCAGAGGTGCTGAGCAGTTTCAGTGTTTGGAGGAGCCAGCCCTTTGTGTGAATGTATGCTACAGAAAGCCAGATCATGCTACCAAAAGGGAACTGAATCAGAAAGATGATATACAGAGGAAAGCAACTATCTTTATACTGAAACTCCTGCTGGTTTTGCAGAAAGATCTGAACGTCTTAAGATTAAACTTTCCCATGCATTTGGCAACAGATGTGACTGATAGCACTAGTGTAATAGTTTAATAAGCTCTCGAGAACTAAAATCCACTCTTTAAAATTTGTCCATATGTATTTTAAGCTCTTTATCTTGTGTTACAAACAAAACAATTGTGACTGTTTTAATTAACCTTTCTATGACAGCATATAAAAGTGGATGGAGTGGACAGGTAATGTTAATAATTTCTTTAAAAAATGCTTTGAGCAATTTTAATTAATTAATACCCTGTGATGGAAATTGGGGAAAGAAATTTCTATCAAGGTCAGCAAGTGTTTTCTCTTTACTTCACTTGAGCAAGTTTATCACATAAGAAAGTACAGCACTGGAGGCAGTCAGGCCACTCATCCCAAGTTAATTATGTCTTTAAGTACTTTGCTTTTTCAGAGTGCCTGTGATAAGTACAGTGCAGCCTGGGTCTTTGGTTCACAAGAATAACCCATTGATTTTTGGTCTTTCTCATAATAATAGCTATTATAACATACACACATCGGAAACAAGTTGTAAATTGAGGCAGAAATTTTCTGTGTGACCTCGACCATGATCTCCATTCTTCCCTCACAGACTTTTTAATTAGGAAGGTAATACAGCTAGAGGCATTTGCTTAACTGCACAAATGGACTCTGTGAAACAGGCTAGGAAAGATCAATCTCAGCAAAATAAAAAAAAATCTTATCTATTAAGAAGTTGAAGTTGTCAGATATTCAAAAATACATTCTAGGGTGATCACCTACCTTGTCTGACCCATCTGAATGGTCGCAGGAGGATGGCTTCCTTCAATACCTACAGCAACCCAACAGCCACCTTTTTTTCCCTTTGTGTGCAGTATCTGTTTTACTGTGATAAATATAGAGGTTTTTTGTAAATTTCTGAGCAATTAAAAACCAAAAAAAGTTCAGATGCTTTCTCTAATTAGGTTAGAACTTGTCCAAATAAATAACCTTTTTTTTTTTTTTTACCTTAGTGGCTGTGGCTCACAGATTTACACAACTTTTTTCCCCAAATATAACATCAGTAGGTACAAGCACTTCCTGTTTCTATCAACTTTTTCTTCTGTTTCTAATTCTCACATCAAACATCACTTTGTTTAGCATGTTTTTCTGCCCTTCTCTCACAAATGTCTGGAGTCCGTTAAGCAATTGATTCAATTTTCCAAGTCTGCCTCTAATATCGTTCTGGCAATTTTCTCATTATGTTTTTGGGTTTTTTTCAATCCTGCTGATAGCCATCTGCCATAGTTAGAATTAGGAATTCAAATATGCCTTTAAAATTTTAAGAGGGCTAGAAATAAAACCTATACTTACTTAAGAAGTCAAGTTTTCAGTCATGGATTTCAAGTATCACAGTTCCTTAAAAAGAAATAAATTAGAAATAAATTTATTAGAAGGCCATATTTGTTGTAAACTGAGAAAACCTGTCAACATACAGAAATCACTCAGTGCAAGTTTTAAGGCTTGTTTTTTTATAGAAGTCTACAAATACCTCCCTTTATATTTATTGTGGCATTCCTAAGGATAATATTTTTAAACATTTTTTTCTCATGTTCTAGCCATAAGGCTTTCTGGTATTACTGATAGTCAGGTGCGGTGGATGATATAAAGTGGCTACCTCCAGAGTGTGGGTTGTCAGAAACAAAATTTCAGTTGTTTATATCCTCATTTACCATTTATCTCTTTTATAAGCTTTTCCTTGTCTTTATTTATTTTTTATGATTTTCACCTGCCTTTATTTTCTCTTAGCCTCCTGAATAATATCGTCCTTTCCACCTTAAATTTTTTAATCTCATTCCTTAATATTCATCTTGGATCAAAATTACAATTAATTTAAATTAAATTTAAATTTGTTTTTTTTTTTTGTTTTTTTTTTTTTTTTTTTTTTTTTTTTTTTTTTTTTTTTTAATTTCTTTCAATATCCTTAATATCCTAACAAGCTAGGAAGTCATGCATGGTCAGTCCATATCCAGACCAGAGATTATCATGAAGAAATATAATTAGATACTGAAAGATTATGTATGCAAACTGAGTACAACTATATTTAAAGGGAATTGTACAGGCCTCAGAATAACAATATTTTGGTGACTTACAAGATTGGAAGTGTATTTTTGTGACTTATAATAATGTACAAAGAGTGAGGATTTAGAGAAGTTGAACTAATGCAAATTAAAGTATTTCCATGTGGAGTGTGGATGAATGTTTGATGGTAACAAGGATATATCATCATTATCATTACTATAAAATAAAACAGCTTATGGCAGAAGTACATTTTCAGGTTGGAAAAAAAGTGTAAAAAGCTGATGATTACTTAGCTAAATAGCTTAGCCAGCGTGTTAAGAATTTAGCTTGAAACTAAATATGAAATACTGTGGTAATTGATGTATTGCTTCATACTATTTGGTTATTTAGGCATTCCATTGCTCTAAGAGCATCTGTAAGAGTAGATTAGAATATCTGCCATAAAAACAACAAGATTTTACTGATGAAAAAGTAGCAGGTTAAGAAGGCCAACAGGATAAACAACCATAAACTTCTGAGTTGCTTATGTGGCTTTTTTTCCAAAGCATGGGATTAAAAAAAAGCCATGTGCTGTTCTAACTCTTATCTCTTTCCAGAAAGAGGAACTAGCTGACACTTGCAAGAAAAGACTATGCCACTCTCTCAAGAATGTAAAACTAGTTCCCCAAGACATTTGCTAGTGAGTAACCGAGCAGAAATCAGCTCTGGCTCCTAAGATTTTTAAAAGTGCTCTGTACTGCAGGCACACAGAGGATTTGTTGATGAACATAACTTTTTCTTAATGTGTCAACCCTGATATACTAAAACTAATTGACATCCTTCTGAGTTCATTTTAAACATGAAAAAGATCATTAAATTAAAAGAAAAGTTATGAAACAGAAGGCTAAACTACTAAAATATGATTCTGGAATAATTTAATTTAATTTTTTCCTCTTCAGTTGCTTCCCTACTTTAGATATATTTTTAGGAAAACAACATAGATATTCATTCTCAGTAATACTTACTGAAGTTGAATTTTTGTGTCCCTCTTTCTTCAGCATCAAATCCTTCCATCCTTCCACAGTAGTTCTTCCTAGGTTCCACAGTAGTTCTTCCTAGGTTCAACAGTAGTTCTTCCTAGGTTCACTCTCAAAACCTGAGTCCCATGCAGCCATTCAGAAAAAAGGAATTGCCATTTCCTGAGGGCTTTCCTGGTGCGTTTCGGTTTGTTTCCCTTATTAGCACAATCTTTTTCTTTTGCATTGTAATAAGGTTATTGCAGTTTTCAGTATTTCTGTTAAAGGAACTTTAAAGTAATTTCTTATTAGGTATAACTGATGTTCTTTAGGTCACTGCTTGTTCTTGACAGAAATCATGCATGGTGTTCATCATGCTTTTGAGAGAGGCAGTGTTCACAGTGCTTCCTCTGCTTCCATCTTTTTTCAGCTTTAGGGTTTTGGTCTTGCACTCATAACCCACCGCTACTAACCTCAGCTGTAATCGTGAGTAATATTTGCATTATTACTGACTGCTCTATTACTGTTACCTATTCAGTGTGGCTTGTAATTTTTAGTTGTAGTGAATAGACAAAGCATAGTCAAATTTTGTATAGTAATGAATTTTAATTGGTTTTGCAATGTAAGAAGAGAAAAATAATAAATTTATGGTAAATATTTATTTTATTTTTCACTATGGATGACCATTTGCTTTATTTCATGTCTGCTTTTAGTCATTACCTTCTTTAATCTACTGAAGTAGACAAGTGGAAACAACTTTGGTTTACCTGATTTAAGAGGTCACAATATTTGTGGTGCTCTGCTTTTTCCTTGGGAAGTACTAAATCACCTATGAACATGCAGATAATCAGCCTGCTTGTCTGAAATATCTAATAACTGCTAGAAAAGGAATGTTACTGCATGAAATTGGAGAGCTATTTTCCTGACCGCTTTTTCCTGTTTGAGAGAACTTACTGAGAGAAGTGTCTTGGCATATTTCAAAAGGATATTTATCTTTTGAAAATAACTATTGATTTTTAGTTTGTAATTTGAAACTAATTAAATAGATCTGAGTTCCTGAGTCAAGTCCTTTTAGGTTAATGGGGAAAAGGATGTTTCATTGACTAAGCTGCTAAGTGTGGCTTGGGAAAATGTATTATTTTCTTTGTTCTAGTAAACATTGCATTTATGACCTTGGAAATTCAGAATTAGAATTCTAAAGTAATAGAGTCACTTAAGGATGCAGTTAGAAGCTGGGAATGGTAATTTGTTCATTGTTTGCAACACTGAGGAGCAATTAAGGCTCAGTTTAACAGTTGGTTGGAATTAATCTCCATGCTGTAACTCACCTGCAGAGGTACCTATACCAGTAGAGCAGTCAGTACCTGGTAAAGACTTTGGCAGTAGAATATTATTTTCTATTAAATTGGCATAGTGGTCCCTGATTCAGCTTTGTCCTTGGCCAATTCTTACTCTTCCAGACTATGCTCAAATTCATTTGGAGGTTCAAAGGAGTAGGGAATATTTTTGCCAAGGCAATTGGGATAAAAAAATCCTGTTTGGAGGCAAAAAGACTAAATCAACAGAGAGCATGTCCTCACGCATTCCAGCCCTAAAGTTAATTTACTGTCATGTCAATGTAGGCCTTTCTTCCTGAAGCTATACTCAAGTTGGCAAATGTTGCTAAGAAGGAAAATAATACAATAATAACAGGCTAATGAAACTTGCTGGCTTCTACGCCAGAATGGCTTCTTTTCTGGTCATCTTGGCAGGAAACCAGTGCTGTATATCACATCACCTAACTCTATCCCAGGCATAAGTAATTTCAAAGTAAAGGTAACTGAACTTCTTCACCTGGCAGGAATGTGACACTGTACCTTCGAGACCTATGGTGTCACTGAGAGAGATGTATGTGACACACCCTAAATGACTCAATACTTCTATATACATGCATTCTGGATTGAAAGAACGGGTAAAAAATTACTTTTATTTTATTTAATTCAGTGTTTACTTAACCCAAAATTTCCCACACTGAGTGTTTCTGTCTTCCAGCCAGAGCTTTACATTTGATCTTTCAGAAACATTTCCACAATTAACTTCTCTCTTCAGAGAACATAACTGACAAGATTCCTTCTCCTGCATCTAAGACAAGGTGGCACTTTCCAGCTTTTTCAGAGTAACATACAATCAACTTGAAAAATAAGAAAATTTTCCTCTCATGAAAAAATCAGTCTACCAAGCATAATCTAAGGTGAGAATTTAAATAAATACTCCCAAGACAGCTGAATAAGAGCTTCTTATCCCAATGTAGTTTACCTTGAATAAGAACAAGATTAACTCATCTGAAGTGAAAATGTAGCTCAAAGTCCAATATAATTAAAAAGGCAGCAAATTGTATTAGACAAGCTCTAAAACAGTCAAAGAGTTGATCGAAGTCCTTCATGAAAACAGTGTCCACAAATTTGTTTGTCTTTTACTCCTTTTGGATGCTCCTAACTTCTGTTTTATTCGCCTTCTTCAATATGTTCCAAGTGAGCAACAGCCCAGTGATAATGTGGTTAAGCAGCTCTAAAACTTTATGATCCAGTGAAATTTCAGCTGCTGAAAAACATAGCTTTTGGAAAATGTTACAAAGGAACTCAGTAATACAATAATGTGTCTTGGGACCCATAACAAATAAACAGTGTTGGAAAATGTCTATGGACGCAAGCTCAGCATCCTTAAAATCTGTCTGTAGCAAGCTGTAGTACAACATTCTGGGGAGCAAAGCTTATTTCAAAAGAGTAAGACTTAATAAGAACATTTTCTTTACTAAACATTTTAGCAGTAATTCAAATATACATAAAAACCCCTCGTACATAATACAAGCATAAAATACATGTTAAACTGTTCACTTACTTTCACTGAGACTTTATTAGATAGTAAAATTGAAAAACTGATAGTATATAGGTAGGTTTATTGTGATGGTAATACTGGTACTGATTCTTTTCCGTCTAAAAAATCTGATCTTTACCTCATTTGAAATGTACCACACAATTTTTTCTCTGGCTTCAGAAGCTTAATGTGGAGAACATAAACATCCAATTCCTGGACAGCAACTCCATTACGCAAAACCCCACAAAAGGAGAATAGAGCTGAATGTTGAACTGATGCAAAGCTTTTTGAAGCATGTAGTGACTCATGGTGTTCCTTACCAAAGCCAAATGGTAGATTTAAGATTCAGGTTTCAGGAAATATTTCAAGCCAATCAAACTTAACAGAACAGCAACTCTAGGTGGTGGTTGTCTCCCTGTGGGACATTGCAGCTGCATCAGAGCTGTTTTCATCTGGTGTCAGCAAGAAGAAGGAGCAAACCGTCATGTACTCTAGTAATTTCTAGTTACTGAGATTACTCTGAACTATGGAAATTGAACTCAGCTATATGGTGACCAGAAAATCAGGGATATCATAGCGCATGGATAATGTTGTTTTCACAGACAATCTTGCTCTATATGTCTCCCTAGTAGTATGAGTCAGATATAAGCTTTTAACTGTCAGTTTGGTGTTATTTAGGGCATCAAAAATACCAATTTCCCATTTCTGTAACTGTAATTTTGACTCCAAATGTTATTATGTTTTCTTCATAAACCCTCAGTCAGTAGTGGGGAATTATATACAAATCACACTATAATTCTATGAGCTTTTAGAAAACAGTATTGACCAAAAAAAAAGAAAGAAAAAAAAGGTGTAATTCAGAAGGATCTGGTGGCAAATTACAATGTAATCACAACATCTCTGAAATTACAGCAAATACCATTACCCTTTGGGGTAATATCCTTTGACTGCTTTCCAGTGTCGGTGGACAGGTTTGTCTCTTCTCAAAATCTGGGATCAGCATCAAACATCCAAAACTTCAAAAGTGGGATTGTTTTCACATCGTAAAACCTTACCTGAAAGTCTTCTTGTGCTACCACCATGTATTCCCAAAACAGCTGCCTACCCCCAGTGGACACTTTGGGTGTCCAACGGGCAGCCAGATGATTGCACCAGGCACGAGTGCATACGACGGATCTTTCACATCACAGTGATGGTATCACATCCAGGTTGTACCTGCTGACGCCCAGGCTGCTCCTGGATGATGACTGAGTGTGGTGTCTGGACTGACATGAAATACAACCCATCTGAGTGCCCAGATCTGTGCCCTAGCCCTATTTAATTGACTAGTACAGACGTAGCTGTGGGTCGCAGTAAAGCAAAGACAAGTGAAGGGAAGTGAATAAAACAATGAATAAGAGCAAAGAGAAGACAGGTATTCCACCCAGTACAGTCCCGAGATAAAGCATTCCAGTCACTAATGAAAGGCATATGGTGCACATGAAAATATTCAATGACATTGAAATTATTTGAGTTGGGTCACCCTGACTTTGATACTGAAATAAAAAATTATATTCCAACTAAGGGCATGTAGGCCTGAACTTCTGCTGACTTAGCTCAGGATCCTTATTTAGCAAGGTGGGAGATGCCAGCCATCAGATTCACAACTGCACAATGAACCCAATCAAACACATCCCTGGTCTTTGGAAACTATGTGTTGTGAAGAAGGTAATTCTTAAACTGATGCTATTGTGCCTACAGAGTCCTTGGAGAAAAAAGGGTTTTTAGACAAAGAAAATAAATTTTCTTTCTGCCATTAATATCTTAAAATTATTCCTGGGAAGTCAGCTCTGTGCAAGATTCCCAGTTGCTTAATGTCGCTTAATCACTTCTGCTCAAGACCTGATGAATAAAAAATAAATTTCACTTAATATATAATCAGATTCTAAGTTGAGTATTTTTTTCCTGTAGTGGGAAACTTCTCTTTAATATTCTCAATTTTGCTATTATTCTGAAAATCCATCCCATAGGGAAATTAGTTAATCAAAACAAATAATCAATTCTCTCATGCCCTCTATACATAGAAAGTCTGTTCATTAAAAAAGATCATGGACTATTAATTTGATGATTCTGTAGTTCTACGATATAGAAGAGGGAAATGGTTTTAAGGAAGTACTTTTATTCTTCTTTGATGTAAATACATTTTGTTGTGACAATTATCTTTTAAGAACTGCAGTCTTTGATGTGTGAATGAATTTTCCTAGTCTTGGAAAGACTTCAAAGTAATTTTAAGAAGATCTTTATATCTTAAAAGGAATAGATTTCCCAGTACATTTCAGAATAAGTAATATTTGAGTTTACATTATATAGCCAAAAGAGAATTTTTCAGTTTTCTATTTCTATGACATTCACTTTGACCTTTCACATTTACACTGAGTCTTTCTAGCTGCTTTGTCATGAATCACTCTTTTTGTGAACACTAGAAATAATTCTACTCATTACCAGTTCAAACTAGGGACATTTTCTGAAAGTATCTAGCTGGAGGATAATGTTAGTTCAATTATTATGCTGGAATACATTTTGATTGCAAGATGCAATGTAACCAGTCTTATACCAATTTCCGCTGGAAAGTTTCTTCTTGCCCATAAACCTTGAAAAAGGCTTCAAAATTGAAAAGTCAATAACAAAAAGCTTTTGTGAGATGTTTCTCAAAGTATCTCAATGGCTGTTTTATTCCTCTACACAATATAGTAATTTTCAATCCATCTTATACCTCCTCTGAAATCTACATTTATTCTGTCTAGAGTTCATATGCCATGATAATGCTCTATGGAAAAACATTTTGGTTTGTTCTGTTTTGCTTTATTATCTTTTATAAGGAAAAAAAATGCCTGTGCTGCTTTCAAAACTTATTACAAGAAAAAGTATCTTGAAAAGCTATTTTTGCATGAATGGAGAAAAACATGAGCCCTAAAAGAGAGATATATTTTGCAAAATAGAGTACATGTTTTCTAAATCTTGTTTCACTTCATTGGCCTTCAGTAATTTATTTTTCAATCTCACTTGTGCTTCCTGAGTCACTGTTAAAAGAGATTCATGGTAACTAACAGATACTCCATGGGCCTTCCTGCTACTTGTTGTGGTGCTTAGTATAATATTTCTGGGTAAAGTTTGTTTTATATGTAAGTAGATAATTTACTTAATTAACTGTAATGAAAAGATTTCAAGTACATTACACACCTGGCTACTCAGAAATAACACTCAGCAGTTATCCCCTTTTAACCTACTTAGAACATGGTGTATCTTACTAAAATAATAATACAATAGTTTAGAAAATCTACAATATGAAAAACCTGTATGTGTTGGGTGACTTTAACACTTGAAAGAACTTCACTTGCCAGGACAGGATAATAATAATGGGAACTACTAATGGAAATTCCTGTCCCACACAGCTGGAAGTATTCCCACCTGGGCTTGACAGCTCAATAGGTGAGGCATTGGCTTGAGACTTGTGATTTTCTTTGTCATGGTCTTTAAGTATGACCTCAGGAAGGCTATTTATCCCCTCTCTGTGCCTTAGTTTCTGCCCTGCCTTGTCTATTAAGATTACCAGTTTTGGGCTCCAGAATTTTCTTTTACTACACCTTTATATGATACCTTAAGGACTTCCATATACTCCTACAGTACTGGTAATAGATAATAGCATCAAGAAGTTCTGAAGGAAAGTAGGGAAAGATCCAATAGTCCATGGTTTGCTGTTCAGCAGGCAGGACTTTTATGAAGACAAATAATCATGCATTCCCATTTTCATGCACTTCATATCATGCCATACCATGTCTCGTGCCAGCACATCTATTTGTAAGGACATATGATGGACCAGACAAGGCACACAATCACTAGTTTGGGGTCTTTTCTCCTGGCAACAGAGCCATATGGATTTGTTTGGGACATGGACAGTGGGATTGGATGCATTCTCAGCAAGTTTACAGAAGACACTAAGATGAGTGTTGTGGCTGATACTTTAGAAGGATGAGATGACATCCAGAAAGAACTTAGCAGACTAGAGAGGTGGGTCTGAATGAGCGTCACGAAGCTCAACTAGTCCTATGCCTGTTTTGGGGCTGTCCCAATCTTGGATACAGGCTGGGCAGTGAGTGGAACTGAGGACAGTCCTGTAGAGTACCTGGGGGCTCTCATGGGTAAAAAACTGAATCTGACTTGGAAGGTACACTTGCAGCCCAGAAGGCCAACTGCATCATGGGCTCCATCAAAAGCAGCAAGTCCAGTGGGTCGAGGGAGGTGATTCTGACTCTCTACTCTGCTCTTATGAGATTCCACTCTGGAATACTGAATCCAGCTTTGGGATTAAGAATAAGAAAAACATAGACTTGCTCAAGCAGATCTAGAGGAGAGTCATGAAGATGATAGGGGTCTGGAGCATGTCCCCTACAAGTTTGAAAGAGTTGAGGTTTTTTAGTGTAGAGAAGTGAAGTCTCTGAGGAGAACTTATAACAGCCTATTTGAATATATTAGAAAGATGAAATGTAATTAAAGAATCTCCTTCATTTGGGAATGAGGACAATGTGAGTTTTTATGCAAGAGACTATACGTTTCCTATAGTTCTTTGTGTCACACATATTTTTCATGTTTTTTAGTATTGCTCAAAGCAATATCATCATATGAGTACACAGTACTGTATATGAACTTGACAGTCCACATATGATTCACACTCCTTTTCCAATTTTTTAAATTTACTTTCGTCTCAATATAAATTTTTCCTTCCTGTTTGTGTAATCAAAACCATGTGTTAGTGCTTCTGCATAGATGACATGAAATTTTCTACACTTATATATGGACATATATATATATATTATATGTATTCACAAGCACTTTTCTCATTCGGTTACTTAAAATGTAACTGGCAGATATTTTAATTGCACAAGTAAACCAAAAATAGCAGAAATACAGATATGCTTCAATCCCCCAAAGATAAACACACAGAAACAAAGTGAATCATATCTCAGCTTAGACCTTGAATAGCACAGAAGTATCTGAAGCCGCTCCCAGGTGCCTCTGGCAACCTGCATGCTCTGTGCAGGTTACAAGAATTCTCTGATAACCTGCAGCATGCATAGGATGTGTAATGCTCAACAGTTCATCATTTTAAGGACAGCACCAGCTTAATCTGGTATGTCTCCGAGTTGCTTTTGGTATGGATGTCAAAGCAATCAGTCTGGTTACTTGCCAACTCCTTCAAACTTCATTAAAAACAGGTCAGAGGACTTCATTTTATATATCTGAAGTTCATTCTTAGTCTATCATCAGAAAATCAACTCCAATAAATAAGTGCTGAGGTGGCATGATTTTTAAATGTGCATCTAATGTTTCTTCTTATTTAACTTGTTGGAGTAAAAGAGATATCAGGCTTGAATGCATATCCAAATTCCATGACATGCAGACATTTCCTTCCTATCATAATAATAGATACAATGCACTGTATATTGCATAACAGATTTAACATAAAATGCAAATGGTAGCTCTAATTGTTTAGATAGTGTCTCCCTCTCCAAAAATTAATGTTTTTGCTTTTGTTCTACTTTACTAATTATGTTTAGTGAGTAACAGGACCTGATAAGGTACTTCATAATTTTGTTTTGTGCTCTTGTGATGCTGTGAATGTCAAATTCATGACATTAGGCATTATGGGTTGTCATGTACTGCAATTGAGTCATTAATTGCTACTTAATGAAGTGTTTATGTACGTAGTTTGTGTATGTAAGGGTATTGGGTTTTCGCGGGAGCAAGAGGGATGCCTGAAGGAGGCTGAGATCCCATTGGAAGCCCACTCTGGAGAAGGTTTCTTGCAGGACCTGTGGCCCCATGGACAGAGGAGCCCACCTTGGAGCAGGTTTGCTGGCAGGACTCGTGACCCAGCAGGGGACTGATGCTGGAGCAGCCTGTTCCTGAAGGACTGCACACCATGGAAGGGACCCACACTGGAGCAGGGGAAGAATGTGAGGAGTCTTCCCCCCAAAGAGAAAGGAGCAGCTGAAACGTGATGAACTGATGGCAACCCCAATTCCACAGACCCCTGTGCTGCTGGGGGGGGAACAGGGAGGGAAATCAGGAGCAAGGGAGGGGTGAAGGAAAGGTGTTTTTAAAATCTGGGTTTACTTCTTGTTATTCTACTCTGATTTTACTGGCAATAATTCAATTACCCTAAGTGGAGTCTCTTTTGTCCATGACAGTCACTGGTGAGTGATCTCTCCCCGCCCTTATCTTGACCCATGAGCCTTTAGTTATATTTTCGCTCCCTTGCCCAGCTGAGGAGGGCAGTGAAAAAGCAACTTTGGTGGGCACCTGGTGTCCAGTCAGAGTCTAACTAAAACTTGAGTATTTCTTTATGGAAGATGTTTTTAATGGTGTTTTTTGGTGTTTGGGTTTTTTGTTTGTTTGTTTGTTTGTTTGTTTTTGTGTTTGTTTTTTTTTTTGTGTGTGTGTGTGGTTGTCGTTGGGTTTTTTTGGTTGGTTTGTTTGTTTGTTTTTTCAAAAAAAAAGGAAATTATATTTTTCAGGTTAGATCACTTACTTATAATTTGTGTTGTAAGAGGCAAATTAAAATGCATCACAATGTAATCTATACACACTTTCCTTAAAATACCAGGTGTATTTTGAAGCTGATGAGAAATGTCTTCAGATACCACTGAAATACATTATCTCTCTGACTTATGTTGAGTAGCTGCTTAACAGCCCTAGAGGCAACATGCAGCATTTAAATATAGGAAGTAATGAATAATTTTGTCAGCTAAATTTCAAGAAGTATTTGAGACAAGATGAGTATAGAGAAGCAGATTAATATTTTGTCAAAAGATTTTTGCTAGCACAACCTTAATTCCAAAGATGACACATTATGATAACTATAAAATATTAGAACCTTCACCTTTTAGTTCCTTATAGATTTTTCAACCCTAATTACTTTTATAATACCTTCATCTTCTCAATCACCTGTGAGAATATGCTCACAGTATATACCTTCTCACAAGTACTGACAAAAGTTTGAAAGCATATTCCAAGCAAGCCAGAATAAAATTACTGGTTTTCTTCTCAAATATATTTTCCATTTCATACTATTAGCTGCAGTGGTCTTGGTATCTGTTGTTTTCATTTGTTTTATTTACTTATTTATTTATTTTTATTATAAAATGTTAATTTAAAATTATTTTCTGCTTTTATCAGAAACTGCAAAAGGCCAATTTTGGCTTTTAGTCCAGACATTAAAACCCAGAGTCAGGCAAAAACCTCAAGACAGAGCGGTACCTGAGAAAAGAGGAAGTTAAAAAAGAAAGTGATATTATAACTACACTAAATTCAGTGCCAAAATTCTCATGCAAAATGTGGAATTAAAGATTTATTTTCCTGAAAATGGAAAAATACCTCACTCTCAATGTCATTTGGCTATGTAAAGACAGTGCTTCTATAGATTAAAGGCAAACTGCTCTTATCCTTCAAATACCTAATGAAAACACATTTCTGTGACAGAAAAGCAATTTCTGTAAGTCAGTACTGTATAATATTATAAGCTCTGCATTTAGTAATATGTGTGCTAAACTGTAGAGAATAATGGTTATATTAAAGTACAGGCTAATAAAAATTGGTGCCTTTGCCTCTAACTTCTGACAATGAGGGTTATAAGTCTTTTTAAACATGAGAAGTTTCAGTTTTATGATTTCCATGCAAGCTGGTTGATAAAAGACATTCATCAAGGTTTGCCTTTGCTGTGTTACACATAACCTCGAAGGCTCTCCACATCTCTATGGGCAACTGAGCAATAATTTCTTCAGCCTTTCCAAAGATGGCAAAGTTAACCATCTTTCCTAGGATGCTGCTAAAATTCCTTATATCTAAGACTTTAGACTACAGGAGGGTGACACAGACACAGAATGTTTTATGCTGGAGAGAGAAGAGAGGAAAGATTTTAATAACCAACTTATGAGTGTGAGAATTGAATGTTATGTTTACATATCATGTTGTCTTTTCCACAGTACTAAAAAATGCTGCACATTGGATGCTTAGATTGTGAGTCCCAATTAAAAATTGTGAATGCTCAAAGTATATATGAAGGGACTTTTATGACAGCATCACTATAATTTTACAGGGTTTTAAGGAAATCTGAAAGAATCTTTATATGGGATTTTGTAGAAAGATTCCTGACTTAAATGAAAAGGTAAGAATTAAAAAAACGGAACAGTTAAAAAAAAAAAAAGTTGTCAAAACTAGAACTCCTATGCAAATCATGCCAGGTTCACCTAGTAAGGCATCTCTAAAAGTCTGATAATTCATAATATGTGAAAAGAGAAGCTAAAAATTAAAGTAGACAAAAAAATACTTGTTCTAGGTGGAAAATAAAGATAAGCTTAAAGTGCATATCATATGCAAGTGATAGAAAAAAATGTGAAGGGATATAGAAACGCTCTGTGCTAGGAAGGAGCTGATGTTTTTAGCAAAGTGCTTGAAGAAATAAAGTTTTAATATGAAGCATTATATTTTTTAAAGTTTTCAGTTTGATAAAAAGCTTATCGTGTTGCCTTTGGAAAGGAAAACACTTTGCAGAGTACAACCTTGCTGCTTAAGCAGGACGAGAGTGCACCCTGTCTTGTCTGTACAAATGATATGAGGAAGATGTGCTATCTAGAAAGCAATTGTTTCACTTATCCCAGTATGTTTTCCTTCTGCTTCATTTTTTTCTGCTACCAATAACAGAACATAAAATGTATTTAGGATAATAATCATGATCTGTGGTATCCAAAAAAAAGAAAGAATAATCAACCTTGAAATATGGAAAATTCTCTTTAAACGTGAGAGAGAAAAAACTTTCCTGTTTAAGGGTTATTGGACATTGGAACAGGGACTAGGGAATTTGTGGAGTCTTCCTTTTTGGAATAACTTAAAATCCAACTGAATGCAGTCCTGGGCAGCCTGTTTTAGCTGATCCTATGTTCAGAGGAGGGTCAGACTAGAGGAAGTCAGACACTTTCCAACCTCTGTTGCTGTGTAGTCCAACAAAGTAGCTTTGGTTATGATAACATGCAAAATCCTTAGAACAGGTCTTTTTGGAGGTTTCACTGAAAAAAGCATCCACTTTGACTATTTTGGAAAAAACCAACCCTGTATTGCTGAGTAAGAACCATAAAATCTGTGGGAATGCACATGTTATTGAAGAATGCCCATGATGTTTTTTTCTGGGCCACTCAAACTACTGACCATAATAAACAAAGGGTCAGTTTGTTTCTCCTGGCCAAGGGTGAAGTTGTGAGAAGGGAGAGAACTATCACACCCTGTTCATTTATCAGGTTTCCTTATTGCAAAGCAGTACTAGCCAAGTAATGGAGCAACCTGGTTCTCACCTGGCTTCATCCTGTGCCAGTTAATCAAGACTGAAAGTATAACTAAAGCTCCACAGAAATTTTTTTCATGGGTAGGGTTAGAAGAGTAACACCTGACTAAGTGTTCATGCTGACTGCAGCAACAATACAGCTGAAATGCTGTCAGGGACTGATGTATCTTTGTCTATTTATGTGTTTCTTGAGGGTGAGGCTGATTTGCATTTTCAAGAATTTACTAGCTTTTTTTGTTTTTAGTTGGATTAGTAATCAACTAACCTTGTGAATCCCACCTACAGAACCTCAAAGGTGTGCATGTGTGTATACATATTGCACTGCTCTGCTGGAAGAACAGTAGTTCATGTACAATGAAAGTTTTGCCATTCCAATCCTTGTCCTTACTGATCCTATCAAATCATTCTGACTTAGCAGATCAAAGTCAGCTTCTTCCAAACTTCTTGGGCCATTCTTCTCATACAACTTCTCAAAAGCATAGGAGCTCAAATGCACCTATCATCCCATTTCATCTATTTTTCAAGGGATTTGCCTAGCCCAAGTTTAGGACATTCAGGCAGGAGAGCTTCCTTTGCTTTCATCTGGTGAGTATTTCACTGCTCAGACTGACCTCACTGATCGAGCTTCTTCTAAAGTCAGCCAACCCAAGCCTTTTTTGAGTTTAAACTGGTTTTCCTAAATGTACCACCTGCACTATCCTATCCTCTCCCAAGTCGTTATTCCTAGCTTTTCAAGCAATTACAAACTATTACCCTAAGCAAAACAAATTTTTAAAAAATGAAGTGTTTGAATGTATGATGTTAAACTTTTATTTTTTTAATTCCATTTCCAACAGTTATTTTCACATTGAGAGTATTTCCTGACACAATGTTGTACTTATATACCCTTGTAACTCTTTCCTGGAATTGTCTTAGGTAGACCAGATTAGGCAGGTGATTACTTAGATCCTCAGGGCTGAACAAACAGTAAATTCTTTTTTCACAGAATCACTAAGAAATACACATTTCAGCACTGTGAAGGGTAAGGCCATATATTTCAGATATGTGAGTCTAAAGACAATCTGTTAAGTCTGTTTACTATAACTGTCTTGCTATAAAGAGAAACCAAATCCAGGACAATTTTGCTTCCTAATGTGTTTTCTGCTCAGTTCCAATGGGCAGGCTGGGTTTGTGGAAGGCTGAGCATGCGCTTAGAAGATCCAGATACACATACACACAAAATGCAAATCTAACCACACTGCTCAGAACAGGCAAAGAGAAGTCTCTGCCCCAAAAAACCTCCAACACTCACATAAATATGAATGTTAAAGGCCTGAACCTTCTCTTCCTTAAGTATTTATATATTGTCATCTCTATTGTTTCCATTTATTATGCGTTTTATATCGGGTTATTAATTATTTTCCTTGCTTTCTATTCTTGTTTTGTTTGATTGATTTTAAGTGTAAGGGCTTCTAATCAGATATCCTCACATACATATATTCGAGCGTAATACAGAAAGACATCAAAATATGTATATGCAGTTTATATCTTGCTTAAATAAACAAATGTCATTTATGTAAATACTTTAAAATATTTTATTTGGAATTCAGCATAAATTTAGAGAAATACCACTGGGAAAAAAATAAACAAAAAAAAACCACAAACAAAGAACTGTGAACCACACAGATGAATCAATGAGAGAAGAGTAACCTCTCTCAGTCAGCAGGTAGGGGAACACGTGGTTCTGAATCTTACATATAGGAAAAACCTAGGCACTCTGTAATAGAATGAGAGTTTTCTGACTTTCTGGGGTATATCCTTCAATCTATTTTGAAAATTAAATGTGACTGCTTTATACTTAACTTATAATTAATTTTCTTTTGGTAGAAAGGAAAGAAGCATAGCTGTCAAAATCAGGTACTAAAGTATCTGGGAAATCTGGTCCTACTCCCAATTCTGCTGCAAGTCTACTTGGTGACTTTAAACAAGTTACTTCTCTCTAAACACTGATTTCTCTATATACAGGCTGCAGATGCAGATGCTGTCTCATGATCATTTGTTGAGATTCACAGGTAGAAAAAAATATTACTATAATATTAACAAACTTTTTACAAAAGACCCTTATTACCAGCCAGGTGCCAGTTGGTGCCAGTTGATTGACTGATGAGCTGTAGCTATTTACCACTGACACCAGGGCATAGAAATACCCAAACAGCCACATGAAAGAAATATTTATTGTCAAGATTATAAATAATAACAACAAAACATTTAGGAATACTTTTCTTGAAATCTACCCTGAAAATGTCTTGTTCTAAACGAGTCATCTTAGCACAACAAATATAACATAAAGAAACAAATTAGTTATTACTGAACACTTGTTTCATCCTCAGAAATCAGAGACAGATGGGGCAAACATGACCCCCATCAGATGCTGAAAAACTGCAGAATTCCCCAACCCCTCAGAATGAGTTTTCCACGTAGCAAAATTGCAGAATTCCTTTCTGAACAGAAAGAAAGAAAGAAGATATAGACATAATTTTTTTGTCCATTTTCTAAATTCTCCTAGCACAAGTTATATTCCTATTAAGAAATAATTCAGGTAGTGTTGAAAGTTTTGACACAATTCATGCATGGAATACACCTAATCACATATAAAATAGACTCATTGCCTAGAGGCAGCCTCAAGAGGTTATATGATTATTTCTCTAGTTCATGGCAGGATCAGTACATGACAGATGTTTGCTGAACCTGTTCCTAAAAACCTCCCATGGTGGAGATTTCAAAAGCTTCTGTGTACTTCAGTGACCATTTGCTGTAGTAAAAATCTCTTTACGCAGAACTTATATGGCAAAAGGATGGGATTTCAAGTCAAAATTAGAATACGAGGTTAATAAATGGAGAAAAAGATAAGACAGAATATAATTCAGCAATTAATTTTGTGATATTTTTAGGTAAGCCTGCCTAAAAATGTAATACATTAACTAAATATATACCCAACCAGTCCATGGGGAAGAACATATTTGTATGTATTAATTTACAATGGACCATTTTCACTTGAAGACAAACAAGGATACATTTTAATTAAAAAAATCTGCTCATAATATCCCCAAAAGAAAGTAGTCCTTTTTTATCACCTGCTGCCAATATACTAAATTAATTATTTTCATGCATCTCAGTCCATTTAATTTCATCACTCCATCTTTTAATACTTTTTAAAGTATAACAAAATATTTGTTCTAGCAAGAATGAAGAGCCTTACATTTGACATGAAAATTTGTGTGGAAATATAAGAAGCGTTACATAGATAGCCAAATAGTACAAGACACAACGAGACGAGGAAAATGGAGCATCTTTCATTTTTAACTTTGCAGATTATAGATAAGATACCAGACACATTAATCTTTCAAAGTAGTTCCTCGCTCATCTCCAGGAATTATTTTTATTATCAAATCTGAATGGAGTGTTCTACGATTTAATGTATTTCATTTAGCACATGAAAGACCTTCTCTATCTGCCCACAAAAACATTGTGGACTAGAGATGAGACATGTTGGGACTCACACCAGCTTCCCTCTACCTCAGCAATGAAATCTTGTCAGTCTTGACACGGTGCAAGAGGGAACAGTAGACATCTGGACCCAGAGTGCAGTGAACAAGTGGCCACGAGCAGCCCAGTGATTCAGAACATGCCTCTCAAAAGGGGGATCTATAAGTTTGGCCACAGGTCTATTTTTGGGATTGAACTTCACAGGGTTTTTAATGCAAGAGAAACTATGAAGCAAAAAAAAAAAAAAAAAAGAGCTCACCTCAAACCCCAAAAAGCCCATTATCAGGTTTCATTCTACTTGCTTCCCTTCTAACCTCCGTAATCTTGACAACTCCATGAATTCTTTCTTGTAATTCCAGCAGACTGCAGGAAGGATATTCTTTCAGCCTATCCTTTCAGCTGCAGCGTGCTCCCAGAGGATTTGCTTGAATTCCCACAGGTCAAGCAAAATGTATGACCTATACCTCTTCTTCTCAGTAATTGCTCCAGTGAGCATCAGACAGAATTGCATGATGCTCTGACACAGCCAAAATAGCAAGAGCTTAGAGCTCAGATGTCCCTATAATTTGTTCCCTTTACCAGTTGATATCCACTTAGCTTGCAGGTTTCTCGTGCACCAGACTTTTGGGAGTTTTCTTAGGAATCTCATTCTCCTGGTCTCTTATCCTGACGCTGAGATGTTGTTACAAAGCCTGGGAGGCCCAAGGGGCTTTTGCAGATGCTGCTTAAATGTACTTAACCCAGTTGACTAGAAGCGAGACAAAAAGAACCTTGTTGTACCTGTACTCTGTAGCAGCCACCAGCCCTGCAGTACCCATCACGGTTTGTGGTTTGTGTTGGGAGAGAATTTTAAAGACCGTCTTGTTCTTTCCCCCTGATGTGGGCAGGAACATCTTTCACCAGATCAGGTAGCTCAGAGTCACTGATAATTGTTCTGATCTGGTATTATTATAGCAGTGGAACACGTGGGAAAAAAGTTTGTAAGTTCTGAGTGGAAGGTACTGTATATAGATAGTGTCAGATATTCGCCAGTGAGCCTAAGACAGATAATCCAACCTCTACACGTTGCAATTACTTGTGCAAGAGAAATTAGATTGGTTTTTTTGTACTTATAATAGTTATATCTTGTTCTTATTCAACTCCTTTCTTTAATTTTTTTTTAATATTCCTTCTAAGACCCTTCAGTTAGGCCCCAAATGCGTGTGTGTGGGGAGAGATTTGCTCAAAAATACTTAAAAATCTATTTGTTTCCTAGAAACTAATTTCCTTCCAGCTACAACAGTGAAAAATGTGAAGCTGTCACAACCTCAGAACTTCCTACACTCTATAACGCTGTTCTGCCATGGCCATTGTTGTACCTTGTCTTCCTATATTATATTGAATCCTTCAAAACTCATGATTTGTGTGATTTCATATGGTATAAGGTGCTATATATGGTAGCAATTTTAAAATATATGTTTTAGACAGTCTTTCTATAAGGAATTCAGTGGGGGAAAAATGTATGTTCTGCTTAACCAAACATCCTAAAAAACCCCACAAACAGCATATTAAGAAGTGAGGATTTATATAGCCCACACTTCTTGTTATATATTGTTCCTTGAAATTAAAGTAATTCTGCCGTTAGCAATTAAAACAAACATAAAAATGTTTAGAAGCCAGTGGAAGCTCTTCAGGTACAGCAATTAATGATTTCTGCAATATATTTATCTGTCTTAAATGTTTATAGCACAAGGATGAATGAAAGACACATTTTGATTTGAATTAAAAATAGACAAAACAACCTGACACTTCGCTCTCCTCCAGCTGCAAGTTTAACTTTGAGAAATACAATAATCCAATGTCAATATTTTACAAAACTACAAAAACATGGTATTCTCCTATTCTTATCCATTTATAAATAAGGGATTTTTAATAAAAAGTATTTCCACTGCATGCCCCCACTATTTGGCAAAGAGATTCAGAAAGAGAAAAGCAATGGTATAAAATGTATCTTCTTTTTATAACACTACAAAACTCCAAGTTAAAAAGTAGTTAATTTTTAAAAACAAAAAAAAAAGCCCTTGACTCATGTTTGCAAAAGTCTTGTTGAAATTACATGCAGGGTAAAATTCTAAGGGGCAGTAGAATTTAGGGGGATCAGAGGCAGGAATTGCATAGGAGCAAGGGTAGGTCTCGCTGTTTATCATCCAAATAGATGAAGTAATGGCACTGAATGTTGTCATGGTTTGTTACACTTTAAAAGAGAAGCTGCAGGCTACGCATGGAAATACAGACAAGCTTCTAGTTTCTTTACTAGCTACATTAGTATATTTATTTTTGTACCTTTATTGAATATTTATTTTTAATCTGTATCAATTTTACTTATGTGTACCTCATCTTTTCTAATACTGGCAGATACAGAGCAGACCAGTACAGCACATTGTTTTTACTTATTATCTGGCCCTAAATAATGTAACCACTGAGCAAGTTTCAGACTCTGTGGACAAATGTGCATAACATGCACAGTGGCAACATTAAGACGTGGTATTAGGAACTTAATGGACAATAAAAAATAAAAGAAATTATTTAAGCTACCACACCGCCCTTCAGCAGGAACTGTTTATTTTATAAGTGTATCCAAACACTAAAGTGACAGCTAGTAGATTGTGAAAGCTTGTAGAAAGGTGTGTTCATCAAAAATGTACACTCAAGTTTCTCTGAAATATAGTGGAGCATTTGTCAATGTACAGCTCACAGTTAAAGGCACAGATTTGTACCTGCAAAGCTTTAAGAAGTCCCAAAACAGGAGACACTGTTAATTTTTCAAATCGGCACTGCTGTGAAACTGATCTCCAGAGGAGTTCCAAGCTAACAAATAAAATTTGGCAGGATTGATTCCAGTTGTTCTTTCCAGAACTCCCTGAGTTGATGCACCTGCCTTTACAGTGAACCCAATGCAAAACAATCCATGCATAGCACTGTGGAAAGTCAGTGTGCTGTCCTGTAAACATCAGCTACGCTAAGCCAAAATCAATGTAAACCTTCTTTTTGGAGAATAGGGAGGTAAATAGAGACTCTACTCCAGTATCTCCACTATTTCTGTCAATAAGTGGTCTTAGAGAAGCTGTACCTGGTACTGAAAAGGGGAACAGAGAATACTTTGTACTGCAAGCCCCACTGTGACTATTTTCCTCATGCACATTCATACCACCACATACACTGCAGAGAACAAACCTGTGCCCAGCCCCAGCAGACTTTGGCCTGCGGTCCATGGAGTGGGGACAATGCAGCTGGTTCTGCTGCTCAGCCAAAGGAAGGAGCTGACCGCCTTTGCCTGCCCAGCTGGCCCCAAAAAGATGTCTCACACAGATGCCAAGATCCATCATGATCATTTTCAGGGCAGAAGACACAGGATATTTTTCTCAGAACTCAGCATATCTTATCTGAGAAATAACGGCTGGAGACTTCTCTTCACAAGTAGTACAGGTGACCAGAAGTGCCCAAAGTAATTTTTTTCTGGGTGAAAAATCAAAAGAAGTGTCAAATCTCATTAGAGATCAGCAGCATTCCTACTGTGATAAGGAGATAAATGGTAATGTGTACTAAACCGTTCTATTTTCTCCCTTTTTCTTCCCATACTACATTAACAAACCCATGAAAGAACACTGGACAGTGGGGTTTTTTTTGCATCCTGCTGCCATTATTTGCCAACCACCACTCCAAACACTTCATCTTCAGTCTGAGCAAGCCAAAAGCTTCTTGCTTGATCACAACAGAGTGAAATCCACCTAATGAGGAAGCTGAATGAAAGCTTTCTATAACGCTGTCTCTTCAAATAATTAATATCAGAATTCTTTGTAATTAAATATCTGTTTGACTTTTGTTTGGGAGTCAATATGGTCAATGTCAGTGAGTCATTGTGAAACTTAAATGAATTGAGATTGTATGGATTCCTGCTTCTGGTAAAATTTTTAAGAGTAAATACATCATGAACTGTGTCAGCAACAAGCTGACAAATTACAAATTACTCAAAAGGACAGAGATTGTGAAAATCTTAATCTAAATCTTCTTTCTTATTATTGTTGTGCCACACTAATTCATTTTACTGGTTCTTCTATAATCTTCAATGATTGCCAGCCTTTGAATTGTCAGTTAAATAAATAATTTCAAACAAATAATATGAATTTTCAAATTGTTAATTTTTATCTCAATGAAGCTCTCTAATTAACAATATATATCTTATATTTAGGGACTTATGCCAGCATGATATACAGCCAGTAAAAAAGAATGTACTTAATAATAATTGGTGAGAATAATATGTGCATTGCAGATCTATTTCACAGTTCTGCACATCTTAAAAAATTAAGAATCATTTGATATGACTGAATACATTACAAGATATACATTACAACATATGCAACATACAGTAATGACAAAATAAATTAAAATATTAACAACAACAAGAATACACTAAGAGGCAGATGGAAAAAAAAATCACTGGACTAAGAAGGCGAGGCTACTCTTCCTATTACCAGTTCAGTGGTTGGATTGATATTTGGAAACTACTGATTCCTAATGTCCTGTTAAACTCATCTTTACTATCCAGTTATGAACAAATTTATTCCTCATAATTTTGATTATTTTATTATTTACAATGTAATACTTTGCATTTCTTGTAACCTGGTGATAAAATGAATTTAAATATGATATGATATAATATGAACGGATCTTTTAAGACCACATTCTCTCTTGTTATTATTCTGGCTTAGTATTGTTGCAATTATCTCAATGGCTCTACCTACAACATATGAAGCTGTAGGCTATGAGCTAAAGAACTGTGTAATGTATTAAATAATTTCACCCAACTGTGATTTATTTATTAAACTAATTTGCATTGGAAAATGTCAATTTTTGGAGGAAAGAATCCGTTCTACAACATCAATTAATTCAATGCTTGAAGGACTCCCTGAGTAATAGTCTGTTAAAAGCAGCTTCAAAAAGGAAATTATAACCTCTTATCCATGCTTGTAGTAGAAAGCCTAAATTTCAAAGAAAAAAAAGATTTAAATTAGAAGTTAGGACAATTGTCTAGTGGTAACAACAGCAAAGGTCTGACACGACCTACCTGAAAATGCAGTGGGCTTTTGTCATCATTGGTCTTTAGAAGAAACTGAAAAAAATATTTGCCAAGGATAATCCTATCTTGGGGTAATTGGAAGACTGGAAAAGTTCATTTAGTCCCAACAGCCCTGCCACAGGCAGAGACAGTTTTCACTAGAACAAGATGCTCAAAGCCCCTTCCAACCCGGCTATGAACACTACCACAAATGGGGCATCCACAGCTTCTCTGGGCAACCTGTTCCAGTGTCTCACCTCTCTTCCAGTAAAGAATTTCTTCCTAATATCTTATGTAGTCTCTTTCCATTTAAAATCATTCCCCCATGTTCTTGTAAAATTCCCCCATGTCCTGTAGGCCCCACACCCACGTGATATCACATGAAAAAGTTGCATTGTGGGGTTGACTTTTCTGGACTTTTTTTGGAATGATTTCAGGTGCATGTGCACCTATAAAACTAAAGAAAAACAGAAGTATTTATTTATTTTTGGTTTCTTTCCCAACAGTTTCTATGAAATGCGGAAAAAAACAATGACCACCTAAAAATGTTTCCTAGATTGGTCACTGATTTCCGGGTCATAACCCAATGGAACCTTAAATAATAATGCTAACAGGTAGAATAAAAATTACACTTTTAAGTTCATTCTGACTTTTATAATTATATTAGAAAAGTATATTAATTGCTGTGAAAAAGGAGCTTTAGTTGTCTATAGTTTATTAGCTATCATTAGCCACTTTAAAAACACAAGGAGTAAAGTAAAAAGAGATAATGAATTCTTTCAGAATAATACTGCTAAAAAGAATCTTTAGTTCAGAAAATCTCAAAGGGAAGGATGGACTGATAAAAAATAAAAGAATCAGCATAAAATTTTATCACAGTGGTATGGTTGGATAGACTGACTATCATGAAGTGAAATTAAAACATGATAAAGTGTTATAAGCAGGAATTTTCTTCGGAAAATGTACTAAATTTCACTTGCTTAATCCATACATAAACAGATTTTGGTGACCTGACCTCCTGCATTTCTTACATGGTTGAAACAAAGCTTTGAAGTGTACAAGTACTTAGGTTATGAAGAAAGAGAAAAATAATAAAAGTGTGGGAGGACAGATTGTCTCCAGAATGCATTTTCACAACTCTGTACACAGAAAGTAATTTCTAGCTGATCATGGCCTTGTATTTTTAGATTCAGAATGCAGCAAAGAAACAGAAAAAGGTATTTCAACTCTGATGAACTCCTATTTATTTCCAATGTAGAACTCCCACAACTATCACCTAAGTTAAAACCATAATAGTGTGTATGAACATTTTTTTCATTAAGAAAACTTCCTAGTTGTCTCCCTTGCCTTTTCACAAGATCTTTTTATTTATTTTTAGCAAACCTATATCACAGTAACATTTTTTTTCCCCTCATAAAGCCAAATCATTGGATATGTGTATAAAGCCTTGCTGAAAAAAATTTAGGTATTATGTAGAGATTTGCTTTGTGGACATCTTCTTGATTAGACCCATCAGTCAGAGAAAGTGATCACATCTACTTTAATGCTGCTGGAGCTGTGCTGTTACACATTCAGAATTTGTTTTTCCACCACTGAAGAGGTAATGAGGTAACGTATAAGAACTTCCTCTGAAATAAATTATAAAGTTCCTGTGACTTAAATGCCACAGATTGAAGGCCTGACAATGTATATACCAGGTCACAATGCACATCAGATAAACATGCAATCAGATTTGAGAAGCAGGGCTTGAATACAGATAATTTTGGACATTTCATATAGATTTAAGTACTGATTTTACTAATATAAATTTATTAACAAGACATCAAATTACTGATATAAATGTTTATAATTCAAGGTGTTATCAAAATCAAAACCAGACACAGGAAATTAGGGAAAAAAATTGTTCCCATACTAAAGTTTGAAAGAATAGTGCTGGTAGTGTTGGTGGTAAAAAAAAAATACACACTTACTCATAATTTAAAAGACATTGAGTATCTTTTAACCATGGAAGACTATAAAGGTAATTCCATACTGAAAAGCCTCCTTGCTTGAGTTCAATTTGCAATTTGGAATAGAATCATGAATCATCGAATGTTAAGGATTGGAAGGAACTTTAGAGATCATCAAGCCTGTCCTTGAACATTTCCTGGGCAACCTGTTTCAGTGTCCAGTGTCTCAGCACACTCACAGGGCCATGTGAACACTTAATTCCTAAATCTAAACTAAATTTTCCCTCATTCAGTTTGTACCCATTACTCCTTGTCCTCATTACCCTTCCTGATGAAGAGTAGATTTCCTTCATTATAAACAAAGATTAATACTTTTCTTAAAGAAAAGTACAAACACTAATCTGGGAAGAATTTGGCAATCATGGTATACCTGCATCTGATAGCCCTAGATCACGAGGCTTTTGTTAATCTTTGTCATATTTTTCCCAGATAAGAATTTTCCATAGGAAGGAGTAAAATTTTATTCTTGAAAATAATTAATCATGGCCTAAGTTGAGGAGTACAATTGTGAGGCAGTGTTAACTAATAGCTGCTGCACTGCATCATCTGTGGGAGAGGGAATAATAAAGTCTGGGGTTTTGTTTAATTTTCAAAATTTCTATATACTGTTATTCAGCAATAATACCATCTCCTCTTTTTTCCTTGAAAACCTCACCTTTATCCATGTCGTTTCTGCTCTCTCAAACTCTCTCAGAGTTCCTAGCTACCTTCTTTCTCTCAGTGTTAATCTCTTTGCCCTTTGGGTCTCATCTGGAGTTTGACAGACAAGCAGACAACCTAACCTTCAAGAAAATGCTGTTAAAAATAGTACCAAATAAATTATTGGCTTGTGTGACATAATATTTGGTAGGAAGCTGGACAAAGCTCTACATATTGTACTGTCTGTGCCACCTACTATGTTTTTTCTGTCCTTAACCTCACAGATTCCCTGATAATTTATAATTATTAAAAAAATATATGGATAACAGCATCTGTCAAAAAGTCTGGGATGCATATTAATCTCCATGCAAGACACCTTAAGAATTATTTGTTTAAAATTAGGTGATGAATCTGGAAAAATGTCCTCTCACTTCAGGAAGAACAGTCTTATCAAGGAGAAATTTCACATTTGTACAGATGGCGACAGTTGTAGAGCACATTTTGGAGATGACCTGGATGTGGGACCGGACAGGAAAATAAAGATATACTCTGTCATCCACTTACCAAGCTTAGTGCTTTATGCACAAAACACTGTAAAGAGGTGACTTCTTAGTCCACAGAACAAATAGAAACTACAATTTATTGAAGCTTTATTTCTTTAGCTTTCACTTCTTACCTTTCCTGCTGTATATACCCTGCAGGTGCCTTGTTGCCACTCACACTCTTCAGATCTCTCTTGGATTTCGATGGTTCATCAACTGACCCATGGCTGGTGTTGTCCCAAATGAAGTTCAGCAGAACAATTCATTTCACAGACTTCCATCACTAGGTGGCACATAAGGGTATTTATGTACTGTTTAGTGGGCAAATTTATCCATTGCAATGTTTTCTGAATGAGGACATATTCCATAAAGCTAATCTGAAAAGTATGATTTGTTTCTAAAGGATCCTCTCGGAGGTGCTATTACCTGTCCTTTTAATACCTTCTGTCACCTTATTGTCTTGCCCTATGTAGTGAGTTTTGACCCCTGCGTATTTTTCCACCTTGGGACAGGGTGAAAACAACTGGTCATGAAACTCTGTAGTGGAATTTTCTGAGAATCCTCTGCAGAAGCATGATTCATTTATGAACATCTTTGGTTTAAAGCTCTTTTTAAGGGAACAGCACAGCTAGAGCCTACTAATTTGCATTTATTTTTTTTCTGCTGGCAATATAGAGCCTCATACAGAAGCTTCCAAGCAGTCTTTGGAGGAGGAAGGGCCCAAGGCTCATTTCACTGCACTATAATGTATGAATAATCCTTCATTTACATTGTAACATTTCCATATGGTAAGGAATATTTCGTCACTACCTGTTATATCAGCAACACTCCAGGGTAATGCTATAAACATTTCATTTTTGAAACATCTGTTGAATATTGATTTACAACATGCTTGTGAGGCTACAGACACATTTTGAAATCAGTTATCTTAATAGACTGCAAATAGTATTATCAACATTTGTAAATAGATACATTCAAACATGCCTATCAGGTAATTGCTTGCCATATACAGTGTTATTTGTCAATATCTACCTTTGGAAATAATTATTATCCTGTTTTCAGCTGGGATAGAGTAAAAACGTTTGTTTTTTGAGTTAATATTTTTGCATTGTAAATAATTGGTAGTGGACACTTCTTAATATGCAACTTGCCTAAGTTTAAGAAAATATAGCTGCACCGGTTTCTTAAAGGCTGTCTTGCTGTTCACCAATGTGAAGGTTCTGATTTTAACAATGTTCTTTTCTTTACCAGTTTACATCATTGCTTCCTTTCTCGGGGGGCCTTTTTATTTCTCTTCCCTCCCCCCTCCTACCCCCTTTACTTCTCTGAACACTTCAGGAAAAGTGCTGTGGTTGCTGAAGCATTACATCCTTCTCTAGGTATAATGTGGCTGGAGGGTGTCTAAGTCACAAATGAATGGTACAGGAGTTCTGCTGACAGGCTACCACAGCACACTGGCTATTCTGAATGCTTTTGTTCTGCCTCAGTTGTCTATCATGAGAATCATTTGTCCTAAGTTTAGTGTCAGTATTTCATGAGTTCACTCATTTTAGCTGAAAGGAAGAGTGCCTTCACTTTCTGCAGCACCTGAAATATCTGGCTGTGCATTTTCCTTGCTCTGTTACCTCTTATATACATCCTTCTATGGGTAATATGTTCTTAGTTAAATTATAATTTGGCTCGGCTTAGTTGTGGTGTGCTTCTTGAATAGAGCCGAGGAAGCTGTTTCAGGCTAGAGCAATCATCCGTACACCGTTCTTTATTTGGCCTTCAATTACCTGTTTGTTTTTATTCTGCTGACTTGTCCTTATACTTTCTGCTACTGCACACTCTACAAACCTTTTATTTTTCTGCACTATTTACATTTATGCAAAATCTTATCCTTCAACTAATTGCTTTTGTCCCCAATGTGATGAATTGCTTCCTTCTCTTTTCTTGTCTACCTGCTCTGACATAATTGTCTTTAAGCTATAATTAACATAGAGGTAGGGCATTTTCCATTACAGTTTTCTCCATACCTTCAAAACTTTGCATTTGCATACTGTCATCACTCCTTCATACTTTTAAATTTTCTTCTGCACAGATTTTGATTCCTTGCCCCCTTTATTCTCATGTTTGCTTTGTGCCTCTCTATGAATTATCTTTGTATTTATTTCCCTTGTGCTTTCCGCACAGATACAATATTTTCTCTGCTTTGTCTTGTGCCAGTAGCTGTTGGAGAAGTTACTATCAGAGTTACATATTCTTATTCAGGATCTCACTATTAATTTATGCAGAATTATTTGCTCTGTTTAATACTAGTCAGTCATTTCTATATTTTGTCCATATATAGGAGTATTTTTTTCCCCCCTGTGTTCTTGCTTAGTGTTTTCAAGAAGCTGTCTGTTGCACACATATATCATATTTTGGACTAAAAATGTTGTCACGGTTTTCTGGGCTGTGCCAACCATCTTTCTTTCCACTGCTGACACAGGAGACAAGTTTGACTGTCTGGGCTAATAGAAGAGTTTACCATGCTTTCCTCAAATGAGGCAAACAAGAGATGCAAATATACAAGTACGCTGTGAAAAGTGTGGTTAATATTCCTTCACTCACATCCAAAAGATTTTCTTTATCTACAGGGATTCAAATGAGGAAGGTAGGAGAGAGAGCATGCACAGGACAGAGAAACAAACAGGCAAACCCAGAGACTTAGAAAGCAATAATTTAAAAAGTACCCCATACCATTCCTTTAATACATGGGAGAAAAAACACTAAAGTGTAGGTAAATGGCATTCTGGCATAAAAAGTGTAAGAGACAGACCTCGTATCATCATCATACCTGGCAAGTAGATTTCTCACCTGTCTAGGAAGAAATCATCTCTCAATACCATGAATATAATGTTTGTGATGCTTGAGGCCAGCACATTGATTAGGCATTGGGAAAGGCAGCAGTGAGGAACAAACCAAAAATCGCACAAGGATAACATCTACTTCAGTTTCTTATGTGGGAGTGGGTCTTCCTGCAGATTTGGATACAACTTGGAAGCAGCAGAAAGGATAGGGATTCTTACATATTCTTTTAACTAAGTGAAAAATGCAGCAATATTTGGATGAAGCCATATCTGCCCATGTTTACATTTCCTACCTCTGAACTGAACATAGCAATGTTTGCAGTTGGTATGCTGCCAGTGTTTATTTTAGAAAGATTATATCACTTTCTCAAGAGCTTAGCCAACTGCTAGCTAGTCAGATAATTCAATGGTTTATATGAAAAAAATAGAAAAAGAAAGAGATGTATGAACTTCCTTCTAAAAATGTATTTTTTCTGACCAGGATTAAGTGAGAGACAGAGCAAAAGGGATTTGAACCACTTCAGAAGTGTTCCTTTGCTTGGTTTTTCCATTATTTTATTTGTAACCAACATACTGTCTCTATTACCCTAACATCACTCTATCATCTTTAAAGGCAAGCAAAAAACAGCGGAAGTTGACCGATGGAGGTTTAGCTGTTAAAAGGAGAAATAGCTGTGTGCTATACGTGGAAGCAATGCCGTTGTTTTAAAACACACAGAACCCTCTGGATCATTGCCTTCAGAGATGCCAGATGCAAGTCCAGGTGGCAGTGAACTTGAAAGCTCATTCTCATTAATACCTTTGCCAGTAGCACAGGGACCTTAAGCAGCAGAGAACACATTAAAGGCCTTTCTGAATTGCACTGTTTTTTTCAGCTTCCAGGGACATCAGTCTATTCAGCTAAAAGAGAAGATCTAAGGCAGTGCTTACTTCACTCAAGTCGTGTTGCCATTTTTAGATGTTTAAGTAACACATTTTCACTGTGATGCAAGTTTGAGGGCTAAGCAGTACATTTGTACAGGTGAATAAATTATTCAGGATCCCAAGTTGTATTCAGGTATCAATGACGACGACTGAAAAGTTGCAGAACAGAGATACAGGCAGACAGAAGATGATAGTGAATACTCTGCAGGCGTATTTCTACAGAAGGCCACACTTGCATATAACATCTCTATATACTTTTTCAAGTAGGGATACAAACAAGAGAGGTCAGAATCATCCAGCGACATCACAGTAAACAATTTGACTCCCCTAAGAGTCACCACTTAAACTGTCTTCCTCTGTGAGGCTAATGAAACTTCTCTAAGGAAGTCAGAAGAGATTTCTAGATCTGGAAATTGGCAGTATCTGGGGTGTCAGAAGAGAAGTGACTTTGTAAGAAGGATGAAAACCTAACTTTTTTGTGTTTTTCAACTTGCTTTACAGAATATATTCATATTACAGTCTCCATCATAGAAATCATGATAAATATGTTTGTGCTGAATTTTACTATGTCCTACTGTGTTTAAATAGTTTGTAGTTGCCTTTGAACTTTCAGGTTGTAAATGCAAGTGTAAGATTCATACACATTATTTACACAAAAAGCTAGGTAATACTTATAAATACAAGAGTACCTTTTAGCTTGAAAAGGACAAGATGACCTTGATTTGCTCTTTTCTTGTGCGGATTATAATTTTGTGAACACAATTTTGTTCCTGCAATTTAGGTTACTTTAAGATGTCTGACAAATCATAAGGCAAGATGACTAAGTCAGTTAAACTGCAGGCAGAAATAGTTGTGGGCAGCATTGACAACAGCATGCCTGAAAGAAGAAGGTAAAACCAAAAAAGAAATATGTTTTACTTGCAAACTTTTAAAACTCCTGGTGTTTTTCTTGAAGTCTCTAGAATATTTTGGCAACCTTAAAAGTATTATTTGGAACAGGGTTTTTTGGAAGAAAAATGTTTTGCTTAATGAGAAGTTAATAAAACCACATGGAAATGTGGTTTAATTATTCAACGTAAAAAGAACCAAATCCTGAAATATTTTTGTAACTACTAGGGTTCTGCCACTAGTGTCCTTTCAGAAGATTTTTAAAGTATTCTTCTAAACTGAAGGTAAGTTTCTTATTAAGCTGTCTGAATCTCCAAAGAACCAGAGAGCACTGGGTGGTCACTACAGTGTTTAGCCCCTATAGAGATAATGACGGTTGCTGATGGCTGGTGATGCACAGGGCACCACAGAGACCAATGCTGACTCCTGCACTCTTTGGTGTTGTCATCAGTGATTTGGATAATAACAGACATGACAAATTTAGAGACGATACCAAATGAGAGGGAAGTGGTTGACAACACATAGGGCCGAAGTTCCAGTCTGGATGACATGGGTGGACAAGGGGATTGGGCCAAAGGGAGCTTTGTGAAGTTCAATAAGGAGGTTCTTCCACTTTTGTGCCTGTGGATAACTCCACAGGACTGTGCAGGCTGAGAGGAGCATCCTACTGACACCACTGTGGACACAGTGTTGAAGATAAAGCAAGGAAAGTCTGTTCTCATTCTGTAAGACAAACCTTCTATTGAACTACATTAGAGAAAGAGTAACAAACAGACTGAAAGATGTTATACTTCCATTGGATGTGGAGAAACTAGAGAAGGTCCACTGGAGGGCATTATGTAAGGGATCTAGAGCATGAGGAAAGAGGCTGAAGCTGGGCTAGCAAAATCTTGTGACAAGAGGGACTAAGGTCCTCCTAACATCAACCTACAGCTACTTGAAAGGAGTCACAGAGATGATGGAGTGGCAGATGCAACAGCAGAGCCCAACAGCCAAACTCTACAGTTTATGACATTCAGATAGGATTTCAGGAAAATTTTCTTCATCAGGAATGTGGTGCAGCACTTTAATTCGAAGAAGCAGGATCTCTATCCTTGCAGGTTTCCAAGAAGAACCTAAACTAAGTCATGGTTGACCTAGTGTTCATGATAGTTCTGTTTCAAGAGGCCAGCAAGACTACATGACTTGCAGAGATGCTTCTTAACCAACATGATTATGTAAAACCAGAATTTTTTATTGTTGTATAAGAAGAGATAGATAAAAATAGCTTTAAAAGCTCTTTGATTACTGATGTTGAGCTATATGACTTAAAATGTCTTAACCATTGGAAAATATAATTTAAAAATTAATTAAAATTCATACATAGAGTAGAAGCTATGATTTTCAGTACTTGTCCAAGAAATGATTGCCCATGAGATAGTAACTATTCAGTTTCAAAAAGCAAATGAAATAAAATGTTTCTGACATTGTTCTTCTGAAAACTTTTCAGCAAGGCTTCAAGAATGTATTTCTGCAATGCCATTTTGAGGCTTTGTTTCTATTCGAAGCTTTATTGTGTGATAAATGACAACTTGACAGAGATGCATAGCTGCTAGTGATTTTGAAAGCTCCATTTAGTTCTCATTATAAACTGTGCACATCACTTTAGTTTTATTGGACTTTTCAGGAAAGGGCTACACCATCACTCTTTAATTCTAAATAGAAATGGAAAGCTGTAAATCTCTATACAGAATGACAGCTTACAAAACGTGTTCACTTCTTCAATTCACTAGGCAGGCACAAATTTCAAAGTTGAAAAAGTAAGAGAAGCAGCAGGTCAAATCCCCAGCACTTTTGATGATTTTTCATCCTGGAGAGGTAGGCAGAGAGAGGATTTAAACCCTAAACAAAAAGTATTCTAGCACGCTTGCGCAGCTTCATTACCATAAGTTTGTATTGGCAGCCTCAATGAGAAAAAAAATATTTAGGCTCATATAATTTCATTCTAACAGAAATAAAACCCAATCCTTTCAGTACTGGTACATTATATGAAATGCAAATGTAGCAATAAAAAAATGCCATTCCTTCTCTGACCTATGGCCATTTGTTTTAACTCGGGGCCTTGAAAGGTTATTCGAATTAGAATGAGAATATTGCAGACATCAGTCAAACATACAGTTTCATGTAACTTTATTTACTTAAACAAACAAAACACAGAGTACTATTTCCCCAACCACAGTAGGAATAGATGCAAGCTCTACAGCTCTGAATTATTCACATCTGCTTCTCAAACTATTACCAGCCGACAAAGCCCCATCTCTTTGCACCCTTTTTGATCATTTGCAGGTATCTATGTCCAGTGCCTTCATGTCCACCATTTCCAGATGACAAGCTAATTCCTCACTAACAATCAGAGACATACTCATATTGTCCTGCATCATAGTTCCTCAGGGTGGGATCCTTCCTCCCTACTGCTACCACCAGATGCTTTTATGACATAAAGAATCATTATTATTTCTGGGGGTTTTTTAAGCCTTCAAGAAGCTTTCATTCATCCTTTATGAATTCAGAATTTTAAAAAGTCTGATGGACCTTCAATGGGACCTTCTTTGTTAAGCTAGACTTGGAAGAATTGCTCTAAGAGCAGCTAGCCAGGGCTTTATTCTATCCTTTTTCACATTGTCATTTAATTATCAGTTTATATTCTGCACCATTACTTAAACCCTAGAACCACCTGAAAGAAAGTTGTAGCAAGGTGGGGGTTGGTCACTTCTCCAGGTAACAAAAAATAGCACAAGGGGAAGAGGAAATGGTCTCAAATTTACACCTGAGGAAACCTAGATTGGATATTGGAAACAATTTCTTTACCAAAAGAGTTGTCAGGTATACTGGAACACGCTGCCCAGAGAAGTGTGGAATCACCATCCCTGGAGGTATTTAAAAGATGTGTAGATGTGGCACTTAGGGACGTGGTTCAGTGGTGGGCTTGGCAGTGCTGGGTTAATGGATGAACTCAATGATCTTAAAGGTCTTTTCCAACCTAAACAATTCTAAAATTCTATGTAATTTCCTCATATAAATCATATTACCTGTCAGCATTTACTTCTATTACTACTATTGTTTTCTCATTGTTATGTTTTGATCATCTCTCTCATAATACCTTATTTTGATTTCCAAATATAAGACTCTTTTTATTGTAAATAACCATTTACTTCAAACTTCCTTAGAAATTAAGAATTCTGCTGGATTAAACAAACAAACAAACAAACAAAAAACAACAAAACTTCAAGAGTCCAAAGCTGTGAACTTGATTTTATAAAACTGACAAAGCAACCTCAGAAACAGTCATTCTTTTTTGGATGTGAACATTCCTCAGTTAAGTAAATGGAGTGCAGCAGCACAGTTTTGTTAATACAATATATACATATCCAAAGACATAACTGAAACTATTATAATATTTTTATTTATATTGTTCAGAACCCTAAAACTTCAGAAAGAGAAGGCTAAAATATCTTCACAAATTGATCTTGACAGACCTAAGTCAGGCCCTAGAAGGAAATAAATAATAAAACATGATATGCTTACTTCCCCTTCTCTCTATTCTCAACATAGTACCATTATTATAAAATGCCTATATCATAGAAGGAAGCTTAAAGATCAACTAATTTTAACTCCTCTGCCATGGGCAGGGACACCTCCCTCTAGATGAGGTTGCTCAATGCCTCATCCAAGCTGGCTTTGAACACTGCATCCACAACTTCTCTGGGCAACCTGTTTCAGTGCCTCTCCATCCTCATAGCAAAGAATTTCTTCCAGTCTGAAGCCATTCCCCCTTGTTCTATCTCCACAGTTCCTGATGAAGAGTCCCTCCAGCTTCCTTGTGTACCCCCCCTGGATACTGCTATGAGGTTTCCATGCAATTTTCTCTTCTCATGACTGATTTTTCATTTTCAAACAAATTACACCTAGGACATAGTTTTTTAATTTTCTGTTTAGTTGTTTAATTTGTCTGCCGCACTCAAATTTGACTGCTCTTTGTCAATATATCATAAAGTTACTGGGTGGAACTAACCTTTAAATCTGGTTCCTCATTTGCTGCAATTCTCTGAAAAATTGAGAGCTGGGTAACAGAAATTCAGTTTACTCCAATGCATTAGTTTTATACCCTGAACAAGAAAAAGACAAAAAGCTCATGGATGAAAGCAAGAGAAAACAAGGTAGCACAAGTTCTTCTTAAAGAAGAGCACCCTCCTATGCTACAACTTCAAGAATGCAAACCATTGATTTTTTAAGAAACTGGACAAATAGGTGTGAAAGCATCAAAGTGGAAATCGGTGGGAAGCTCTTCTACTAAGTTGCTGTGGCTCAGTAATTTTAAGTTTTGTTTCACAAAGCCATTTTGACAAAGTCTTCTAACAACTGCCTCCAGAAGTCTCAAGACTGCTGACCAGTATACTTTTTGAAATTAGAAACAATAACTAAAGCGGCTCCATTTACAACACACAGGGATCTGATTGCTAATTTTTGGCCTATAACGATATTCAGGAACCTTCTGGACTATGGGACTCTGACTCACATTTCTGGTGAAGAAATGCAAAAGCTTTGTAAGGATTTTTCATGGAATTTTCCCCAGAACAATTACTGATAGGCAATATCGCATTAATAATATCAGTGTGTTCCTGGAATAGCACCCAAGAGAGAAGAGAATATCTGCTCACCATTTTCTTTTATTGTTGACCTTGTACAGAGGCAATAGTAAGGCTTTCTTTCAAGACATTTATTTCTGCTTCCTCAAGATTACTAGTCTTTCTCGGTCCATGATTTATAGTCCTTAAAAATAGCTGCCATTATACCAAATCCCTCAACACACTCCTCTAGGATTAAAACCTTTACTTAGACAGAAAAGTAGAAACACCCCAAAAAAAAACCCCAGACAAAAACCAACCCCCCCCCACACAAAAACACCCAAACACCAAAACCAAAAACCAAACCAAACCAAATAAAAAAAAAAAAAAAAACCAAACCAAACCAAAACAAAACAAAAAAAACAAAACAAAACAAACAAAAAAAAAAAAAAAAACAACAAAACCAAAACCAAAACCAAAAAGCTCAACCCTCTATCCCTTAATTTCACAAAGTATATGACTCTTTTTCCTCCTAAAAGACATATAATGAGGCATATTTGAAGTGAAACAAAACCCACAGAATTTATAGAGGAGTTGAGTGAGGCAGCTTGGCAACCCAGACTGAAAGAAATATCTATTAGCTATTGAATTCTATACACCAAAGAAAGACTAGAGAGGCTGGTGTTTTCTCAGTCTTGATGGATTAACTTCTCCTTTACCAGAAAGAATATCGACCTAGAGCTGAAGAGTTTTTTCAGGTTGCTTTTTCACGGATTTCTAAGGTCCATTCAACTGCATCTTCACTGAATTTAGGTATATTATTGATCTAATCCTATAGAGATGAAATCTTTATAATCTTTGATTCTTGTCTACATATTCATGTCTAGTGCCCTAGAATATGCCAATCTAGTGCCAATACTGTGTTTTGGCTTTACCTATTTATGTTACATTTCAGGGTGCACAACTGCCTTCCTCTGGCATTCAAAGAGGCTCTAAATTCAACCAGAGGCCAAGTAAATACTATATTCATAGTATTATGAATAGTAAATACATATATAAATGTTCATAAACAACCAGTGCTTTTTCTTTGGACCTGAGACTGATTCCATTGTGATAAAATTGATGACGACAGCCTAATTTAGCAACCCTGGAATGCTTGTTTATATCTTGTTCATGTGGAATATTTCACAAAGCCCACTATTGATTTATTTAGAATTGCATTATACTTGTATCACTTCTCATGTGTTTTATTCCCAAATATTTAAGAGTCTGATGGCAGAAGACAACTTATTATTACACAGATATCAAAAGTCTCCTTGCTGTGATAATAACACGAAAGAATTAAGGATTTTATTTGTTTCTGTAATACTTTCCATTCATAAATTAAAGCATACTTTTTGTTGTTTGAAATTAGTGAATGGATGTCAATTCAAAAGCAACTTTAGTCCTTGTCAGAATACACCCCAAGAGCAAAAGTGGCACTAATTTCCAGCATAAAATCATAGAATAGAATCATTAAGGTTGGAAAATACCTCCAAGATCATCAAGTCTAAACCATGAGCCAGTCATTTTTTGAGCACCACCAGGGATGGTGACTTCACAGCCTGTTCCAATGCTTGATAACCCATTCAGTAAAGAAAATTTTCCTAGTATCCAATCTAAACCTTCCCTGGAGCAACTTGAAGCTGTTTCCTCTGTCCTGTCACTCCTCCTGCCTGGGAGGAGAAGTTGACCCCCCTTGGCTACAACTGCCTTACAGGTAGCTGTAGAGAGCAACAAGGTATCCCCTGAGCCTCCTTTTCCCCAGGCTAAATGATCCCAGCTCCCTCAGCTGCTCCTCACAGGACGGACTCTCTAGACCCTTCACCAGCTCTTTTGCCCTTCTTTGGAGCTGCTCCAGCACCTCAACGTCTTTCTTGAAGTGAGGGGCCCAAGACTGGACACAGCACTCCAGGTGTGGCCTCACCAGTGCCAAGTGCAGGGGAGTGAACTATTTCCTGGCCCTGCATCCATACATGTTTAAAAATAAAATTTTTCAATTACTGATTTGAATTTTCATCTTGTTAAAAAATAAATTATTTTCTAGTCTGAGAATAAACTAGAAGCATAAATAAGGTGTCTTTAAAAAAACCAAAAAGCATAAGAATAAATACAAATATTTAAACCTGCATTTGACTGTTACACGTTTTCAAATGCCAGAAGGTCCATCTGACAGTGAAAGGGATGAGGCTAGTTGCCACAAATTGATTGATCAAAATACTTTTGGTGATAGTAAACTTTATTCTTCCTTATTCCATAGTGAGTAATAATTATATGTAATTTATGGGAGTAAGTGATCACAATAGGAATCTCAATAGTTGACAAGCTAAATATGAATGGGATTGGGACAAAAAACAAATTCAGTTCCAGAGTCCTTTCTAACGCTGAGAGTTTTTGCCCACTCTGCATAATGGACAAACAAATTTTCCTGTTGTGATTCTGAGAGATACTTCCCATGATTTAGATAAAAAAGAAAAGCCTCCTCTAGGAAGCTATCAAAACCCAAGCCAGCCAGAAAAACAAACAAGCAAACAAACAAACAAACAAAAACCAACCAACCAACCAACCAAACAAAAAAACAAACCACAAAAACTACATCTTGTAAGATCCAGATGAATTTCTCTTTAAAGCAGTCATCATACCCAATCTTAAATCTGAAGCAGACTAAGGATCTTCCACTATCAAATAGAAAGAGTCACATCCAGATTGGAGTTCTGTTCACTTAAGCACTGAATCACCTTTGGCAAAAACCTCTCTGTCTTTGTACCTACCATGTAAGCAAATTACAGGGGCTATGCTCCCACCTTAGGCATTTCATGCTGCCATGGCAAGACAAAGAAGCTTGAATGTTTTTGCTCAGCTTCTTTCCACCCTTCTTTAATGCATGTGCATGAATCATATGCATAATTTGGTGGAATTAAAACACAGAAATATAGTGCAAAACCATAGCTTTCCTGTACCACAATCCACAACATTTTAATTATCATATTACTCTCAGCACAGAGCTTTATTCCAGCAAATCCTCTGGCATGAGAAGAGTAAATCTATTTAGAACTCCTATACTCTTATGCAATTCAGCAATATGTCTCCTCTGTGAAAAAACATCAAGTCTCTTTAGAGCATGTTTGTGTTAATTCAAGTTCTTCGAAAGTTTTTAATTTGTTTGCTTCTTAGATTATCTGCACTTGCATAAGTAGTTTAAAATCCCCCTTTTGAGGCCAGAGATTTATGCAGTAATTAGGAACTTGCATATTACCGAGTGAAAGACCACACTGAACTCGGAACTCAAAGTCCAAAACACTGACTCAAGCACTGTGTTATTGTTATTCGCTGTTTTCTATAGAAATCTTCCTGTTAACAGCAAGACTGAATGTTTCTATATGCTTTGCTGAATTTCACTCTAAAAACACTGAAGATTTGTTTTTCCAAACACCAATTAACAGCAAGTGTCTCCCAAGCTTCCAAGGTTTCTATTCCCACATTCCAAACAAAAGTCCGTCTTTGGCAATACAAACTGGATGTTATTTGCTGTGGTTGTGCTAATGAAAGTGGAAGCTGTGACACATAAAAGGAAAATTCACTCTTGATTCTGATTTATCTACACATGACTTAAGGTCACCATACTTTCTGAGAATGTTTTATAGAATAGAAAGTAAGAGTCCAGAAACATGTTTGTGATGCTCTGTTCCAGAAACAACGATGCAAACTGTGCCCAGTCTATACCCAAACAGACTGCCATTGGTTACAGGAAACAAAGCCATACAACAAAGAGCATCTGCTAACCCTGAGCAGCAGGCCAGCTAGAGAGAGTCTTGTCATTATTTATTTAAAACAAAACAAGAAACTGTCATTGATGCAAACTTTGTTCTGGTAAAATGCTGAAGAAAATGACAGCTTCATATGACCTTGGTCTAATCAAACCATGCATAGAAAATTCAGCATTACATAAGCTTTCATAAGTGTTTAACAAAAAGGAGATGTGAATACCAAGAAGGTGAAGAATTGTCAAGCAAGCACAAAGCAATATTTTGAAAGACTAATGGTCTGAAACCACCAATGCAGACTAAGACTGAACATTAGCTAAATTTTCTTACTGGCAAAACGTTGAGCTTGCTTAGTCCAGCATAAAAACCTAAAAGGATCTTGCAGTACTTTATTATTAATTAATGGGCATTAAAACATGATTTTCTCTTCCAACATAGATGGATAAAGCATACCTTAAAGAATTAATAGCTAAAACCTCTCATGTATTCATTTCTAACCATTTATTCCTGCCTGTGGCTCTGACGTAGGACGTGCACTGACACATACACACACTTTACCCTTTGTCTCATCGCCTCGGAAGAATACCTCCCCTTTCCAGTTTGAAAGCACACTGTGAGGTCTCAGTCACATATGTATTGTTTTTGAAGAACACTATATTAACATGCTCATCTTCAGGAATACCAACCAGCTGAAGTGTGCTCTGTAGATTAAAGCACAGCATGAAGATTGCTTCCACCCTGGCAGAGGCTATGGGGCACATCTTGGGAGGCTATTATACTGACTAAATTCTTGTGTACAGCAGCATAAAAGGTGCATTTTAAAAGCATGAGCCTGACAGACTGAAGTTATGTCGACAATAACTAGTAAAATGCTAATGTCTAAGGCAACAGCTAAGGACCCTGAGATTTATGTTACCTTTTTTGTTATGTGAATGTTATCCTTTTGTGGCAAATTTAATTAAAACACTATTTAGGGAATTAGGGGACAGCTTTTCTTTGTTTCCGTCTTTTGCTGATGATTATGACTGTTCAACATTTTAAGTGATGCAGAACGAATGTTAATGGTAAATTACTGGAGTGTGATAATTGATTTCTTTATTAATAAAGAAGATTTAATGCTCCATGGAAAGCTTGATCTAACTCACCATTAGAAATTTTGCTTTAAGAGTCATCTACAAAGTACAGTTCTTCACCTTGAAGGCTGCTTATTCCTCTTGCTAAGCATAACTGCCTTTGCACAACTGCTCATCATATGTGGGATGCGATATTTTTGAATTGCTAAGTGCTTAACACCATCATTAATTTCCTGTGGAATTGAACTCAGCACTGCTAAGAGCCAGTTCTGTGGAAAATGAATCTGTTCTGCCATGAAACATGCACAAGGACACCCACAGCAGGCTTATGATGAAGAAAAGCAGGGGACAGGTCTGTCTCAATTTGAATGTGTATGCAATAAGTCTGCGTGACAGGTATCACGCAGAGCACAAGCAGAGAGCACAGCAGGGGCCTCCAGAGGATGGGCACATGCAGCCCCAGCCATGCAGACACAGACCAGCAACCATCAATCACTGGTCACCAACAGAGTACAACCCGGAGAGATTCACTGGTCACTAACAGAGTACAACCCGGAGAGATTCATAAGCTCTATCCTATCCTGTTATAAGATGTTATGAAGTATGTATATCTCACATGTATTAAAGATCACACGTTTGGTGAAAACATGAAAGAGGTAACAAGCACCTACAGAAAGAGCAGCTGCAGAAGAAAGAGAGGGTTTGCTCCACCACTGCCCCTCAGTCTGCAGAACACCAGAACACCTGCCCATTCCAAGGGTTATCTGCAGCGCCCTACCTTCACTGGGCAAACCCCACGTTTTCTGATTTAACTTGTCATCACAGACTCATCAGTTGCATTTACAGCATTACCTTTTACTATGTCTTGTAGTAATGCTTTAGGATTATAAGGACCTTGTGTGGGCACGTGTGTCCAAAGAATGAGTTGGTGGTCAGTACTGGAGAGCAAATCTGGAGAAAACACCCTGTCCCTTCACTCCGGGATAAGCAGTGGACACACTTCGGGCAGTACCACAACAGAAAATATGGCAGTAGAAAAAGTAGAAAAAAAGCTTACATGCTTTCCAATCAAAAAAAGAGAGAGACAAAAAGGATATTTAAAATTCGGATACTTTCAGATGCCAGCAAAGCAACCTTTCTTGTTTAAATGTGTACTTCCAAGATGACATTAGCGTGAGCCAAGCTTTCATTCTGAAAGACGTTATCACTGCCCCAGCTGCGCTCCGTGTACACATTCCAAGGCTTTTTGTTTAAATCACCTCCAGCTAACAAGGGTGATATGAGAGTAATCTGGGAAGTGTGTGAAAATTGCCTGAGGGCAATTGTGAATGCTATTTAAGCAATAGGTTTTCTAGAATACACTGAAGGACATCCGTAGGGATGCCACAGAACCACTCCAGAGGCATATGTAGGATGCCAAAATGTTTCTAATATGTGTTACAACATGAAATATTTATTCCCCTCTATCTTACTACTTGTGTGAGAATTATTAAATCTCATTTTAGAATTACTAATGGCTCATGTCAAACAGACTCAAAAAATGTTAAGAACTAAAGCTCCAGCTGCTGCAATTCAACATACCGTGCATAACTGGAGCCTCAAGTGCCATCTAGCGTAGACCTGACTCTATAGTTCTAGCATAAGTTCTCTCACGTTACTTAACTCCTTAGCAGGTCTGTCAAAGGAGTTGTGTTGCTGCTTTCAATTTCTACAGACATATAAAAATACAGTTAGTATTTCAGAAACATTAATTAATGTCAAATTCTATTATCATTAAGACAGAAATTTCAGTAAGATGGTATATTTAGCCAAATTTTCAAATTGGAAAAGAAAATTGTCTTTAAAACTCACATATTCTGTTGGTCAAGGAGAGAAATTTATAGTACAGGGAGGCCCATTAATTTCATGCAATTAAACCCCAAGGATTAGTTCAAAACTGAGAAACCTCATCTCTTGTGAATCTGTTCTATGGACTCTGTTGTCCAGTATTCTGCTAACTGAAAACTGCAACCTCTGCTTCCCAGTAGCACTCATTAAGGTCTTTTTAACTCTAGCCACAGAGGAACTTGCTCTCTTTAAGATCACTTCATACTTTGTTAAATGTGACTGAAATTGTTCCACAAGCTCAAAGAAATGCTAAGGAAAGTTAACAGGGAGTACAATCAAATGGAAAAAGAAAAGCAAATAAATCAGCCAAATAATGATCTTGAAGAAGAGAAGACTACACATATAAAATAACTGAAAAAAAAATCATCTCTGATAGCACTGTGTCAAAAATATGCCCTGAAACTACAGCTCAAACAATGCCATTATACCATCCAGATCAGAAATTATTTTAAAGAAATAATTTAATTTAATTTAATTTTAATAATTTAATCAGAAATTATTTAAAGAAATAACTTTCTCCTCTGAGGAGAAAGTTTGTCTGCTATTTGGGTATTTTACTGAGAACTTCTGATATTCGTAGTCATTGAGAGTAGCGTGGGCACTTTGAAATCACATTTTTTTCACTAATACATCTAGGATTTATAGCTTGCTTTCTTTTTGTTTCACAAATGATTTCAAAACATTGTAAATAGTTCCCTATATAACATTAAAGAAAATCTAAATTACACAAATATAGAGATTAAACTGATGAGAAAATTTACTGTTTGGTAATTAATTTCAGCATGGACAGAAATGCTTTTCTGCAATAAAAAAGTATTTTCCATAAAATTCACTAGGCATAAAATATTTTTAATTCAATACATTAATTGTTCTTCCAAATTAAAGAAGAAGGGAATGAAAGCAGAAAGGGAATCAAGGGCAATGTTACCTATGCAGTCTGCATACCAAATATCAAGACAGTTTATATTGCCAATTTCATGCATTCCTACCCTTATAAAAGGCTCTGTTTGGCCTTCACCAGACATACAAGCAAGGGAGAAAGCCTGCAAGGCACAAGAAAACACCAGGGCCAAACGGTTCATTTCAAGAACCTTAATTCTGCAGATCTTCAAATTTACACAATGCTTTTTGGCTGATTTCTCCTATTTCATATTACAGACATCAAAGCATATCAACTATTTTAAATGATGGCTTACCATTTGAGGTTCTCTCTGAAACAAAGTAGAAGGAAGTACAGGAGAAGAAATATCTGTTCAATGAGTTGTGAAAGCCACGAAAATTGTTCAGCTCCAATCACCTCATTCATCATGCAGTATATGCAGATGTCAAACTCTAACTCAGTTCAGTAAGAGTCTTGTACTTGGAAATGCAGCAGAACCCTTCTGCCTTTTTTTTTTTTTTTTTTGCTTTTCTTTGGTCTTGATAATATTTCTACCCTTTTTATTATATAAATATATGTAAAAAATCAGAAACTCTTCTAAATTTCCTCATTGGGCAGTCATTTCTTGCTGGTGACTGAGTAGAAAGCTATAATTCAACCGGCTTTGGAGCCAAAAGTGATTCTAACAAAGTCAGCAGGATGCTGCTGACGTTTCTAAAGAGAATTGAGACATATTTACAGGTAGAATAATTGTGATAATAGCACATATCTTTATGATACCAGGAGCTTAGGACTGAATTCTGAAACAAAACTACAAATTCATATCACGTATGAAGTGAACTAAACCTTTCTTTGGCTACTGCTGCTTTCAGCATGCGTAGAACAAGCATTCATCCATAGTCCTAAATGTTGTACTACTTAATAAACATACTATTTATGCTAAATGCCAGAGCAGAAAAATGAAAGCAAGGCATATGCTCTGTGGTAAGTGTTAAATAGAGATTTTCTGCAGCAACCAGCTGGACTGCATGCAACCAGGTTTGCTTTTAACGCTTCACTCTCTAAAGCTTCTTTATTACTTGCAGTGCAAAGATACCTGGCAAATTAAATAAAATAATGGCAAAACTCCCCGTGGTGGGAGGAGATAATTCTTTGTTTTATTTACAAAAATCAACAAGCCCACCAAGTTAAGATCACGCTACTCAAAGTTTTAATTTTGCTCCTGCAAAACTTGTTCTTTTCCGATAAACAGAAAATAAAACATGGCAATTTAAGTTTTCCTTGTAATTCTTTTCTATGGCCTCTTTACTGACATTTTCATGTCTGATTTAGAGAGCTAATAGTTTGAAACCATCTCCTCCTTAACACTCCCCCTTTACCCAGTCCCTAAAGTGTTCTACCATCCTGCCACATAAAACTCCATAGCCAATTCCGCACAGAAGGAGCTGGCATGGCTGCCATGTGAAGTAGCTCATTGCTACTACTAAGTTCAAGAAACTTCATTTTCACCTTATTTAAGTGAAGTTATACATTTCTGCCCTGATCTATTTCAGTAACTGAAGGTGTCAAAATGCTATTTGGTTACTGGAGTTTTATGTGGATTGTTAAAGTTAATGATTATAACTTTATTATCATCACTACAATGTGTATTTTTTTTATATATGCATAGACATATCTCTCTCTGTGTGTTTCTCACCAGCTGGAGATTAATGACATTTTCTGAGCTATATAAGGAGGGAAACTAAAATATGGTATTTTATTCTTTGCAGAATGTCTTTCTCTCTTAAAGTAGGCCCAAGAGTGTTGCTAGATTTCCCATTTCTGTGCACTCTTCCATTACAAAGACGTATTAATTGATGATATCTTCTTGAATCAGCCATACATACATCCCTTATTACAGCAGTAGTATATATTTTTTGTGTTTGGGGTTCATTACAATGTGCTGCTTGTCCTAACCCTATCCCTCTTCATTATGCTGTCTTGTATGCACATTGTTATTCAGTAATATTAATATTCTACTCCAGAACTTGAAGCTGATAGAGTAAAATCATCATTATTGGGACATATTGCCAAGCAGAACAAGCAGATGTCCCTATGAAGAGTAGAGTTTATTTAAAAATAAAATCTACAACAACTAAAGAGGAAATTAAAACAAAATAAACACAAACAGACAAAAATTACACTGTGTTGTAAGAAAATGACTGCACTCCAAACCAAATTCATTGCATGCACAGCTTCATTGGCTTCAGTGGAACTGTATCTAATAAGAACAGGGATCAATTTCAAATATTGTCTTTCTTTCTTCATTTAGTCTTTATTTTAAAAGATCAGAATTAAGAGAGAAGAACATAATAATTATCTATTTAATATCTTTTAAAAATCTGCTTGTTGACACTATTTAATATTCTTTACATTGTTTGAAGGTTTGGTTTTTGTTGTTGGGTTTTTTAGTTTTTGAGGTTTTTTGGGTTTTGTTTTGGAGGTTTTGTTTTTGTGTTTGTTTTTCAGGGGAGTGGCATTTTGTTTTGGTTTGGTTTTGTTTGAGGGTTTTTTTGGGTTTTTTGGAGGGGATTGGTTATTTTTTGGGGGGGGTCAGGGGGCGAGAGAGTTGTGGTTAAAACTATCCCAGCTCAGTGATCATTATGTTTATGAGTGTCAGATTAAATTGGTTAGAAAAAAAAAATCTGAAAAATTCAATGCAAATATTCAAGAACTTCCATATCTTTTTACCTTACCAGATATTGCATATATATCTTCTGGAGACTTCCTAGACTATACTGTGTTTTTTTTAAAATTAATCTCCTCTTGAAGCTCTACATATTCTGCAGTAATAAAGATTCCAAGAGAGAGGAAGATGATAGATAAAGCTTTATTTCCTTAGACTGACATGGTACCAGAGAATTAGTGAGAACTTTGGTGCTGCATTTCATCAGATCTGATATGTGGGGTTTTATTTGATATTTGGCATGTTGCTACAGGTGCAAATGTGTCGTGGGTTAGCAAGAGTTCCCCCTCCCTGGGGGACTGTGGGTGGTTTGTCCAGGAGAATTTCGAGGACAAAATCAATCAGAAGTTTTGGTAACGCTTTTTGCCAATTACATCTTTAAGAAAATCAGAAAAGAAGGTTAGTTGCACAGAAGAAATTGAGGAGCCATGTGAGGGAGAGGCAGCAGGCCCCAAGTGGGGGCCAGGCCTCCCTCCTCCCCCAGCCCTGGGCTGGGGGCAGGAGCAACCACTGAAGCCCCCCGATCCAGACATGGAACGGACTGAAAGAAAAAAAAAAACAAACTTATAAGGACTTTGCAAAGAAACGTAGAAACTGCAGCCAGAGAGATAATGGATCCTTCAAGGTCAGTGCTGGCAGCAGCCAGAGAGAGAAGCCGCAAAGGGGGGAGAGATGGCTCCTTCTCCCCCTCTCTCCCTCTCTCTCCTCACAGCAGGGAAAAAGACTGAAATTTAACATCCCTGCTGCTTGTAGAAGATTTCTGGGGAGCAGAGACAACCCCATCTGCAGCATGAGAAGCTGAGCTCACACTGGAGAACTGGAACAGATGCAAAAGATGTAACTCTATGGAAGTTTTCGCTGGCCTGTGGCCCACGCAGAGGTGTCTTACACTGGAGCAAGGAGGCACGGGTAAGATCTTGGGATCCCAGAGAGGGATCCATGCTGATGCAGCTGCATTTGTGACCCTAAGGAACAGCAGAGAATGGAAGAACTGTTGTCCGAGGGGTAGACCCACGTTGGAGAGGTCTATCAAGGACTATTCCCGTGGGAAGGGACCCCACAGAAAACAGGGGTGGACTCAAAAGCCATTATCCCCTGTGACTATGTGATGCAGACCACGGAAAAAACAAGTGTCCCCTTGGGTAGTTCATGGAGACCTTACAGGACTCTGGATAACCTCAGCCTTCGGCCTTAGCCCAGGAAGGAGGTAGGCTCAGTACTGTTGGTTGATACAGAGGAGAAAAGGGCCAGAGAGAAACTGTTCCAGCTGCAACGAGTCAAAGTTGTCATCTCAGAGATAACTGAGAAGAAACTTACAAGTGCTGCAGAGTGACTTAGAAGAATTTGCTTGCTTCTCCTCCTGGACTGATCATAAGGGGGGAGGAGTACTTTTGTGGACTCAAACTGTAGATACATAGTACTTTTACTTAATTAGTATTGTAGTAGATATAGTTGTCTACTCCTTATTGTGTAGTAATAGATCTTAATATTATTTCTCCCCAGTCGGATTTGATTTTGTCTGCATAAAACTTCTCTCAACTTAGAACAGTTTAGAGCAATTTGGTTGGGGGATGTGGTAAAAAAATTGTCACCTAGACAAACCCACGACAAAATGTAATGCTTCTTTCCCTGTGCTAAGTCATTCATCTGCCCTTAATTTTACCTAGTTCAAAAATCCACATCCAGACAAAACTAATCCTACAAAAAGAGAGAAGAGTTTTCTATTGGTAGCAGCTGGCTTTAAGACTAATTTTTCTCTGCTGTCAGACTATATCTGTTGATTGTGTTGTGTGACATTTTCAGCTGCAGCTGCATGCCCCCACAACTTCAGGGAGCCACCCAAGAAATTGTGGCCTGATGATGGAAAGGACAAGACAAAAGACGTTTTCAGTATCATGGTCAGCTTAAACCAAACCTCCACTGAAAGTCCGTTGAAATGCTATTTCTGTGTTAAGGGAATTTTGAATAATGCAAGCCTTTTAATGCACAATCCAGTTTCTACACAGGGCACACACCACGAAAACCTTGAACAGCCCATGGGAAAAGGGCTGTGTGTATAAACAAGAGAAGGAAAACCAGCACCTGGTGTTTTTCTGCTAAGAATGTTTTGTCTATCTTGCTGTGTGTGATCTTTGAATTTAAGTACCAATAGAAAGGAAGCAGCAGGTGCCCCTTGGCCAATGGCGTTGCCGAGAAATGATGTGAGCACCCAGGAAAAGTTGTATAAAAACTGTGTATTTCATGAATAAAGGAGAGCACTGTGGATATTACTTCTGTGAAGAGGATCAGTGACTCCGAGCTCCTACTGCAACATTTCTGATGTTCTGAAACTAGAGATCATGATTCAAAATGGCATTTAAATTTAAAAAGCAGAGAGGAGATAGTTTCACTATCAATATATACAAGTCTATTGGGACACAGAAAGAAGTGTCATAAAGTGAAAACACATGTGCAGATACTTTTAAAGTTATTGTATATCTGAAACAAGAAGTTCCAGTATATAATTTTGATAGTTCAAAATCTAAATTACATCTATATCAGATAGTTTATTAAATATTATGCTTTGAATCAATGTTATGTCCTAAACAAAATACTTATTGGCCAGCTACATTAAAAATAGATATACTAGATGCTGTTTTTTCTACCTATTGGTTGATGACTTTCTGTTGCCCTTTATTATGTATTCTACAATTAATGTAGTTTTATTCATTTTGTGCAGTAGTTGTAGCTCAAAATTCCCTGAGGAATACCTGTCAAGAAGTACCACTTAGTTTTCATTCAGCTGAATACTTGCATGAGTGAAGAGAACTATGATGGCTTGCATTTAAAGTTAGCTTAAGGTGGATTGGGGGCAGGGAGGGGAAGAGGCATGGGGGGTTTTTAATGCTGACATTCTATAAATAGATATGCTGTATTCTGTTTCACACTGCATTAACCTTAAAATAATAATTTCAGATGACCAAATTGGTGGGGATTTTAACCTTTGTTTCTTAATTTTCAAAGTTGCCTTTCATTGTTCTTTGACAATGTTTATCCTAGAAGGTCGGATCTCATTCCACATCCAGATTTCCTGCCAAACTTTAGCGGGAGTTGTACATTCATCTACTTACAGTAATATATTTAATTTGCATTAAATTAAATATCCTAATGGAAGAGGACAGAATCCCTTAAGGGTTCTGTGAAATACTGCAGAAAGGTTTTATGCTTTAGGTCAGTATATCCACAAGCTCCCATTCAAACATGCATCCATCAGTGCAACATAAATTTAAAGGCACATATCAAAGCACACCAGGCTGTGGTAAGTAACTTATCAACACTATGAATACTCGTATTCTATTATTTTTCTTCTTATCATAAACAGTATTTAACATGTTAATGGTAAGCATTATTTTGTATACTCATTAGGGTAGTACTGTAACTTATTTTTCCCTTCTTTCCCCTTTTCCCCAGATCAGCGTCAGGGGCTCACAGCAGAATTAATTTCACTGAATTTGTAACTTAGCTATAAATTTCTTTTGTAATCAACCAAGGTAAAACAGATCTCCAATTTCAATTCATCTGACATGTTGAAGACAAGGAATCATAATTATTTTAGGAGGTGTTGCACCCTCTAAATGTCCAAGGTCATATTTGGACCTTTTGCTTTTCACCACCCTTTGCTAGCACAGTACAGCTCTAGATTAAGTTAAAATGGAGATATTTCAATAGCTTGACTGAGTCCAAGTTATGATCATGAACCTCTAATACAAATTACCCATAACCCCCAAACATACAACATTAATGTAAAATTTCAGGTCTCTTTAAATGTCTATCCCCAGAAAAATCAGCTTAGGCCTAGAGTAACTTTGTTGACTGGGACTTCTACAGAGTAAAAATGTTAGTTACTGGCAAATATGCAGGCCTAGAAACTTTCAACTGTGAGATTTAAACATAACTTTGAGTAGTGGAAGAAGCATTAATCAGTAAAGTTTAGTGACCCATCTCACATATTTAAAGTGAGATTGTTTACAATTCCCAGGGTAGGTCAAGAGGGTACAAAGCAGCATGAGGTTACAGAGCAGAGTCTTTGCAACTCATCAATACACCTGTTCTGAGGAAAGAGGGTCAGTTTCTTACCCTATATATTGTCATGGTTTTGTAATCCTACCAGCCCTAGGTGTGATTATAGTTCACTAAATTCAAAACCATCTTTTCTCACGGTACTTACTATAATATATAGACAAGACATGAGATTTTTTGAACAGGACCCATTTCAGTATAGCTGTATATATTGTCCACGAGCATGTCAATAAAGTTACAGGTTTCTAGCAGGATCAGAGTACCTATGAGAATGCAGTAAGTAGAGAACAAAGACATAATGAGGAGTGACAGAAACTGTCATTATTTAAACAGCCTGTATTTTATTTCAGTGGTGTGCACTGTTGATCTCTAGTGACTTTTTTAGAGCTGGGTTGCTATCTATTGCAGCTACAGAAACTGCAGCAAAGACAGCCTTTTTTGGTTTTGGACTAGGGTGGTGAGAATTTTGGCCTTAGCTCCCCTGAAATGGGAGAGAAATACATAATGCCTGACTCTTTTCCAAATAGCAGGAACTTTTATTAGACATGAATGTCATCAGATAAACATATGCATCTTATCTGAAGATAAATCATATCTTTGCTGTGTACTCTAATGTAGACAACATGCAAGGAATGTTATTAAAACATTATGAATATTACCAGTGACTCAAGGGAGGGTAGCAGTTCTGAAATAAATGTAAAATAGCGTATACATGTTAATGTCTGTCCAGACTGTCAGAAGAACACAGATGTTTAGTGCTGCTTACACTATACATACAATTTTCAGTTAAAAAAAAAAGGTGCAAAGGATATATGCAATGGAATGTAAATACAATAGCAGCAAAATGCCAAATTTTACTCATAAAATCAATGACAATGTGCTTTGCGAGCCTTGTATCTGGCATCTGGTAGTACTAAGACACAAAGTTTCTTTTCCCAGATAATTAGAGAAATCTAATTTCCCTAACTATTTAAATTTCAAAAACTTAGGCATTAGCAAATATGACCTGGGAGCAAAGAAACAGAACTTGACCACTTCTGCAAAATTTGCTTTGACCACAATCAAAAATCACAAAACTCCAGGTAATCTATCTAAATTTTCCTAGCAAAGATCGTATTTTTCCCATTGTACTCTGAAATTCTGAAGAAATGCTGCTTTCCTCTCTTCACGGACATTTGCCAAGAGAAGGGGTTGGGAGTGGCAGGAATGAGACTGTAACAGAACTGCTCTAACAGCACACACACGGGGCACTCTACCTAGTCATCCTTATCTGCTCTTACACACAGGAATGAGGTTTGCCTTTTCATCAAGTCCAGTGGCCTAGTAGTAAGAAATAGCACAGTAGCATAGCCAGTGAAGGCTGAAGTGGTTTTCCAAAAGTGCCCTTTAGAGAACATGTTGACATTTTATGGACATGACTAGAAATGCATAAACTGTGAACAGTAAATGTCGACAGTCATTAAGAAAGAGCTCCTATATTGTCTTAGGAAGATAAGCAAGGAAGTCTTTGCTTTTACTATTCCTTGACCACAAGACTGATGGTCTTTTAAATAGGCATGCAAGATACAGATTGTTTAACTGGGAATACATTTGTTTTACTGGTAAAGTAAAGCAAAGCAAAACAAACCAACAAACCAACCAACCAAACAAGAATCAAACAACTAATTTTCAAAGATTCTCATCCAACTTCTTAAAAAATTCCACTAATATGTAGAAACAAACAGTTTGGAAATTCCAGTTCATTTATCAAGGTCACAGAATGAGAATTTTAAGCAGACTGTATATCAACCTAAAATCATTCCAGGAAAATCACATCTTTATTCAGTTTGGGAGTTGCTCCCAAAGAAATTGTTGACTTTAAGATTCTGTGTGAAAGAATGATATGCAGATTTTTAGGAGAAAGTACATCCATTTTAATTTTGCTGGGAAACTGTTAGAAGCACCTTCATTATTAAACTGAACTTGTACTCATGTATTTTTAACTATGAACAGGCTAAAAATATATTGATACATAAATAGTAAGATACATAAGAATAGAGATTTTTACAAAAAAGAATTCATATAGCAGTGTCTCACATAGAACAGTATTTAAAATATCATTACAGGGTCAAATACAAAGGACCAACTAGGATAGACTGTAAACTAACATAACCTTAACTCTGCCATTTAGACAAATTGTTTGTGTTATTAAGTCATAGATTTTGAATGCTACTTGTGACCTAATGCCATTCTCAAAAGTCACTTCATTAAGAGTCATAAGATTAATAAGAAATTAATGATGTGTGGATTTGTAACTCACTTGTTAAGCTCCATTGCTTGGGAGTTTTAACTATGCTATTATCAGACAACACAGTTCAAGCTGAACTTCAATATAAACTAAGTGGTGGATTTATTTATTTATGTCTGCTAATGATTTTTTATTGACCTTAATTTTGATCCCAGAAAAAATTATTGAGAACATGATGTTATTTGAGATACCTTCTTCCTCGAACCAAAGAAGAACCAATAAAATTGGAAGCTAAACCTGATTTAGTGGCAGAACTTATTATTACCTGAGAGGTAGTATGAGTTCAGTTAAAATCTGTATTGAAGGAAACATGGCACAGAAGGTACCAAAACATCAGAAACATAAAATGTTAACTGACATGAGCAGACACATTCCAAATTTGCAGAAAGAGGCAGTGGGAGAGCACTCTGGACAGAAAAAGGCTGATCATGCACTGTCACACATGGAAAGGGAGTTACACAGAAGAGTATGTAACTCTACATCAAAGATATGTTGAAGAAAGCAGCCATTCAGTAGAGAGAAAAGGACCAACTTTAGCTGCAGCAAACACCCCACCAAACTAAAAATCATCAGCATAGCAATTGGAGCAGAAAATAGACAGAACCTATCAATAGGTTTCAATTAAAATCTATGTAAAACATCAGTATAGTGCCCACAGAAGCCTGGTGCATGCAGAATGTGTCACTCCCAATGTTACTTCTCAGAAAAGGACCAAACTGATTTTACATTTTTTTTGTAATTTACCTCTATTTTTTGTAATATATGTAGGAAGATACTGAGTGAGGCTGAATTACAAAATCGTGGATGACTCATGAATACCATTTCCTTTAAATATGAAGAAATTATGGCCTGAGTAAACAAAGAAGGAACAATTTAATAATATGTTTGTGATGCTATAGGTACATGTGGAGGCACAGGTAATGAAGAATAAGGATGCTTTATTAGACGAATTATACTCTGGTGCTGCTGCATCACTTGGATTACATATTTGGACTGTATACTACCATCAGATTGAGGTTTGCTGTGTTTTCCACGTATATTTAAGTGTAAACTGTGAACAGTAGAATTTACAAGTTAATTAGCTTCAAAGGAAAGAATTTATAAAACCTAGGCAAGCCATATTTTTCTGGATTATTGCTTTTCTATTTCAAACACACAGCCCAGGGAAATAATATGCAAAACTTCCACAGTTAATGAAACAATATCAACCAGTAACAGCAACGATGGAAATGAAAGTCAGTAATGACAGAAAGTACCACAGTCACACTTCCTCCCACAGTTTTTACTCAGCATCATTATCCATCTGTAAAATTTCTTTTTTAGTTTCTGTGTTAACTATTCACTTTCTTAAAATCCTATTGTTTATTAATAAAATCTAACAGATACAGTGCAGACAGTTTTTAATGCACTTGAAATGCTAACAGAAGTTCAGTTTCCAGAAGATCTCATTCCAGATCCTTCAATAGTCATAATCTTTTAAAGATTGAGATCATTTAACTAGAATTTATGTAAAGAGTTTGGGAGGAAAGAAAGTTATACTATGAGAAAGTTATACCTGTATTGTGCTCACTTATATACAAACACTGTAACAGTTTAGCCTTTCCGTGAAAGATGACAACCTACAGGAAAATCTGAACTGAATTACTCCTTTAGAAAGGAGAAGGAAGAAAAATAAGTAAGGATGTAAGTATGTACGTAGGGAATAGCTAGCATGAACTTCCTGCCCTCCTCAAAATGTCAGCGCTGCAGGCAGTGAGATGTTGCAACCACATTCAGAGCTCTGCTGTAGGAATTGGCAAGTGAGGCAAATCCAGGTGACTCTTGTATTCAAAGTGCAGTGAGATGGATCTAGATGATCTGATCTCAGTTCCTCTCTTGTAGACAAAATTTTCCGCATCAAAAAAGCTGAAAGTGAAAAGAAATAAAAGGAGAAAACACAAGACAATGGAAAGAATGGTCAGAATAGAGTGCCCAGTTCAGAAGAGTGAGTGGGACGTTAAATACTCCAACACAGAAATATCAGAGTGTAACTTCCACTACTTTTTTGCAATTCCATGTGGTCACACATGCCACATCCTTTAGTGCAATGAACTATATATTCACCTTTTGGTCATCTCCCTTTCTGAACTCTCTGAACCATCCCAAAGACTGAGAGGAGATGACTCCAGAAATAGATATCATGCAACCACTTCACCTTTGAAGGCGGTTCAAACCACTTCAGGTGCAGCCAATCCCCAGGCCAGTGGGTGGTCAGTCAGGATGCATTTGACTTCAGGAGAGAGAGGCACTTGCCACTTGGTCAAGCCACCATAACTGTGTGCCAGCCCTAAAGGAACCTGTTTGAACTTTCCAGAGATGAGCTTCACCTTCTGGCTGATTTGGCCAGGATTGAAAGAAAACTCTGACTGTTTGCAAAGGCAACCAAGCCAGCTGTGAACAGCTCTGTTGTAATAATCCTCTTTATAAGCAGAAAAATAGCCTCTAAAAGTAATAAGACAACCAGTAGCATTTGAAAACCTCTATAAATAATGCATACAAATAATATCCCATAAATGTAAATTCCATTGCTTCTTGGGGTGAAACTGGAGTTGATTTTACTCATTACTTATCAACTGCTAACTCCAATGTTTATGAGCAATTTTAAATGTCAATATGTAAAGTATACAGCATTTATTATATTATGCATTAAATGGCATTTACAGACATCTGCTTCTGATTTTTGATGCACAAGGTGATTTCTGTCAATGTGAGCTTACTTTAGTACTTGCAAGATTAATATTCAATGCAATTGTGTGTTTTTTGCCATTTTATTATTATGTGTTTCTCCCAGCCCAGAAGTCTGGCTTCTGTACAAAATCTTAGTGCATGAGGAGCGTACAAAAATGCCATAATGAGTTTTAGAGAAAATATAGACAGGGCTAAATACCAAGGCCAAATTCACAGACAAGGGACAAATATTATGTATGAATGTATGAATTAAGTGTCTGCAAAGTTTTTATTAGCATCTATTTTTATCATGAATGCTGCTAGTTATCTAATAATCATTTTCAAGCATGCTCTGAGATGGTTTCAGCCCTTCCTGTCTGATCAGTTCTAGGCAGTAATGATACAAAATTGCTTTATTGCTTCTCTTCTTTTAGTGCCATTGACTCTAATCTCTCCTTCAACATATTCTTTATGTTTAGGTGCCAAGGAAAAACTAGGGATTCTAGTTTTGGTATGAACAGCTTAGCTGATTTTTGTGTTTACTTCTAATATTATAAGCAAGACTGTAGCTTTTTTCAGCATCTGTGGCCAGCAGGTCAAGGGAGTTGATTCTGTCCCTCTACTCCGATCTGGTGAGACCCTACCTGGACTATTGTGTCCACCTCTGGGGTACCCAGTACAGGAAGGACATCAACCTGTTGGAGTGAGTCCAGAGGAGGGCCAGCAAGATTATCAGAAGGATGGAGCACCTCTCCTACAAGGAAATGCTGAGAACAGAGGTTGTTCTGCCTGGGGAAGAGAAGGCTTCAGGATGACTTAATTACAATCTTCCAGTACCTGAAGGGAGCCTACAAGAAAGATGGAGAGAGACGATTTACAAGGGCATGTAGTGACAGAACAAGGAGGAATGGCTTCAAAATGAAAGAGAGTAGGATTAGATTAGATATTAGGAAGAAATTATTTACTGTGAGGGTGGTGAGGTACTGGAGCAGGTTGCCCAGAGAAGTTGTGGATGCTCTGTCTCTGGAAGTGTTCAAGGCCAGGTTGGATTGGGTGTTGAGCAACCTGATCTTGTGAAAGGTGCCCCTGCCCATGGAAGTGGGCTTGGAACTAAATCATCTTTAGGGTCCCCTACAACCCAAACCATTCTATGATTCTATGAATTAATGATCTCTCAGTTACTGAGGTTAAGATGACAAGAAGGTATCTGAAACTGAGCCATAACTCTACTGAGCTATTTATTAAGAGAAAGAATAATAATATAAGCTTCATTAATAGATGCCAATTTCTAGAGAAGAGATTATAAAAATGTGCAATAGATTCTCAATTTTAATTAATTTTATTAAAATAGTTCAATTTATTTATTATATTTTACAATCTAAGTGCAAATATATTAATTGAATCACGTCCTCATCATGAACTTTAATTCTTAAAATGTGTAATTCAGCTGCCACAAAAATATATACTATTACACATGCACTGTTGAATTGATTTATTACAATAAAGACCACCAAGCTAGAAGGCTAAAAAATCAATCCATCCTCAAAGGTATGTCAGAATAAAGAACCAGCTGGTATCAGCCATTCTATATGACTTTTACCATGAATACAACTGTGAGAGACAGACCTTGTTTTGAGAACTCATGTGTACTTCTTGTGTATAAATGTTATTGGTGTTGGCTGATAAAACAAATGCTAATCAAAACAACTGAATTAAAAACATAAAAAACAAAACTCAAAAAAATCCAACAAATAAACCCCAAAGATAAGGGGAATCTATTCTGTTTAAAGAAAATGGATACTTCTGTAATGAAATGTCAGACACCTCATGAGAAAGTTCTTTAAAATAAGTACTTAAAGTTGAAAACAGTCAATGAAGAGAGGTAACTTTGAAGCTTGTTAGAAGAATAAGTCTGCCTACCTCTATTCTACCTAGAATTCTGTAAGGCTTTCAGCTTGGTCCAACAAGACATTCTTATCTTCAAACTGGAGGGGCATGGATTTGAAGGCTGGACTCCTCGATGGATAATGAGTTGGCTGGATGGACACAGCAGGAGAGTTGCAGTCAATGGCTCTATGTTCAGGTGGAGATCAGCGATGAGTGGTGTCTTGTAGCTGGTGTTCTTTGGCATCGTTATCAATGACATAGAAAGTGAGATTGAGTGCTTCCTCAGCAAGTTTTCAGGTAACACAAAACTGAGCAGTGAAGTTGACTCAATGGAAGGAAGGGATGCCATTCGAAGGGACCTGGACAAACTTGAGAAGTGGGCCCAGGAGAACCTCAGGAAATTCAACAAGCCCACGTACAAGGTCTTGCATCTGGGTCTGGGCAGTATGAATACAAACTGGGAGAAGAAGTCATTTAGAGCAGCCCTGTGGGGAAGGACTTGGGTGTTGTGGCTGGTGAAAATCTGAACATGAGCTAAGGGTGTGTGCTTGCAGCACATAAAGCCAACGGTATCCTTGGCTGCATCAAAAGAAGTGTGTCCAGCAAGTTGAGAGAGGGGATTCTGCCTCTCTACTCTGCTCCTTTGAGACCCCACCTCTGGGGTTCTCAGCACGAGAAAGACATGGACTTGTTGGAGTGAGTCCAGGCAAAGACCACAATGTTGGTCAGAGGGCTGGAGCACCTCTGCTATGAAGACAAGCTGAGAGAGTTGGAGTTGTTCAGCCTGGAGAAGAGAAGGCTTCCAGTGGTTAAAGGGGACTTACCAGAAGGAGTGAGAGGAAATTTTTACATAGGCAGATGTAAAGAGAGAAAACACGTGGGTTAGATATTAGGAATAAATTCTTTACTATGAGAATGGTGAGGCACTGACACAGGTCACTCAGAGAAGTTGTGGATTAATTGTTCAAGGCCAGGTTGGATGAGGCTTTGAGCAATCTGGTCTAGTGGGTGGCATCCCTGCCTATGGAAAGGGAGTTGGAAACAAATTATTTTTAAAGTCCCTTTCAACCTAAGCTATTCTATGATCTGTCAAGGCTGGAATGTTTCATCTACCTTTAACTATTCGAAATTGAGGAGACTTGCTTATGCCAGTGAGTTAGGATCCATCTGCAGTCAATGGAGAGAAATAGGCAGCCCATGCATTAAATATCATCTATATCTGTTTAGTTGTCCTCTGAGAGAAACTGTTTCTCTCCAATGTCTATAACACAGCCTAGATTATTAACTTAGGCTAGAGCCTAAATGTCAATAAGCACTCAAGGAGGATTACGTCTTAGGTGCCAAAACTTGTTCAGATAGGACATCTTTTAGGAATCACCTACCTCTCTCCATTTATTATGCAGAGAATATCTATTTTACTCAGGCAACTGCTTCATTTGACACCTAACAAAGTGTCTGAGGTAAGGAAGCTAAAACTCAAACAATATTTTTTAAAGCTGAGAAGCCATATGCAAATGCATACCGGTTGTGCTGCATTTCTTACGCTTTGGTGAGCACAGCTCCACTTCAATTTCATTGATAATTCCAGCAAGACACTTCCCTTCTGAAGCTGTTGAAAACTAAATTCAATTGGATTTTTTCTCTTGGAGTTTTCCCTTCAAACTTCCTTGCTGTAGGCATAAATTACAAAGAAATAATTTAAAACTATATCCCAGCAAATCACTGACAGACTATCTGATTTCACAACTGTTAAAGTATATAATTAAAACTAGACCATCCAGGACTACTTTCCTCACAAAAGCTCCTTGAGCGAATGTGTACATTTATTTCCAGCACTGAATATAATCTATCATATGAGCAGTATACTATCTCCTTTGCAGCTATATATTAAATTAAGCATGTTCAGTTCTCTCTGTCTCTTCTTCTTTCTTCTATCATTCAGTATTTCTTTTTCTATTTACACAGCAAGGGATGCACAGCCATTTGGTGCTGTAGAGGGCCACGGTGCAATTCATCTGATTAAATGTAAACATCTACATTTTAACTAATCACTTCAAGTTCTTTTTCTGGCCAAGAAAAAATAGCAAGTATGGTTAGTACACGATTGCTCTCAAAATGACTATTTTTCTCCATTGACCATAATGAGAATTTAAGGTGACAAGCTCAAAGGCAGACAACTTCTCTGTAGATCAGTGTATTTGCTGAAATGGACCTCAGACACAAAATCGCTTCAGATGAAAGATAGGCTTACTCTGTCTCTCAGTGTCATACAAAATTCAGAAGTATCTTCATCCTGGTGGTGTGAGTTAATCCCAACCAGCAGCTCAGTCCTGCAAAAACACCTGGCCATCTTTATTATTATAAACTCTTCTAGTCACTCAACTACCAGACATACTAATCGAGGGTGATTTCTTTATATCTTAGTACATAATAAGCAAATAGGTTGACACTCTAAAAAATCAGCAAATGTACTAATCTGTACCTTTCCAGAAAAATAAACAGCAAATTTGTATTCTCTTGCATCTTTTGTCACTTTTCTTCCTTTTTACATTTTTTCTATTTTAGAAAGGATAAACAGGAAGAAAAAAAACATGAAAAACATAGAGAGGAAAAAGTTGAAAAAACACTTCTAGAAAATATCAAAATGAAGTGCTGATCTTTTTACATGAAGAACTGCTATATTTTGTCCAGTTCAGTTTTGATTTCAGCTTTTCTTACTTTCTCTTCACTTGAAGCCAGCTCCCTGGATAAGTGTTTAATGATTGATGTACCTAATAATTTAAAAAGCATGAGGATGAAGTAAGACAAATGAACAGATTGAATGTTACACCCATTTTCATCAGGAGCTACACTAAAAAACCTAAAACCTCATGTAAATATTGTTCTAGTTTCTATTTTGAATCTCACTTTCTGACTAAAAGTTCATGTCCTTTTACTGAGTACACCGCATTCTGAATTACATGAGGATTGATAAACTGTAAAAGTTAACTGTGAATAAATCCAGAATAATCATGAATTATTTTACCAGTAATCTATGCAGTGATTCACATGTTCATAACTCAAAGAATTTTAAACTTACATCTATTTGAAAGGTAGATATCATGATGAGTTACAGTTCAGTATGTAATCTTATCTCTGAAATAATATTTTTGAAAACAGAATAAGAATTTTTTCTCAATCAAATTGTATTTGCTTATTACATTGACATATGACATTTATCAGTTCCAAACAAGGACTGTACACTTTGATTTTATATAGTTGCATGTGGAAGAAACTTCTGTATCATCTGATCTCTGTCATCTGGTTACTCTTCCATCAATGGCTAAATATGTTGCTCATGGATTCTCAAACACAATCTGCTTGGAAGGACTCAAGCTTTCATTGCTTCACCTGAAAAAACACTATACAGTCACAGAAGCACTATCACTCACACATACTTCATGTTATTTTAAAATCTCAGGTAGTCCACCTTAGTCCATCATCAATGTCAGACCATTTATCACTTTACTATGGTTGTTACTTTTCTTCTACCCTTGAAATATGTGGTCAAGTGTTTTCATCCTCCGAAGGCTATACAGAAATTCAAAACTAAAGGTGACCCTTCCCCACCCCAGTATTGAAAACCACTCTGGCATCATATGTTCAATAACACATGCCACATATACATACTTTGGTTTTTTAAGTATTTTACTTAAATAATTCAGTTGCTAAGGATCTGAATCATGCATCACTGTGCATTAAATAAGATTTTTACAAATGAAGAAAGCAGTAGATTTTACATTTAGATTTTACATTTAGAGCATCAGTACCAGTTGACTTTATTAAATTCCTTCAGTATTAAGAAACCAGTGGTATTCAAAATTACTTTTATCTAAAAAAAAAAGAAAAAGAAAAAACAAAACAAAACAAAACAAAAAAACCCACCAAAACCAACAACAACAACAAAAAAAAAAACCAAAACAAAACTACACTATCATGTTTTTCAGTAGTGAAAACTTGCATTTCCAAATGTTATTCTTACTTTTACAAGACCCATACATTGTGGCATTCCACTTTACACTCATTATCTTCTCAAACTCTTCATGGAAGAATATGATTTCACTAATTACCCACCTGCATAGGTTAAGTCTGTGTGCAATCATGGTAAAACATGAACCAATAAATTGTCCTTCTGGTACTCAGCACTAGTAAGGCCACACCTTGAATTCTGTGTTCAGTTTTGGGTCCATCTCTACAAGAAAAAACACTGGAATGCTGAAGCGAGTCCAGAGAAGGGCAGTAGAGCTATGAAGGGTCTGGAGCAAAAGTATGATGAGGAGTGGTTGAGGGAGTTGGGGGTGTTTAACCTGGAGAAAAGGAAGCTTGAGTGGGACTTTATTGCTCTCTAGCCCTACTTGAAAGGTTACAGAGAGGTGGGGGTCCAGTCTCTTCTCTCAAGTAACAAGCAACAGGACAAGAGCATATGGCCTCAAGTTGCACTAGAGGACGTCTAGATTGGATCTTAGGAAAAATTTCTTCATAGATGGAGTTGTTAAACCTTGGAATAGGCTTGACAGGGAAGTGTTTGAATCACCATCCCTGGAGGTATTTAAAAGATCTATAGAAGTGGTGCTTAAGGACATGGTTTAGTGGTGGACTTGGCAGGAACTTGGATATTGCAGGAACTAAATTCTGCATTCTTGAATAAAGAGAGGCAAAAGCTTGTCTTGCCAGAAAGACATTTATATTAGAGTAAGGCAGAGTACAAGTTGATTCTTACAGAAATTGAAGACTATTTTCTGATGCAAATACCACGGACTTTTAAATTCTTTCATCCTCCAATACATAGAAAGACCCACAGGTTTGGGTGTGTTTATTGGCTATTCAAAACAGTACAATTATTGATGTTTCACTGCATATGTTTTGTCCCTCTGATGACAGGAAGAAATAACGAAGAACACAAAAGACTTTTTTTTAATTATCAGTTCACATATCAGAGTTAAAATTACTAAAATGATAAAAGAAACTATGAAGAATATTACAGAACTCAAAACAGGAAAACTATTTAATTCTACTCAGTAGTACAAATATTTTGGGGTTTTTTTCTTATAAATTTGTTAAATTTTACATTTGTTCAATTTATATCTTTATAATAGTTTTATATATTATTGCAGTGCTCTGTACAGATTAGTATATAGAGTAATATGCTAATCAAAATTCAGATTCTTCTTATAATCAAGATGTTTATTATTGTAAGAAACCTACTGTGCTATCAAAAAGAAATTAACTTTGGAGATAATGCCAATATTTTATTTTTTTTTAATTTAAATTGCACTTAGTAGACAACATTTCAGTCCTAGTGAAAGGAAGGAGAGTTTTACTATTAGTATCCAATACTGATATGACTTTAATCATTGTACCACACTGACATATGTATTATGATAGGTAGGAAGCATAAATAGTGAATAACATAGCCACAGGCTCATTTTGGTATTTCTGCTCATTATGTTTACCTCAAGGATAAAAAAAAAGACAAGAAAACAACTATAGAGTTCTATGGCAACCCATAATTGCACTACCATAAGACTGGGTTTAGGTTGTTTTGTGTTATAAACTTGAAAGAAGAGAAAGAATGTGGCCTAAGTGTTGCAAAATACATTTTGAAAAAATAAAAATGAAACTCTCATAAGGCTGTGATTTATTTTTGCTTGAGTTGTGATTTAAAGCACATCATTCAGCCAAATATAAAGAACATGAAGAATGGTACAATTTGGGTATATATAAATCAGATTGCACTCAGCACCTCTATGCTGTAAATTTAAATAAATTTTCCTCTGAAAATTTTTAATCTACATTAATTTCTGTGAGAGATGAGCCTAAGTGATGCGCTTTGGATGTGGACTTGCACACAATTGCCCTAAATTTTTATACTTACATCTGTGTGTGAGAACGGGCTGATTTTTCATGGTAATTCTGAGCTTCCCACTTTGACATTCTCTTTGTTCTACTGTACAACTCTACTTAACTAACTATGCTATTGGTTTAATATTTTATAGTCTCCATTTTGCCTTTATGAGTATTTTTGGCTGTTTTCTTTCCTCCCTACTCCAGTCTGTGAACTATAGGAGGTTTGAATGCTATACCTTATCAGTACCTATGTCAGTCCCAAACATCCCATGTGGCCAAGAGGGAACTGACACTTCTCACATCTGCCGAGTGTAAGAAGAATCAAATGCAGGGGGCACCTAAGATGAAGGACAAGTATATCTCCCCATTGTAGACCCAACCATTTTTCAAAAAAAAATCATTTCAGCTTTGACATTTTTCCTATTTCTGGTAAAGTTAAAACAAGTTAATTCTCACACATTTATTCTCCGACTATTTTTGTAAAATTAGTTTGGGGAATAGACATTAGTACTATAGCACATCAAATGGTACCACAGCCCTCTGTGAAGCCTGAGAAAAAAGCATGCAATGTACTGTTAAATCTCTCTGGCACACAAAAAAAAATTAAGCTGTGCTCAGAATACATGGAAAAACCAAGCCAGGTTTCTGACTGACCACTGAGAGAAAGGTACCTCCAAAGGAATGTCCAAGTACTACGAAGTTCAAGGAGGAGATTTACCCTGAGGCCTTTATTGTAGCTATTTTTTAACACTGAGCAATCTTAGCATCTCTATGAGGTGTATTGAGGGTGTATTCATCTTATATACTAATAGTAAGGAAGATGAATATACATGTGAAGCATGTGAAATGTAAATAACTTTGGAACTCTAGAAACTGGAATAACTGCTTAAACCTAGATTTACACTCCTGTTATAAATGCAGCTATAATTACTATGCTGATGACTGGTAGTCCTGTTCAGTTGCTCAAAAACTGTACGTCACTGCCATTAGCCATAAATAAATTCATCACTGCTTCCTTCAACCACTTTCTTTATTATAGAAAAATCCAGACTATTTAATAAAAACAAAAAGGTGGAGAATCTGATATTACAAGGTGATAACTGTGAGAGATGCTTCCCACTCCTCACTTTCAAGATGTTCTGCTGAACAAAACAGATAGTGTTTGTTTCAAAGTAAACGGGTGTATCAAAATTGCCTGAGACTTTAATTTGGTCTTGGATTAAGTGCTCAATGGAAACTCTAAATCACTTAAAAGTGACAAGTGTTATTAAGGTTTGTTGGGAAACAATGTAGTAACTGATGTTTGTTCTCATTTTATGTATCTTAGTCCATCATGTAGATAGAGATTATTCATTTTACTTCTGGTTTTTCAGCTTTGCTCACATACAGGTTTCTAGTTCAAATCTAATACAGAGTAGAAGTGAAATGTTAGATAGAAAGAAGACTTTTACGAACTATATTTTGATCTCTAGATAGAGAGAAAATTAATTGGCAGAAATATAGAGAATACCTGTACATATTTTGAATGCAGAAAATTATACAACCATAAAAAAAATTATTGAAATGTAGGTAGATTAATATATATTCTGCTTATTATGTTATTTTTAAAAATATGAGCAGATGTTTAATTACAGTTAGAAAAATCTCCTATGGCATATGTAAAATAAATTAATGAGGATAAATATTGAATGAGATAACATAAAAACATTTAGAAAAATTGAGTCTTGAATTCCTCTTTTTACCTTGCTAAATTTATTCTTAATATGAGGAAACACTTAACTTCGACGGTGAGAGAGCAGTGGAACAAGCTGCCCAGAGAGGTTGTGGAGTCTCCTTCTCTGGACATACTGGAAACCCACCTGGAAGAGATCCTGTGCAATCTGCTCCAGGTGAACCTGCTTTACAGACAGGTTGCACTAAATGATCACCAGATGTCCTTTCTCACCTCGACCATTCTGTGATTCTGTGATTCATTTTAGATCTAAATCATCACACAAGTAAAGCATACAATGAATCTTCAAATATTTTGCCCAGTAAGATCAAAGAATTATTTCCTTTGGCCTTTGGGTCAAAGGAATACAGAAAGGGCATGAACAAAGAAATAAGATCTTAAAACAATGTGATCTTAGATAATGTTCACTAGAAGAGAGCTCATCTGGAATTGATAGAGAAATGCAAGTGCATAACAGAAAAGGTATTCTTCTGTCACACTGTTTGAAAAACTATCCTGCACTTTAAAGTCTCTAATGATATCTTCTAAAAAGTTCTGCACTACTGCATTCTTTACAACATCTTGAATGTCTTCTTTTGACTCTTCACATGCTATTACAAAATGAGGGAAACCAAAGCAGAAATTGGGTTTGAATTACAATTTAGAAGAACAATTGAAAAATGTTGAGAAATTGTTTTTGTAAATAAAAGACTTTCAAATGTGGTCTAAATCATACAGATGAACCACAGAGATTCTGAAGACTTTTGCACGTTCCTGAATTGCCCAAGCCTCAGAGTAACCACAGGGGCTTTAAACTGCAGTTACTCTTTCATTTCTTTTGGCTTAGAGAAAAAGAGAGGAGATTATCTTCTACTGATCTTAAGCAGCAATAAATGATCTTGCCAAATGATCTTTCTGATCTATCTGAATTACATTAAAAAAGAAATTACTGATCCATCTGAATTACATTAAAAAAGTGGTTAGTCTCTCCACTCTTCATAGCTGGATGGATGTTACGCCAAAGTCCAAGTAAAATTCTCTTAACAAAAGATTCCTACTCTCTTTGGTGTTCTTGCATTCCATTACATTCCAAGTCTAGTCCTTGGATTGAAGAATTTTCCTCTTTGTTGGTAATGCATTTATTATCACAATAATGAACATTACACAGATAAAATTGATCAAAAGGACCTCGTAATTCTCATAATAACATTCTCCATTTTTGCAGCACCCATGTATTTAATGCTTTTGTCAGCATAAAGTTGAAAAAATAACATTAATAGGAGAACATTCATTGGAATTAAAAAGTGAGTGGTGCCACGTCTATTATTTGACAGAACTATATGGTGCAAACATTAAATGCTCAGCTGGTGCTGGCCCTATACAAAAGCAGGAAATCAAAGTTGATATAAATACAGCTAAGCACATAGACAATATGTACTATATTCTAATACTTGTTGACATAGCTGCAGTCAATATTCTCATTTCAACTTCCTTGATTTGGGACCTCACAGTTCTGATGTCTATCCAACCTCCTAACCCAATTTATAACAAAATATCCAATGTAAGAATAGCAATTTTCTCTTCCTCTTTGTATTTAGATCACACAATTACACTCAGGCTGCACTGTGTCTCACACTGTTGAAAACCTTTCTCATATTTGGTGCTCCTCTCTTATTGCAAATAGGAACTGTAAAATAGAACTGATAAAACACCACTGATGGATAACAATGTTGAAAAGTACAATCAAAGAAACCCAAAACTTTTAGTCATACAAATAGTAAATGAAAAAAATCTTATAAAAGTATGATGTTTGCCATACCTGAAATCCATGTTTCATTATTGCTTATATTAGTTAATGTAAACATTGTTTATTCATGGAGACATGGACTTTTTATTGTAGGTAAATAGCTATATTCTCTGCCTGATTCCATAAGATTTTGCTATAAAATAAAACTATGTAGGTAAATATGTAGTAGCTTTTGGAAATATGAAATTCTTTGATTTACCAAAACACACCTGTTTATCACTGGCATTCTTTTTTCATCGTTTTAATAGTTGTCTAAGCATCTTCCTCTCCTTCCAATGTCTACACAGGAGTCCCTTGCATGAAACTACCAATATGAAAACAAAGTCAGATATATCATTCCCTATGAATTATTCAAAACAAAAATGCAAGCTGTCAATATCCACAAACTTCATGTAACTGGAATGAAGTTTTGATTGACCTTTTGGACTGAGATTAAGAGAAACAAAATACTTTGTAATTCAATTATGCAGGACTGAAAATCTTATTGTAGACCTTTGGCACTCAGTTAATTGGAACATGTTAGGTGAATATTTTGTTTCCTTTACATCCAGTGTTCGATCTTGACATTTCACAGAGTATGAAAGTATCTGAATGATAGATACTCTTCACTCTGCAAACTTACCTATATCTATATAGACAAATACATATGTATTTATATTTACCTTTGTATTGGTAGAATACATGAACATGGATAGAAACACTGTATGGAAGAATACAGGAACGTGAATAGAAACATTCTGAGGGGCAAGCAGAATACAAATCAATTTCAATTAGAAGATCAGGCAACATCTCCTTTAGAGGGGAAACTGATCATAAACAGGTATTGATTTTATAATGAGATTATGGAACAAAAGTAAAAGTGGATTCTATATAAGAAAAAGTTTTGAAAATAATTTGAAAAGCAATTGTTTAACTCAGAAGCATTTCAAGAAAAGCACAAGTTCTGTATTATTTTTTCAAGATGAATAGATGAATAGAACCCTGGGGAAAGCTGTGAAATATATAAAGACCATTCCAGAAAAAAATAAGTTATATCAGAGAAGATATAGTGATTTCTACATGATGTTAAAAGCACCCTTCTGAGGAGTCCTCTGTTATTAGCACACTTCTTTGACAAAAAAAATGTCAAAGGATGGGTGAATTTGTAAGTTATTGGATGTTTAATACTCCTATTATAACTGCAGATACATTTTCATGATGTTTGATCTGATTTGTTTGGGGATTTTTTGCCTTTTTTTTTTTTTTGGTTGTTGTTTTTTTGTGTTTTTGTTTTTTTTTTTTTTTTGGTTTGGTTGTTTGGGGTTTTTTTGTTTTTGTAGGGGAATGTTAAAAAGAGTTTTATTGACTGTAAAAGACAACACTCAATCTTAGAAATTATCATGTGTCCCAGTTTACAAAACTATTAATATTATGACATAAATTTTGTCATGAGAAGCAATCCTACTTGGATTGCTCAACACAGTAGGTATTAACTGGGTATTGGTATCAAAATCCTGAGAGGAGAGAGGAGGGCAAAAATCAGGACCAGAGTGCTTGACTTCAGACGAGCAGAAATTGTCCCCTTCAGCCTCTTCATATGCTTGGAAGATTCTCACAGGATTAGGCCCTGGAGGGAAAAGGGGTCAAAGAAACCTTGCTGATATTCGAGGATCACTTCCTCTGGGCTCAAGAACCACCCATCTCAATGAAAAGGAAATCAACCAAAAATGCCAGGAGCCCTACCTCAATGAACAAGGACTTCCTGACAAAACTCCAACACAGAAAGGAAGCATGAAGAGGGTAGATGCAGGGACAGGTAAACTGGAAGCAATATAGAGATTCCATCTGGGCATGCATGGTTAGGAAATCCAACACCTGAAGCTGAATCTGGGAAGGGAGTTCAAAGGCAATAGGACAGGCTTCTGCAAGTATGTGAGTGACTAAAGAAAGATTAGGGCAAATGTGGTTGAATGGGGCAGGGCACCAGGTTACACAGGACATGGAGATGAGGTACTGACTGACCTGTTTGCTTCATTCTTTACCAGCAAGACTAACTTTCAGGAATACCAGGCTCCAAAGGACTAGGGGACAGTCTGGAATCAAGGAATACTAAAGTAAAATGGACATATACACTTCCATGGGCCCTGAAACATTCATAAGTGCTGAGGGAGCTGTTTGGTGTCACTGTGAGGCCACTTTTGATTGTCTTTGAGTGATTGCTGTGACTGGGTATGGTGCCTAAGGACTGGAGGAATGTAAGTTTCCAGTCTTTATAAAGGTCGAGAAGAATGACCCAGGGACTGCTCATACTCCCTTAATTCCTAGAATAGTGATGGAACACCTAATCCTGGAAACCATTTCCAGGCACATGAAGAATAAGAAATCCATCAGGAGTAGTCAGCATGGATTCACTAACTTGTCATTGCTTCACCAACTTGGTAAACTTCAACAATTAAATGAATGACCTGGTACAAGCAGATATTGTCTATCTTGATTTCAGTAAGGCCTTTAACACTGAATCCCATAAGATCCTCACAGAGATGCCGATGATGTGTTGGATGTGCAGACAGGGAGGTGGATTGAAAACCAGCTGAACGTATGGACTCAGAGGGTGGTGACCAGTGGCATGCAGTCTAGGAGGAGGTCAGCAACAAGCACTGTACACCAGACATCAGTTCTGTGTCTTGTTTAACATCTTAATTCATGAGTTGGATGACAGGGTACAGTGTACACTCAATAAGTTTGCAAATGATACAAAAGTGGGAGGACTGGCTGATATGGCAGAGGGTCATGCTGCCATCCAAAGGGACCCCTACAGTCTGGAAAAATGGTCTGACAGGAACCTCATGAGAGGCAAAGTCCTGCAGCTGAGGAGGAGTAACCCTATGCATAGTTCATGCTGAAGGCCACTCTGCTGGAAAGTCATTTGGCAGAAAGGGACTTGAGAGTCCTGGTGGACAGCAAAGTGAACATAAGCCAGCAGTGTTCCTTGTGACAAAGGGGGCTAGTGGTAAGCTAGGCTGCATTAGACAAAGGATTGCCAGCAGTTTGAGGGAGGTGATCCTTCCCCTTAAGTCAGTCCTGTTGACACCATATCTGGAGTACTGTGTCCAGTTCAGACTTTCCTGCACAAAACAGATAAAAATACACTGGAGAGAGTTCAAACACTATGATAAAAAAACTGGGAGACTTCTTATAAGACAAGGCTAAGATAGGCAGGAGACAGGAGCTGAGAGCTCCAGGATATGACTCAGGGGAGTCTTATGCGTTTGTATAAGTATCTGCTGCAGGGAGAGTAAAGAAGACAGAACTAGGCTCTTTTCAGTGGTGCCTAGTGACAGAGCAATAGGCAGTGGGCACAAAGATGTTCCAGCTGAACACTGGGAAATGTTTTTTTACCGAGAGGGTGATAGGAACAGGTTGTCCAGAGATGTTGTGCAGTCTCCCTCCTTAGAGGTATTCAAAAGCCATCTGGACATGGTCCTAGAACACAAGCTTTAGGAGGCCCTATTTGAGACCAGCAGTTTGGCAAGATGATCCCCAGACATCCCTTTCAACATGAACCATTCTGTGATTCTGGAATCTGACCTATTGTCTTCTTTTATACTTCATAAAGCTGAGCTTTTATTAACTGTATCATTGTTGAAAAGCATAATTTATTCTGCTTACTCAGGAGATTCCAGATATTCCTCATTGAATAAGCCAAAGTAGGAACAGTTTGGAAAAAACACATTCTCAACTAGAGTTCACCTACAGAGTTACACATACGTAGCTTCTTTTATCTGCCTCAAAGGATTCAACTTCTTCAAAAAATAGCATTGAATCCCACCTGGTCTGTATGACTACAGGGCCATTGACTTCAAACAAATTTTTCTAGTTTACAACCTCAAAAGATTTTCCTGTCAAGTTAAGTACATCCATCATGCTAAATGTGTATGGTAGAGATTCTACTGAAAGGAGGTATGCAACAGAGATGCAATAGAGGTAAAATTGCTTTGGTAAGCTCTCAGTTAATATTAAAATGTCAGCAATTATTGATTTTGAAATGGTGTTTCTATTCCAGAAAGTACCATTTCCATATCTTGAGTCTCTCATTCCACAAGAGTCATCCAAATGTCATATCCACAACGGTTTGTGTAGAAGGTGTAAAGCAGAAACATCTCTGAACACTAAAATTTCATTGGTGGATATTTTCTGAACAGATTCAGTACTGCTTGCCTCAGCAAAATGTAATAGCCAAGTAGAATGTTTTGGACTGTAAGACTTGATACGCTTGAGATGAAAGAACTTTTTTCTTCACTTTGAATTTTCTCCCTCTGTGATATTTACAGATTGTGCAGCATTGGTAAATGAAAACTCCTACATGATGTGAAATAAGAAAGTAGACTGCAGGAGAGAAAAATGCCTAATTTTGAACATACACAGTCCCTCAGAATGGACTAAACAATTTGTGCAGCACACAGAACCCTGTAGAATAGAAAGAATTCCTACACTGCTCAAATCTGAGCAGTCCAAGAGCCAGCTAATTATAGACAAGTCTGAGAAATTTTCTTTGGCTTTCAGTGCAATTTTTAATCATATACAGAAATGCACATCCCAAAAAGTTCCTATTCCACTGGCTTCTGAACACATACAGGGCCTAAGTTTGTATAACATCTCAGTTTGCATAACATCTACATTTTGATGCTGAGTTTTTCATAGAAATCTTGTAATTATTTAGATTTCTGTCATGACCAACAAGGCTTTAGGGACAGTGGTTGACTCCTGACCAAGCTGCTTCTTGAAGCATCCAGAGTGCTGATCTTGGAGCTGTACTGGGCGTTATCTAATACATGACAACCACAGCGAATGCAAGAAAATTAGACCCGCGCTCATGTACAGACAACAACCTCCTTCTGCACAACAGCTAAGTTTTTTAATCTTGGGCCTAATTTTCTCTTCAGGTCAAAGACTAATATTTAGTTTCAAGGTTAAATAATTATTTTAACAGTATCTTCTACATAAAATGGTCTCTCTACAATAAACATGGAAACCTTTACTTTTCGCTCTTCCTGACTTCCAACAAGTTTCAGATCTCGGTTATAATTTTTTCCAAAGATGGCTCCAACTGTTAATATTTTTCTAGCTAGAAGCTTCACAGAACCCCTGGCAGTCTAGGATCCTTCAGACCCCTTATCTCATCTACTGCTGATATATCCCACAGCTACAGAGCACAGAAACATATGGAAATGTCACATATAAGAAGAAATAAAGTGGACATCATGAAAATTGCTTTATTTCTGTCTACCCTTAAATGAAAAGATAATAATAACCAGCAATGCCAGATTTTGCTATCACCTGTTTAGACTCTGCTAATAATGTCCCCGTAGTTGCTTTAGACTATGATTCATGATGAAACATCTTTCCCAAACACTGCTGAGGAACCATTTAAACTACTGTTAGCGGTAGATTTAAGACCTGTCATTACTACAGACAGTCTTCAGAACCAAAATAAGGGTTTCCTTCAATGAGGATTTTAAGACAAGTTTAGGATCAGATTTTTTAAAAAGAACTTGTTTTGAAAACACTGAGAAGTTGATAAAACATTTTTTTAAAAGTTCATCCAGATGGGGTATTTTGTCTTAATCTGGTCCTAACGTACCTTTTTGATCAACTATTTTTAAAAAATATCTGGTTTTGTTTTCTTATGCCCTACATTATAAAGGTATTTTTTGCACTTAAAGGATACATTATAGTACCCAATAAAACTGCAACATGGCATTGAAAATATACAGCACATAGAAATTAGTTTATGTTCTGAGTAAAAGAATATTAAAAAAACAGAGCACTCTTAAATCTGAAATTCATCGTGATATTTCTCTGAGTATTTTGTCTTCTTAGTTTTTTGGTTTTTGCTTCCCTGGCATCTAGGTTTGTCACATATATGGGAAGTTTATTTGAGTTCTCTGCTGAAGATTATACTGTCTTTATGTAGTAATCCCTAAGTCCTTTAGTCTTGTCCTTTTTTGATTATATATTACCTTTTCCAGGCACATTCTTTTTTCAGGTGTTTGGTTCTTTACTATATTGCTTTTCTTTTCTTTTTTTTTTTACACTAAATCAAATAAACTAATTATTTGTTCATGCTGTTAGTCTATTTTCATCTTTCTGACTCTGGTTGCCCTTCTTTGTGGTGACCTTATCTACCCTTCAAACAGAATGCTTTCCTTTAAATTTAGTTCTTTTATAGATTAATTTGTTTGAAGCACAAACAGTTTCAATTATAAACCTTGCACTTAATTTGATTTTATCTACAATAAAGACTTTTTCTTTTATGCTTTTAGAACACATCTTTATTTAAGATAGAACAGAGCATATTACATTCTTAATGGTTTATTAGATTAGTATTTTCATGGTAGGGAAGAAAAAGAGAAAAATATAGTCTTGGGAGCTTCCTTTATTTGCATAAATAGAACTTTTGTTAATAACAGTTTAAAAATATTTTTTCATAGTATTTCCCTCTTCCATTCATATCCTAGGGTTGAAACTTTTTCATCATTTTAGCCTTAATGAAGAGTACATAACTCTTGATTCCTTAGTTTTATTTCAAAAGTCCTTGCTGGGCAGTAGTTATCTAGTTGTGAGTCAAGCATATGAATATTCTGTGAGAGCTGAGGATGGTAGAAAGCATCTATCAGTATATCTTATATTTATGAAAAAAAGCAACCTGATCTAGTGAAATGTGTCTCTTCCCATGCCAGGGGCTTGGAACTAGATGATCTTTAAGGTCCCTTCCAACCCAAGCCATCCTGTGGTTTTGTGACAGTGTTTGCATGGGCACTGTTTATCATGTAAGAGTAACCATGCAGAAGAGCTTCAATGAACAGAAAAAATAAATACTGTGCAAATAGTTTCTGCTGTCCTTGCTACAATATTAAAGCAGAAGGTCATTCCTGCAAGATGAGAGTATTGTAATGCAAATTACATTCATTTTCTCCTGTTTGCTGCTAGAGAACAGAACATTCTGACAGATCTTCCCACATGCATTTCTCAAAATATGTAATTTCTTATTAGTTCAACTAAATGATAAAGTTTGAAATAAAAAATATGGGACAATAATTCTTCTTTACAATATATCACACCTGCAAAACTATTAATATTACTCAATTGTCCCTTGAAACTCTTTGTATCACCAGGGAGTAATAAAGACAATTCCCACTATCCTGTAGTCTGTGAGATTTTCCTTCTGGTCCACTAAACACTGTATAGTTCTTCATTGTCATAGCTTCTCCTCTTCAACTTCACAGGACCAGATGGCACTGGATCAGTTTGTATTAATGGATTTCTTCTACCTTATGCTTTGCTTAGAGCTATGTTACATCATCCTTGAGGTCTATGTTAGGTTAAATGTTAAACATTTCCTAAGTGAAAAATAAAATTACTAAAAATGGATTTCTAATTCATTTCGGTATCCTCAGCCAAATATTTCAGTAACCTCTGTCATGAGCTGTGTCTTTGGTTAATAAACCTGTACCAATTTTGACTGGGGTGTAGTTAATTATCTTCACAGTAGCCAGTACAGGGCTAAGTTTTGGACTTGTGATGAAACCAACACTGACAGCTTGGGGATTTTTTTACTGATTGCTGGGCAGTGCTTACACAGGGTCAGGGCTTTTCTGTTTCTCGCCTGACCCCACCAGTGATCAGGCTGGGAGTCCACAAGAAGTTGGGAGGGGACATAGATGGGATGGCTGTTGGCAACTGACCCAAGGGATATCCCAGATATTATGGCAGCATTCTCAGCATATAGAGCTGGGGGAAGAAGGAAGAGGGGGACGTTTGGAGTGACAGTGTTTGTCTTCCCAAGTCACCATTATGTTTGATGGGGCCCTGCTCTCCTGGGTGTGGCTGAACATCTGCCTGCCTATGGGAAGCAGTGAATGAATTCCTTTTTTTTTTTATTTGCTTGTGCACACAGCTTTTGCTTTACCTATTAAACTGTGTTTATCTCAACCCACAGTTTTGTCCCTTCTAGCCTTCCAATTTTCTCCCTCACCCCACCTGGGGAAAGTAAGAGAGCAGCTGTGGGTGACTCAATTTTTTAGTTGGGGTTTACCCACAGCAAATCCTTACCTCAGGAGCAATACACTGCGTCTCAGTGCAACTCTCACACTGCTGCCAGGTACATTATTTACGGCAGCAGAACAGCTCTTAGCAAAGGGAACTAGGTGGAACTGAGTTGTCACCTCCACATTCAGTATGTAATCATTGTTTCTATAAACTGCTAGGACTCAAAACATCCATTTTATAGTTAGGCAGAGAGATTTTGATCTTGACAAGCAGGTTTACTTAAGCTTAGACAAGGTATGGTACTACCCTTATCATTTCCACAAGCACAGAAAACATCCTTATTTTAATCATATATGTATTCCAAAGCATGCGTGGACTTAGGTAGTCAACTCACGAGTGCAAATTTGCATTACTAATTTGAATTTCTTTTTATTCAATAAGTCAGACCAGCAGGTCTACTTTTTTTTATGTCGAAATTTGAATCTTGACTACTTGTGTGCAAATAGGATTGAAATGTGATTGAGGAACACTTTCTTAGATAAGCCGTGACCTATTTTTCTCTTTTCTGTGTACAGCTTCAAGCATGTGATTCACCACTCAGTTGCACTTATGTCATAGTAGATCTGTGGTAGAGTCAGCAGTGAAAGAATAAAGAATTTGAGAGGGTGCAGGGTTGTGTTTTAAGAGTTTTTGGTTTGGGAGTTGCGCTTTTTTTTTCTTTTTCTTTTTTTTTTTATATTTAGAGGGAAATAAGTTTATTTCACCAAAGGGCAAGGAAAAAAAATTGGGGGAAAAAAAGAAAAGAACAAGCTAAAATTGGAGCTCTTTCTGCAGCATCAACAATGCATCAAAAGCCGAAATTAGGCTCTTCTGTACCTCAGTTTTTTCCAGTGGAATATCAAATTAATTTATCCTTATAGATATTTCAAATAACAGACAGCAGACGCATTTATTCAAAGTGACATGCCATACTTTAACTGGGTTAGCAAAATAATAATATTGTTCCTGAAATAAGCAATATATTTCTGATCTAGATGCATCTATAAGTTGAAAATTACAGAAAATTAACTTCACAAATCAACAGTGTACACTGTTTTGCCCCTGACAGAATGTACAAACACATTTTAGTTCTCAATGTCTGCATTACGCAGGCTCTGGAAGATATACTGCATCATTTTCTGTTATGACTTTTTTGTTGTCTGAAAAGAGTTGGCATATGCAATTGGGAATGTAGTGGAAAGGAGACAAGGGGAGAACATATACAGCTAAACAACAGCTAAAATCAGATGCTTTTCTACTCAGCACCAAGTAGTAGGTGAGAAGTAGATATTCAGTACTCTGAATCCGTTACTATCTGTTTAACCACTCACTGTGATTTCCCAGGTATTAGTGTTCTGTGTGTTTGAGTCTTTTCAGATACTCCTGCAACAATAATAATAACAAAGTTAAAAAGATCACACTCATTTGGAAATACTTTGATTGTGATTCTCTGAGCATGTGGCTAGGAGGCAGCATGTTGAAATATGTTACAGATCTATTCTAGAGGAAAATTTACCTACTTTATGTATGCCTAAATATTTTGCTTTATAGTATGGCTTCTTATTGACGATATCCTTTACAGCTATACTTCCTCCTCACCCTTCTTTCACACCTTTCTATAGAAAATTTTTAACCTCGTGGTCAATATGAGTGAAATTCATGAAGTGTTAAATGCAAAACCAATTGTGAATAGTTACCAGTTTCATGAAAATCAGCAGCTCTGGGATCTCAAGTGTGCTTTCTCTGGTAAAAGGTGATAATAGTTCAGCTGTTATCCCTCCAGTATGGTGGCAGATGGTTTCCATGTACCTTGGCCCATATACTTGTCCCACTGAAAGTCCAAAGAAAACTAGATAATTGTGGGGAGAGGTGGAAACTTGAGGTATTGTAGTGATGAAATGACAAAAAAATCTTAGGGAAATAAAGTCCATTAATTCCATTGCTCACAAAATAACTTCTATTACATTATTTATCCCATCTCTTTGTTCATTAATTTGTTTCTTTACTTGTTCCTCTTACTAAAATGTGTCGCTGTCACCTTGCATTTGAGGGGAAAATTATGCATAATGCCTTCAAAATGCAACAAAAAAAAAAAAAAGAAAGCAAAAAAAGGTTCTTGGAAAAAGGTAAGTCTATTAATCTGTCATTTCTTTCTCAATTTTGCCACAGAATTTAACAATTCATCTAAATCCTTCTTTTCTTTATTTGCCCCACAATTAAAAATAATTAATAACTAGCACCTCTGTGAGTGAGGTTTCATTCTTTACATTTGGGAAGCAGTTAAAGAATCTTTGTAAGGAATTGTTGGAAGTGCCTCACAGGAGGCCTATGCCTGGTGGAGGAAGACTGCTGAGGAAAGACAGAACTGAAGATAACAGCTCTGGAATGCAGCTGCACTGGATGCAGACACCTTCTACCTCAGAGACTGTTTTTTATATT
>JAWWES010000115.1:102011477-102032715 GCA_035583135.1 Lophotriccus pileatus | reverse complement strand
TTTCACTGAATAAGTGAATTTTATGCAGGATGGACCACCAGGGTCCTCAATTTTAGGGGGTGTTATAACTCTCACCCTCGATAAGGAATAGTGTTTTGTTAGTCCTACATTTATTAGTTAGCATATATACATAATATATACATGGACACACACACTGGCCCTTCAACACATCAAGAAATAATTTAATAGGATTTTAAACAAGTGTATTTGAAGCACTGTTGTACAGAACATAGAAAAAGTACTTTGCTAAAAATGGCTTAAAGTTTTATGTTAATGATCCACTGAACCTTGTAGTCAAGAAAGAAATAATTAAAAGAATAATGAGAAAAAGCTAAACAAGGAGATAGATTAGTACTACAATACTGATATGGATATAACAGAAAAAGCATTTGTCCTTAAGCTATGAGAGTAAGGCTAGAGATTCAGATTAGAGAAGTGAAAAGAAATCTGTTCACAATTTACTCAAAAATACATAATAATTATATTACTATAACCCAAAAGTACAAGCTGTTTCTTTTTTTATGCAACAAATATGTGCATTCTGAAGAACACCAATATTAAAAAATGCAGTGAGAATTTTTTCTAACACATTATGTTAAATATTTCTTCACCTGTTTTTCTCTGAAACACTTGCTGCAAACTCCCACAATAGCTTTTTTCTTCCTCTGTGTGAAGCACAGACTTGGCATATCCATTTCCAGGTCCTCTGGTTACAGCTATGTCATGGGACACCATAGGTTTTAGTTATCCAACCTTCCCTATATCTTCCACCTAGAAAGAAGCCTGGACAAGCAGTCTAGAGGAAATTATTGCATAAGCCTGACATGGCTTTGATAAAAATCTCTGATTTTTTTATGAGGAAAAAAAGACTGCAGAAAGGTTTATACTGATGACAAGTATTAATTAAATTCAGCAGGATACTGTGGGATGATAGATTATTATTACAATAACCTGCACAATTGCAGATAATTTCTGTCCTTGGCAGCTTCCACCAAAGCCCATCCCAGGAAAAGCCTAGCTGAACTATCCTGTGCTGAATTCTGTATTGCCACACCAAGAACACAACCACTACTCCCAAATTTTCCTTTTAAGGCAAGTTTGTCTACTTCTAATCATTGCTTGCACATAGCTTAGAGAACATCTCTAAGATAACCATAAAAATAGAGAGGATAAATAGAGAGGTAAAATAGAGAGGATAACAGTTTTCTAATACCTTTTCAAGACCTTGAACAACATTTGGAAAGCTTTGTGCCTGCTAAAGGGAAGACATAGTGTCTTTGATCTAAAGAACTCTTTTAAGAATATCTGTGAAAACAGAGAATGGGTTTATGTACCTCTAGAGGGAGACAGGAGTTCAAGTCCCTTTGAATATCTGACTCTGTATCTGGAAAAAAAAATTCACCTGTTTTGCAGTCCTCCATGCTCTTTATTTCTCCCCTTATCATTTTATGTAAGTATCAAATTTTTTATTACATTCTTTCTAAACCCTCATTTGCTCCTGCCTACCTTTGTGGACTGCAGCCCATTTCTGAGCATGAGTGAGCATTCAGACACTGTGTTTTCCATGTCTTTTCCCTCTTTCCAACTATGCTTATTATACCTCACTTCCCCTCCTTTAACCTCCCAATATCACATTGTCTATCTTTGCTGTTGTTCTACATCATCCAGAAAGCATCTTTGCACTTAATATGCCTGTACAACAACATAGAATAGCATTTCTTCTCTTCTTTGCCAATTAGATGCAGCACAATAATCAATTGTACAAGATTCCTTGATATTCTACAATCTTTAGAGTCCTTAGGGTGTAGTAATAGCTTTATCTTTGCTAGAGTGCAAAACCATCTAGCCTTTCTTCAAGCATGATATAAAGTTTGGCTGAGCTAGACAAAGGAGATACTTGTGGATGAGGGGAGCACTGCTTTCCTTGACTAGATGGAGATCCATAGCTTCAGAAACCCCTTCAGAGAAAACTGATTAAATTCTTAGCATTTTTAGATAAAGGGTACCTTTTTGTATACATTCATAGTACTGAAAGACAGAACACAGATGAATAAGCTGCTATTAAAAGGAAAAACAACACATTTTCAAAGACTAATTACTCTAGTGCAATTTTCTTAGAAGCCTAATTTGCATATAAGTTATTTGCAATTATTTGCAGAGATCTTAAACACCATATTCCTTACATTTCTGTCTTCCTATCAATGATTTCTCTAAAACTAAATAATACATAATTCATTGAGTTATCATCAAAGCCACTACCTAGAAGTTTGATCATTGAAACATAAGACCTTACATTTATTTGTACAGTACTTCAGGGACCAGGATAACTCAATGTTTTGTACCTCACTTGTCAGATTACCATAAATCTTATCACTTATTTTTGTCTCTCTAATAAAGTAATTGTTCATTGTTTGGTTAATTTTAAGTACAGATGCACAACACTAATTTAACGAGAGAACACAGAATATGTTAATCAATTTATTTCTGTCTGTGTCAAATGACTGGGGCATTGTTCTTGAGAAAAGTGAAGCATGAGACAGGCCATGGTTTTGCAATAGTATATGTAGGTCAGGCTCTTTTTGTCTTAAAAGTAATAAAATAGTGAAATCTAAGTTTTGTCACCTAAAATAGTTTCTATGAGCACTACAGTTAGATAGGAAGTTAAAGTTTCACCTACCAGTGATGAGGTCTAGCAATGGAGTCCTCACTACACTGAGGCTTCCTTTAGTTCCGTATTCGAAGTCCATGTCTACCCAACCTGAACATCATATCAAGCACAGTTATAACAGAGATACATCTTTAAATATATATAAATTCCCCTCTGATAATGTTCATCTTCACACATTTTCCTCTCTAGCCCACTTGATGCTTATTCCAACCTGATGCTGCTCCCACTAATAATTTCACTTAATTGCCAGTTTTCTCTGTGTTAGCCAAGTAGACACCAGCAGATCAGTCAAGCAGACATCAGCAGATCCCATCTTCCTTGAGAAATATTTGGACTTTTCTGCTCCAAAAAAGCTCTGAATTTAAACTCTCCCTGGGAATTATGCAGGCAGAAAAGCAACAGCAAAGAGAAAATGAACAATTAGCAAAATTGACATGGCTAAGGGATGATATGAATAATTGATTTGCTCTGTCCTCAGGACTGTCCAGCATTATATGTTATCAGTCATGGAAATTTGAGAAAGATACAGTACAGAATATCAAAGAACAATATTAATTAAAAAGTTGCAGTTTTTTAGTTAATAAAAGGATTATCAAAATAATCATATAATAATTGAAACTCCTACACAAAAAGAGATCATCATCTTGATTAATTTATATATTTCTTCTAAATATTTTTTGTTTGTTTGGAATGTAATTTAAATGCACATTTCCTCTTCCCTAGTGTTCAGCTCTTTGCTTTATATTCAGTTTGTCAGCAAGTGAAAGCCTTCAGCTACATCAGTTTTGCTTCAGTTTTGCTATTGAAAGATAAGGCTGCAGGATGTTGCTTTTCTTATACGATTCTCAATCCAATCACATTCAGACGTTACAGGAGATATACAGAACTTAGAAGTCATGTGAAAAGGAAGGGATGAAAACAGACTAAAAAAGGGGAAAAAAATAAATTACTTCTCAAGAAGTGGATGAATCAACTAAAGATGAGAAATAAAACCAGAAAGTGATGGTAACTGTCTGGGTGAAGAAACATGAGCTATTTCCTCACCTTGTTCCTGAAAGTTATTATGCCTTTCTGTTTCTTCTGTTTTTGTGGGGATTCATTACTAGAAATATCAGTGATGTAACTTACAGTATAGTGGTAACTCCAGAATGATTATACAAACACTAAAGTTAGTTACCAACACTGCCCAGCACGACCAAGAGGTTTCACAAAAGACTTCAGTAAAATTAACCTTATCTCAAAGATCTTGTGTCTTTGACCTGTTGTGCTCTCACCATGTTGTGACTCTGCCCAGTGTTTGAAAACTCACCATGTTGTGACTCTGCCCAGTGTTTGAAAACTCAGTTATAAAATCAAATGCAGGGGGAAAAAAAAGGAAAAGAAAAAAAAGTGCTTTAAAGTAGAAGCTTTCTGTCACTTGTTTAGCAAAACTGTGGTAAAGTTTTTCCAAACTTTAGTTTTCCATCTTTAGTTTTTCCAAACTGACTTAAAAAGAAAATACCTATGATTACTGATAGTAATAATGGAATGAAATACTGAATGTGTCTTGGAGATGTCATCACTTTGGGGAATATTCTCACTAAAATAGATGCCTGTTCCTCAAAAGTGCAATTTCTTAATCCTTATTTCTTTAAGTAGACTTACAGACAATACAGGGACACTCAATCACTGAGGTAAGCAATTTCTTTCTGCAATATTTAAGGGAATGAACTTTTGTGTAGGACTTCAGTTTACTGAGATAAATGGAAGCTGTTTCAGACATTATGAAAGAGAAGGTAAAGAACTAAATGAACTCATTAAATATTGGCTAGTCTGTGACAGGGCACAACGGACAAGCTCTGAATGGGTACTTGAACAGCAATCTGCAATAAAACTTAATTATATTTAACCAGCCTCTTTACATTCAAATTCTTTGGATTAGACCGCATTCAGCGAGCAGAGCTTTTAATGTTTACTTTCATAGCCAGTGGATTAGACATACTCCTTGATAAGATCTAAAGCATTTTCGGGAGAGGATAATCACAATCTATGCTGCCAGATATTAGGTGATTATACCATTTGAGGAAATTGTTTAGTGTGTATAGGAGCAATAGTACATTTAGTGCAGTGACTTTCCCAACATTCAGGGTCAAATATGTATGTGGAGACTGGACTGGCTATTATTTTTTACTTTAAGACAATGACAGGTTAATGGCTAATATCTAACTAGTGTCTAATATTCTGACTTCAAAGATAGATAACAAACCTTTAGCAATTTATGTGAATTCTACTAACACCAAGAAAGGTTTTTATACATTTCCCAGTCATACCTAAGGAATTACTTGCCTGTGTTCTAGTTCAAGAAAGTGCTGAAATGGGTTAATATTTTCATGTTCATATTGAAGACCTTTCCTGAATTGGATCCTAACAGGGCCCTATTCTTATAATCAGAAAAATAGATAAGATTTCAAATATCTAAAACTGGCAGCTAAAACTGCAAAATGCATGTTTCATGTATCAACCCAGCGTCCCAGGGCTCCAGTCAAATTGCGTCCACAGTCCCAACTGAGTATGTGACTAAACTGGTAGGTCAAATCCCTAAATATCTGAGTCCTTGTTGCTATCACCAGGTCTTACTGTATTCAGTGAAACTTAGATCTGGAAACCCTGTAAAAGAGGGCTACTGTAAGGCTGCAGGACCTTCAACTCTTCTTTTAATTACCTGTGTCAAAACAGCTTGCATCTGTTGAACTGTTGTGAAAAATGAAAAATTTGTCTGAAATAATTTTTGGGAGGGCAGAGGTTATATATCTCATCATGACAGCACCAGAATGAGGTCCTGGCTGATGCTGTTCCTTCAGAAATATTGAGTTTAACTCTGATGAGAATTAGCAGTCTTAGTTATTTAATGGATCCTCAACCTGTAAGATTTTATTTTATGTCTTTACAACTGAAATCTATGAAAAATATTTATGTCTTTAAAAAGTATTTACAACTTGGGCAGCACTCATGACTACATGTGTAACTTCATATTTTATATGTATTCGTAATTACTCTTGCAATCAGTGAAATCAGCCAAATGACAATTACCCAACACAGTAAGTTTTCCCAAACACAACTTCCTAGTCATAACAGGTACTTCAAAGATAGGTTCAGTAATGGAGAGAACTCTGATTGCAACAGTATTGCCTTAGAAAATAACCCCAGGCTGATAAGTGGGGTTGACACACCTGAAGGACAGGATGCCATCCAAATAGGCCTGGACAAGCCTGAGAAGTTGGCCCACAGGAATCTCATGAGGTTCAAAAAACCAACTGCAAGGTGCTGCACATGGGTCAGTGTAACCTTCTGGTATCAACACAGGTTGGGCAATAAGCAGATCAAGAGAAGCCCTTCCATGAAGGATCCAGGGCTGCTGCTGGATGGGAGGCTGGATGTAAGCCAGCAATGTGCACTCAGAGCCCAGAAAACCAAATGTATCCTGGGCTGCATCAAAAGCAGTGTGGGCAGCAGGTTGAGGGAGGTGATTCTGCCCCTTTACTCTGCCCTGATGAGAATCCTCCTTGAGTACTGTGTGCAGGTCTGGGATCCTCAGCGCAGGAAAAAATTTGACCTGTTAAAGCAGGTCCAGAGAAGGCCACAAAAATTATCAGAGATGAAACACTTCTCCTATGGAGAAAGCAGGAGAGTTGGGGTTGTTCAGCCTGGAGAAGGCCCCAGGAAGAACTTACAGCAGTATTTCTATACTAAAAGGGGGCCTCTAAGAAGGACTTTTTAGCAGGAACTGCTGCAATAGAAAAAGGGGTACTGATTTAAACTAAAAGAGAATAGATTCAGACTAGATATGAGAAAGAAATTTTTGTGATGAGGGTGGAGAAGGTTGCCCAGAGAGGTGGTAGATTCCCCAATCTTGGAAACATTCAAAGTCAGGTTGGACAGGTCTCTGAGACATTTGGCTTGCCTGAAGATGTCCCTAATCATGGCAGGGAGGTTGGACTAGATGACATTTAAAGGTCCCTTCCAACCCAAATCATTCTATAATTCTCTGATTATATGAAAATTAGACATTCACTAAGTTAATCTTTCTGTAAACCTGCTACCTTACCAGTAAACAGGCAATCCCTTGGAGGTTATCTGAATTTATGGACCATGTGTGTCAGACTTGATTTATGTTGATTTTACATTGAGGCTCTAAAATTACTCTTCTGCATGTTTTCTTGTGTATTCAGCTTCTCAGAACAACATAATACGACATGGGAGTGCAATGAAAGCTATTGCAAATATGTCTGCAAGCTCTTTATTATTTGCCCATGAGTGTGTAATAGAAAGGTTTGCTTCATTCAGAAAACATTGTCTTTTTAAAGCACCTCACAGGTTAAGACAGTGTTAGTTCTACACCAAAAGCACCAATTCACTCTTTACAGTGCTTTACAGTGTTTCCAGTGTGGTCAGCCTAAGAAGTGACAGCAAGAGCTTGCATCTAGAGCTTGAGCAGCGAGTCAGGAAAAAAGAACATTTTGCCATTATAAGAACTGTTAAAAAAACTCAAGCTCAAATAAGTCATTCCAGATTTAACTGCTGCTATGTCATTATAGAGCCACAGAAAGAGTAATGTATTTTGAGCAGTGTACAAAACACACACAGCAAAGCAAGAACAGCAGTGGGTTTTTTAAGTCAGGGAGGTGCCTGGCTTGAACAACACAAAACATGGTGCGTATTACCCACCTATATCAGGATTTATTTTTTTTTATGTCAGTTCAAAGAAAATCCTTCTCTATGAGTTGAGCAGGGATACTCAACTATCGTTTAAGGAGTCACCATATATTAAGTGATCTAGCAAGAAACATATAAGAAAAGGCTCTGGCAAAGTTTGTACAAACACCAAACCTGTGAGTAAAATCTCCCTCATCCATCAGCTACAGCCAGACCAACGTATGTAAAGAACTTTGCTTTTTGTTTAATTTAAATGTCACTACACAACAGATGCACTGTAACATGCTGTAAGAAAAAAAGATAAAAACATTTTGGAGGCAATGGAGAGAAAATAAGATTTCTTTGCAACAGACATTAAAAGAAGTTTATGTATATCAGGGTCTAACTGCAAGGTCACTGTTAATAACAAAACATGTAGTTAGGATCCTGGGAAATAAATATATTCCTCTGAGGAAGGACTAAGGTGCAAAATTTTTCATTGTAAGGAATATTACTATGTCTCTTTAAGTAGGATTTGTGGAGTAAAATAAAAAAAAGTATATCCCTATTGGTGGAGAGAAGCAGAGAGAGTTGAGTTACTGTAAGAGACTCATTTAATGGCTTTTGCATTGGAAAGAAGATGGCAATTCCCAGGGAGAAGGAGCAGCCTTTGGCTTGTCAGCCTTAATGAAGTGCACTCAGTACATAGCTTCAATGAAGATAGATATCAATAATAAGGTAGGTAAATCTGATGAGTTTGGGACTGATTTGCATAAACTGGTACTTATGCTTCTGAAATGTTCACATTACAAATACTGAAACCACACAGATTTCATTCCAACAGATTTACCACATTAAAAGAGTGCTATTTATCTACATAAATAAAATTTCTGTTCTGGGTACTAAATGGTGCTTCAGGGATTTCCAAGTTTATCAACTCTCTTACTTATAATAACACAACCAGAAACTTTATGAACACAGCAATATTTATCACTGACTTTAGCTGTAAATTTGGTTGGTTTGTTTGTTCATTTGGTTTATTTTGATTGTTCTAGATAGAAAAGTGCTGAAGATACAAGACTTTGAATGATAAAACACACTGGAAAAACATTCAAGCTAAATTGTTTTTTGTTGTGGTTGTTTGGTTTTGGAGGGGTGTATAGGGAAGGGTTAGATTTTCAACAGCGCTATATTTCTATCTGTTAATGCATGGCAAGAGAGTAACTACTTGAATCACAGGAAATTTCTTCCCCATGCATTCTCTGCAAGGATTCATCTGCAGCATCATTAATCTACTCTCTCTGAGTGCACACAGTGACATCCACTGGTGCAAAGCATTTTTGCTACAAGAATCACAGAAATATCATGTGTCATGGTTGATTTTGGCTTTGGAAGCAGTTTCATTCACTTCTACATGAACTAATGCAGCACAGTATTTAATATTGCTTAACTTTGGGCATGCAAATATTCCCACAAGGATATGAGCTTAAGTGATTTGCTCACTGGAGTCAGGGCACCTTGCAAGACTCAATCTTGAAAAATAGATGAAGTTCCCAGTTGGAAGGATTCCCACCTCATCTATATGATTTGTCCTTCAACTTGCCAAGAGAGCAAAGGGCACAATTTATTACCATCTAGAGACTCAACATCTGTTTCTTTTTATAGTTTTTTTCTCTCCACCTTCCCCAAGGGCCTGGAGTTCATGCAGCGGAAGATGAAGCTGAGATGCAGGATGAAACATATTGTGGGACACAGTTTTGTGTCACTTTCTGCCAACATGACAAAGCCCAGTAATCTGAAGAGTGGAAAACACCTTCCCCAGAATTCAACATGTCTGGACTTTATGGACCCAAGAAGATGAACAGCAACAGATAAACCAAAGCTTTTCTGGACTGCACTTATTGTGGAGTCTCCTGGAAAAAAAAACACAGCTTAACAACACAGTTCAGTGCTCCTCAGACTTGCAGTCCTTGCATGCACTCAGGGCAGCACCTGCACAGATTTCACAAAAACACAGGCAGAAACGCAGGAGCTCTGCATAGAACAAACTAATCTCTCTCTATTCCTTGAGGTTATGGTGATATGCAAAGCTGTATTGTTTGAGGGAGCAAAATCCCCGATGAGAGAATATAAGGGGAACTAGGAATCATATGTGATATCTCTAAACTAAAAAGAAGTCAACCAGCTCAACAAGATTTGTTTTTGCACAACTGTAAAATGAAGAATGGATTCCCTATGGATGTATTAAAAGTTAAATTACTATGTTTCCTCAAAAATTTAATAAACAAAAATGTGAGTTTGTTTTCAGTTAGAGAGTTCAAAGTAGTTTTTCTAGTTTCCACCCATGATTTAAAGATTACGATGCTATATACTGAAGAATCATTCAAAATATGTTACATTTTGAACTAAACATGCAAAAAAATAAAAATTGGGACATATTTGGAGTTTAAAAAATGTGTTCTTCCTAGTTAATTTTAATATTTGTTATTTTCTCAAATTATTTTTAAATCAGCAATAATATATAAACAAACTCCAGATTCCTTTTCAGTTTTCCATGTAGAAATGTTTGTGATAACTTTAAATCAGCTTTGAATAATAGGAGTAATTTTTTAATGACTCTACTCCAAAACCCAAGGCCTGTCAAAAATTCCTAGAATACCTCTATCTGACTGCTCTATAAGGTCAGTGTGTTACAAATACAGAAAGCCTCCTTTTCCTTTATTTCATGTTATGCACCATTAGCAAACCTGCCAGCTGAATTCCAAATCTGTAGTCTCTGGTTCTAGTGACAGCTTGCAAAGTAAAAAGAGCAGAGTCTTGCTCTTCAGACAATAGGTTTCATCTCCTTTTCAGAGCATACAGTTTAGAAAAAAACTTTTTTTGACCTTTAAACTGAGCAGATTTGATACAGAAGAAACAATTAACAAATGTTGAAGATCAACTCTCTCAGTGGACTATGGGTAGTTTAAGTTCAATTTATATGTTTCAGATCACAGACTTCCAAATAATCATTCAAATAGTGATTACTTTAAAAACTTTTCCAACTACAAAAACATCTAAACACAAGCAATTATAAAACCCGTGAAATCCAGAGCTGCAACTAAAACAAGCAATCTTACTGAAAAAATAAAAATTATTCTACATGTAGGAATTAATTACTAAAGTAAGGGGATGTCGCAGGTTTGCAAAGGTCCCCTTCCTTGGGAGTTGTAAGTGGTTTGTCCAGGTGAATTTCTGGAGTAAAACCAATCAGAAGTTTTAGTAACACCTTTGCCAATTACATATTTAAGAAAACGGAAGAGAAAGTTGTTGCGCAGATGAAATTAGGAGTTATGTGAGGGAGAGGCAGCAGGGCCCAAGTGGGGGCCAGGCCTCCCTTCTCCCCCAGACCTGGGCTGGGCGCAGGAGCAGCACTGAAGCTTCTCTTGATTAGACATGTAACAAAGTGAAGAAAAAAAACTTTAAAGAAGAACTTGGACATGACATGCTGCAGAAAGAATTTCAGCTGGAGAGATAACAGAGTTTTCAAGGTTAAAGCTGGCAGCCGGAGAGGGAGAGAAGCCGTGAAGGGGGAAGAACTCTTTCTTTCCCCCCCTGCCCTCTCCCTTCAGCAGGGAAAAGACTAAAAATTAAAAATCTCTATTATCTGTGGAAGATTGTTGGGGAGCAGAAACTCCCTCTATAGTTTATGAAGAAGCTTATGATGGAGCAAAAGAGTACATAAAAAGATGTGACTGTAGAAGGCCTAGATGAAATAGAATCTTACTGAACTTGTGGCCTATAAAGAGAGTGACCTACGCTGGAGCGAGACGGTCGGGTAAGATTTGTGTGATCCCAGAGAAGGACTCATGCTGTTGCAGCTGAATTTGTGACTCCAAGAGACAGCAGAAAATGGAAAACCTGTTGCCTTGAAGGATGGACTCACATCAAAAAAAGTTTATCAAAGATTGTTCCCGTGGGAAGAGACCCCACAGGAAACAAGAGTAGACTCAAAAGCCATTATTCCCTGTGATCCTGTGGTGCAGCCCCATGGAAAAGCAGGTGTCTCCTTGCAGTCCATGGAAGACCTTACAAGATCCGGGTAACCCCCAGCTTTTGGCCTTAACCCAGGAAAGAAATAGGCCCAGCCCTGTAGTCGACATAGAAGAAAGAAAGAGACAGAGAAGACAGTTCCAGCTGCAACAAATCAGAATTGTTGTCCCGGAGATAACAGGGAGGAACTTTCAAATGCTGCAAAATTGTGTGGAAGACCTGTAGCTTTGAAAGTGAAAAAGAAACCTGCTTCTCCTCCTGGACTAATATAAAGGGAGGAAGAGTATTTCTGTAAATGCATAGTGCTTTTGCTTAATTAGAATTGTTGTAGATGTAGTCCTTTAGTTTTTATTTTGCTAGTAATAAATCCTAATATTATTTCTCCCTAATCAGATCTCTTTTGTCTGCATAAACCTTCTCTCAACTTAGAGCAATTGTGTTGGGGGGTGTGATAAAAATTGTCCCTAGACAAACCCATGACAGGGGAAGTCTCTATTCTTTTCACCTCATGATTTGTTTCATCCAAAAAATAAGGTATTGCCTGATTAATTAGCTAAATACTGCAATGATCTTAATTCAATTCATTGTGGATTTTTTCAACTTAAAATAAAAATGGGTCCTGATATAAAGCAGAGAGCTTATAATTATATGTTCTACTGGACATGTTACTTTTGCTCTTTGAATGTTTTGATCCTTTAATTTACAAAGCTGCTATTTATATCTCTTCTAACAACACAAAGCATAACAGAAAACATTATTTTAATACCCAAAAGGTTCAGTCCTCTGCTGCAGTTTAGTGCCTATTCTAATAAAGTTGCGCAGCTGCAATTCCTCAGTGGATGCAGAAAAGAAGCTGTGCATCCTCTAGCAGATTTCCAGTGCCATGAAAAAGTCATAGTGTGTCTAATGTTGCCTCATTTTCCCCTCAATCTCATAAACAAAATACAGTTAAGTAGTAATGCTGGAGCAAAGCTACAGAACTGGCTAGAGAAAGGTCACACCTGAAAATAAGGGAAACAGAAATACTCCGTGCCTTCCTTCATAATAGTCAGCACATTGAATGGTTATTCAGTAAATGCTAATTTAGTACCCACCTTGTATTTCAACAGCCTGGATCATTTTATCAAAGATCTTGCTAAGAACTAAAAAACCCTTCTACCTCTATTAATTTCCTTCCATCCCCCAGCCATAATTTTATAACTTTTCTCACATCACTCTTACCTCTCAGTTTTAAATATGAACTTTATTGTAATGTCCTTACAAGTTCCATAATATTTTATGTGATTATGGTATAAGCAGATATTTATATTCTCACATAAGAAAGAATTATATAGTAGTTATTCTGTTCTGATTACAATTTACATGTAATGTTGCACCCTGGAGAGACTTTTGTTCAGCTTTCCCTGCAATACATTCCCATTGAACTAGAGAATATGCTGCTTTGGCTGGGGTAGAGTTAATTTTCCTTAAAGTATCTGGTATGAAGCTGTGTTTTGGATTTGTGCTGAACACAACGTTGATGGTGTAGAGATGTCCCTGTGATTGCTGAGCAAGCCTTACACAGAGCCAAAGCCTCTTCTGCTCTTCATCCCACCACATCAGCAAGGAGGCTCACAACAAGTTGGTAGGAGACACAGGTGGAACAGCTGACCCCAGCTGACCAAAGGGATATCCAAGATCACATGGTATCATGCTCAGCATGTAGAGCTGAGGGAAGAAGGAAGAAATGGGGATGTTTGGAGTGATGGCATTTGTCACTGTTAAGTGAGAATGGTGGAGCCCTACTTTCCTGGGAGTGCTGAATACCTGCCTGCTCATGAGAAGTGGTGAATGAATTCCTTGTTTAGCTTTGCATGTGTAGGTAGCTTTTTATTTACCTGCTAAACTGTCTGTCTTTATCTAAACTCTTGAGTTTTCTCACTTTTACCCTTCTGATTCTCTCCCTCATCCCACTGGGGGAGAATGAGTGGTTGTGTGGGGCTGAGTTGCCAGCTGGGCTTTAACCACTACAGAGACACATACAGTTAGAAGACACACACAAACAAAAGTTATTTTGGCTGTTTTTCCTGCATTTGGCATCTATGCAGATCGATTATTATTTAAAAAACCTTCTTGGTAAAAGAGCGGCCTTGGGCTGTGTAATTCCACGTTTGTAACATATTGCCATCTATTGGCAAAAGGGAGAAACTACCAAATTCTCTGGTCTGAACGTTTGCATAGGAAGGAGAAATCCTTCAGGCATTCATACCTAACAGTTTTATGTGTGTACTGAATTGATTCACAATAAAATTTTATATATTGTTTATGCAAAATACATGTCATAAGAAATTAGTCCAGTTCTACATAAGTGAGAAAGATAATATTCAATATAATGCTGAGAATGCTTTACCTTAAAACAAATCCTTCCTCAGCTGAAAAAAGCAGACATATAGAATATTTATATCCCATTCTCATGTCTGTTGAATTCTGAGTATTACAGATAACGTTTCCATGGCACAAATCTAAAAACATTAATTAATAACTGCAACTCACAACACAAAACTCCAAAACAGATGATCTTAGCTGTTCCATAGAATTATCTCTGCTATACTAAACTTGGAATTAAAATCCTTGCTAGGTGCTACTTGCCCCTTCATTCCCATGGAGGTACAAATAATCCACTTCTTTCCCAGCAGAGGGCCAGCTAGTGAAATCCTGGGGGGAAATGTTTTGCTCCAACATGAAGAAACCTAACATCAGTGAAATACCACAATGTCTGGCTTCCTTACTGGGACGTAAATACATTATGAAGGGATTTGAAGTCATGTTGATAGCTAAATATGCAGATAACATGTAGTAGGTATTTTTGAGAACATATATGCACCTCAGTTACTTAAATAAAATTAAAACCAAAACCAACCCCGTTCTTTATGGTATTTTGGAGTGTGAAAAGTGATTATTTCAACAGAGTCAAAAGCTTCTGTGTAGTTTTTCTGCCAGCTTCCCCCGCAAAAGTTAATTTCATTATTTGACTTATCTGCCCTGTAAATTCAAGAAGCCTGTTGTAATTTAACTGCATGAACTATAAAATGTCACACAAACTAATAATATACTGAAATATTAACTGAATGTTACAAAAATCAATAAGAGTCAAAGGTAGAGGAAGAGAAGGAACAAATGAAAATTAAACAACAGATATACCACATGGATCTGGAATCTGATGGATAGGCTGAGGGTTAAGATTAAAAAATGAAAGTTCTCGAATATGTTGAAAATGAAAGAACACCAACTGGCAGATAATTATTGAACCTGAACCTGCAAAGACATGTATCAGGGGAACAAATTACATTGTTCAATATTTAATTCACTAGGCCTTTATTTTTGCTTGGGCCAAGCCAGCTTCTGATCTGATCTACATAGCCGGATGAGGATGTTTGATTTAAAATACTTCTCACTCCTACTTTGTTGCCTCCCAGTGCCACAGAGTGGGCAGAGGGAGAAGGACATTTTCCTTCTTCCACATGGTTGGGAAAGAACTGGAAAAGGTCACATCCTGACTTTCTTCCACTTATAACCTCAGCAGGCAGCTACGCCAGGGATGTGTGCAGAGCTTTCTGAAGGCCACTTCATCCTGAGATAAGAGAATATGGTATGCAAATCAACTGCAGTACAATCAAGCTACTTGCTCAGTGCCTCCTAAAGCACTTTCCTGTGCTCAGAAAAACCACATTTCAGTTCTTATTCCAGAACAAAAAAAAAAAAAAAAAAAAAAGGCAACTTCAAATAGAAAATAGAAGATCAACCCTGAGAAGAGTAAAGTGGAACAGGAAACTTGTTTTCTTACTCTGGAGAACATGCTGAGGTCACAAAAGTATCCACTGCTACAGGCTGCATCAAATTCTGACTTAATGAGATACAGAGAGTAAAGTATTTCTGACAGTCATCTGGGATGTTCTGACTTTTTCTGAACTGAACACAACAAGCAAATCAAACTTTCCCATCTACTAAGTCTACAAACAGACCTCCCTCTTAGGGAAACTATCCCCTGAAAGCTTTACTGCATCTAGTATAGTCGCACAGGAAGCTTTATTCTATAAAAACATTCACTGCTGTCAGCTAGGAATATAGTTACAGTCTGTAAGGCTAAAGATAGTGTTTCATTCTTAGTTCTGTCCCCCTGCTCAAACTGTGACCTCCCGTTAAGTCACTTAAAAATGCCTCTAAAGCATGTGAATATTTCAAGAGGCTAATTTTCTTTAAGCTTTCTTTCAATCAACTACACTTAAAACTGTGCTTCCTTTCTTACATTGCAGCTCTGTTTTCCCCTCTGCCCAGCAGTGAATTGCTTTCTCTGTGTGTACTTGAAAGAGAGTTATAAGTATGACAAATAATGTTAATGAGATATTATCAAAAGCTGGTAACCTCCCTGCGACTTTTTCAGCCTACTGCCAGAATATGCCAAAACTACTCTTAATAAATGTACACTCAATGCATTGAAAAGGAAGCACATAACTCACTCAAGCCTTTTCTTCTCGAGGGCAGCGGTTCCCCTTAATCCATCACCGTAGCCCAATGAGGCTAATGCAGTGTTCTATTGCAAACCGTTATGAACATACTTTTCATTTTTATAATGTCTTTCATCCAACAGAGATGGACCCCAAGGTGCTTTAGAGATTGCGTTGTATGGTGTGATAATAACAGTACATGGATCACTGCACTCGCGCTGAAATATAGACCCTCTGGGGTGGAAAGCAGCAGACATCTACCATTGCCAGGAACACTAGGAGATATATTAAGACAGAAATGAAGGCTACTTTATCCTCCTGTACCCACAGGTGAGCGCAGGTAGGCTAGACTGTATTTTCTTGTGATATAATTTAGCCAGGAAATGAGAACCAACAGTGTCAGAAATATGGCCTGAATTTTAATCACTCCTGAAAACATGCTATTTCCTTATGTTAGTGCTAAAAGAGAGTTAAAACTCTATAAATCCGAGGCTGGCTCTGCATTAATCTTGACCTCAGCAGAGTTCAGGACAACCTGGGGATCCTCTGCACCCTGTCAGGTCAACCTTCTACTGTTAAAAGTACCAGTGTGGTCCTGCTCTAATTGTGTCAGACACTGCTGAAAGGGAGAGCATCAGGACACAGCAGCCAGCTCTTCCTTTTTAAGAGAGGCTGAAAATTTTCATTCCCTTTGTGGTGCTGAAGACCACTCTGGTCCCATTATTTCCTGTGCTCACCTGTACTCTTTGTACCACTAGGTTATTGTTCCACATTTCGGATGTGCAGACACCAGGTAGGTTTCATCTTTATGTATAGAGTGAGCACTAACTCTGATCCAACTGGATCTCCTACTTCTTAAGCTCTATTTAATGTATACAAACCAAAACCAGGAGAAAAGCAGAGGAGAAAAATAGATTCACTATTTCTTCTTACTTAATTTTTCACTTTTATTGAGTTCTTAAACTAAACACTGCAGATTAAAAATGCCATTTTTACAGTTATCGTCCCATTACCTACACTTCAATGCTACAAACAAGATTCCATTGTAGAATTTAGCATTAATTTGCAGTTAAAGGAATGTTGTTGCTGAACAAAAATATGAGCTCAGTCACTAGATAGTAAGTTTATGTGTTCAAAATTTCCTTGTGCTGCATTCTGAAAAGCTCACCTTTACTTCATTCAGACATACAGGTGTGTCAGACAAGACTCTCCTCACTGTATTTCTGTCCTAACTGAGAAACAGTGACTTCTATAAGCCTCACATGAATGGAGAAACCACTACTTTGACTTAATGCAGAGGCCAATCTCTGACACTGGCCAGATCCAGACTTTCTAAAAATTATTGAAGACTTTTCAGAGGGCAAAGAGGCTAATTTAAATCTTGTGAGTTTTGAAATAAAAAATTTCACGGGAGACTGCTAAAAAGACTGTTCTAAAATAGGCAGCACCTTTTAATGGGTTCAGGACTTTCTGACTGAGCTGATTCACTGCTACTCATGACTGATGGAGTTCAGTGGGCCCATTACAGGTACCTCAGGAACAACATTAAACAAGAATAAATGTGGAAGAGATTCAAATCAACAAACTTTTAGAATTCATACATCTAGTAACTGGATAAAATCAGGGGGAGTTTTAGCTCATCTAAGAATCTGGCTAAAGATTCCATTTATATTTGTTGTGAATATTTTTTTTCTGGATTCTTCATATGTTTCTTTACTCTGAACTCTTGTTTTTGTGACAGTAACATACAAAATGCTGTAAAGATTTTTAAATCCTTCTGGATTTTTTTTGTTTTAAATATCTGCTAATTCTGTTGTAACTCCGAGCAAAGTCCATTTTTCATAATTTCAGAACACAAAATATTGAATTCCACTCTTCCCTTTATCCTCTTCTCATGAATACTGCATCAGTACTTTATTCTGAGGTGAAAGTATTCAAAGAAGTCAAAAAATTTGTATGCAGGTAAACACTCCTATATTAACAACTCTCTTTTAGTTATTTTTATATAGAGTATTCTAGTATTCCCAATTCAGTTTAGGAAAGAAAGAGGTTAATATAGGGAGCACAGAATGAATTTATTAGCATCTAGTTACAAAATCTGTAAGAATATAATTCACCACAAATTAATTCGGCTGGGTAATTTGAAAAAAGATACTTTGAGATCAACATTAAACAGTATAAATAGCAGTTCCTTCATCACAAAAAGAAATAAGATAAATCCAACAAAGAATTAAAAAACCCCAGGAACTTAAAGAGAACAGATCACTCCAAGACTTGAAACACCAGTAAGCGACTGAAGATTAACAGTTCACACCTCTCTGGTGCCTGGACTGTGTTTAATGACCTTGTAGACAGAAAAGTGCAAATAATTGTGAATTTAACATCTTGATAAAGTGCTAAACTACAAACTGAAGAACAAAGCCTGGGTCTTTCAGTTTATAGTTCTGTAGTTTCCTTGAACTAACAGATTCTTCTGATTATTACTAGTTATACTGTTGGGGACAATGACAACTGTACTTCTGTTTTTGAGTAATAATTGCCCCAAATTACTCTGTCCTGGCAAAAGCGTGAAACTGTCTGTGCTTTTGAAAACCTCTTGGGCCTTGACCTTGCAAACATTTGCATTTTTGTTTAACTTTAAACACCCCAGTAATTCTGCTAAGTTCAGTGACTAAACAAATGAATTTGATGGACAGCTGGAGGCTTCCACAACGTTGACCAGAGCTCTGTGTGTTGTTCCCCTTTGTTGGGAAGTGAGAGATCCTCCTCACTCAGTCAGAGCGGCTGCTGTGAGGAGAAAGGATCCCATCACTGGGGAGCTGAAGCAGACAGGGATGGAACAAATGAAGAATGAAATACATTAAGAGAAAATCCTTCTGGGGCAACACTAAAGAATTCATATGCTTTGTTTTGCAAAAATCCTCCCTGTTGCTTCCTCTAATTTATTATTAAGGTCATAAACTCCAGCTTGCTCTGTGGGGACTCATACACCTGTGGTGATGATGACCACGCAATAAACATGTTTACAGTGTTGTATCTGATGGAAATCTTGATTTTTTTTTTTCTGTTATGTTCTCTTTGATACCTACACCAATTCTTTTGTCCCTCAATTCTTAGATAATCAGACAGTACTGTAAAAATTCACACACTATGAACAAAATAAAATATACTTCTGAGTCTGGACTTTTCTTACTAATTTGAAAGTTACAAGTGCAAGACAATTAGTTTGTCAAATCTAGTTCCAGTGTATTTTCTACAGAAGAATTCCACCAAACAAGCATCACCACATGTGTAAGCCTGTAGCAGAGGCAACAGGGGCAGCATACAGAGAATTTTAACTGGTGTGCTGCACACCTGGGGTTTGGAAACAACACCGCTTCTTCCAAATTTGACTTTATGTGGGAGCTACAGCTGCAGACAGCAGTGGGAGACTCTTCTAGAGGTGATCAGCACCTTCTTCCTACACAGAGGTATCAGTGGTGTCCTGGCTCCCACTGGCAAACAGACCCTGCTTTGCAGGAGACAACTACCTGATCTTCTGCATCTCCCTTCTCTTAAAGGTGACATCTCCAAACTATGACGGGGTTACCACTGGAACCATTAGCAACTTTAAAGCTTTTCTTTCCCTGACTTTGTGGCAAACCCCTTTGGAGGGTTGCCAGCCCTGGTGTAGAAAGTAGAACATGTATTATGAAATATGCCCTGTTAGTCACTGCATATGTATTTATTTTAGGAAAGGCATTCATATCTAACATTTAATACATTGTAACATCAATGTATGGGTACCTCAAAGGTAGTACATAAAGGAGTGGTTACTTTATGCAAGAGCTGAAAGCCCATACAGAGAGACTACAATAGGAATATGGATCCTGGACAAGAATGTGTAATATGACTACCTCTGTTTGGCAAAATAACCTTTTCACTCAGTGAAGTTACAACAGTGCTGCACAGAAAGAAAGATAGACTTCCAAAGAAGCAGCCACTTAAAACTCTTTGTAGGCCAGATTCTGTTGTGCACACCACAAAACACCAAACATCTCAACCAGAAGAACTCAAAATGGTCTAGAGCCATTCAGACACTGATAATTGTCAAGGTCAAAAGTGGAACAAGGCTGACATTCAAAAGGAATCTGTTTCTCAGTAAATACATACTGAGAAGAGAGGGGGTGGAGAGGAAAGGGAAGAAAGTTATTTTAGCCATTCCTGGTACAGTAAATTGTTGGACCTGAATAACAAACGACAAATATATTTATTCCGTGTGGGACTCAGCTAACTTTGGAACTGTCTAATTTATCTATCTTTATATTGAGATGAATCACTCTCAGGAAGTGTTTCTGAAGGGAACATAGCCCAGCTACCCCCAAATGAGACAATAACTTGTAGATGTCTTTGCTAAGACAGAAGAATTTCTTATCCTTTATCTCTACTATCTCTTATAGCTACTTTAAACACAGCATTAGCTCCTCTGAGCTGACAAAAATTCTTGTTAGCCAGGTTCCCTGGAAGCCACCATTCTATACATGTATAAAAAATGCAGAAGATGGGAGACTCTTAAATCCATCAGAGAATTGCCTGTTCAGATAAAGCAAAACCAGCAGATTAGTCATGCTTCTTTCATGCAAATAATTGTAGTCCTTGCTTACATTTTCCATGGCAATGCCCATCTTTTGTGAGATAATGCCTTTAAACACTACCCAGCATAAGCTTCACTGAGTCTTAGCCAACTCCCTCAATCCCAGCAGTGCTAATCCATGATTAACTCCTAGATCTGTTCACAGGTCTGTTCTTTAAACCACAGCAAATGTAATTCCTCTTGACTGTTCCTTAATAACTTGTTCTTCTGCTCCCCTTCCTTCACAGTTTTAGGCTTTTCTCTGCTCTCATTTCTTACTGGGTCGTGGTGAACTTGCACACAACACAAAAGTAGGAACATCATCTCTGTGCTGCTGTCAGTCAGAAAGGGATCCAATATTTATGACACCCAGGTTATAAGCCATCAGAAATAGGATACGAAATGAGAGTAGCTAGTGCTGCACCTTAGGATAATGATCAGACTATAAAACTATGGAACAAAAAGTATATTTTTATGGTCTATTTGAAGTATTCCTACCACTGTTAATTTTAATACACAACCACAATTTCCACACCACCATAGCAACAGCTAGTAACAGTAAGTCAAGAGAATTCACTGGCAAAGACCTATTTTTGAAATGCAGAATTTTAAGAATCATCATTCATCATGGCTAGGCTTCGCGAACGAAGATTTGGGAAGGGCTCTACCCACGCTTGCTACAAGCACGCTGATAGCTAAAAAGGCCAATGCGAGACAGACAAGTCCGGTTACAAAAGGCACAGCAGAAAGACTCTCCTGGTGATGTCAACA
>JAWWES010000115.1:101992725-102011377 GCA_035583135.1 Lophotriccus pileatus | reverse complement strand
TCACGGATATCTCTCTGTCGCACCAAGATGTAATCAATGAGGTGCCAGTGCTTGGAGCGAGGATGCATCCAGGTTGTCTTTAACCTGTCTTTCTGCTGAAAGATAGTGTTGGTGATGGTGAGCTGCTGCTCTGCACAAAACTCTAACAGAAGGCAACCATTATTGTTGCAGTTTCCAACACCATGCTTGCCTAGTACTCCCTTTCAGGCTTCAGAGTTCTTTCCAACTCTGGCATTGAAATCACCAAGGATAATGATCTTATCCTCTGAAGAAACCTTTTGGATAAGGCAGCGTAGGTCGGTGTAGAATTTATCTTTTTCGACAGGGTCAGCTTGGAGGGTTGGGGCATATATACTGAAAAGAACAACATGTTGCTTGTTGTTAAGTGGAAGGCGTAAGGAGATAATGCGATCAGAATGACCCTTCCCCCCCACCGAGATCCGGGGAACCCCCAGGCCCATCCAGCCCCCCCCGGCTCCCGCGCAGCCCGGCCCGGCCCGGCCCCGCCCCACAGCCCCGCAGCTGCCCTGAACGGCAGGCAAACTGCTAGCCTGTCTCCGCTGCTCCGACGTCGAAGGAGAGGCGGCGGCGATCCAACACGAACTCCCCGGCGGTTCCTCCACGGCGGCAGCTGCACAAACAGGCACAGCAGCGTCTCCCGCGCCAGCAGCGTGGCGTCGGGCCGCGCTAGAGGGAGCAGGTCCCTACCATGCTGCAGGAGCCCGGCGGCCGCGTGGCTACCCGCCCGCCGCCATCTTGAAAACCCCCAGAATTTTAAGAATAGTGTGTTTATAAATATGTAAACATATAAAGTATCCAGAATTTTAATATACGTCACAGAGTTGGGGGTAAGAAAGGAACAGAAAATGAGGTTGAATAGAAACTAGACCTATCTGATGATTCTGATTCTCTGTGATGCTGACAGATTTGAAAACATGTAAAAATGTCATAATGACATTGTAAAGGAAAAGAAAAGGTTTTATTTGGGATTTCAATTTCAAAATAATAATGAACTATTTTATGAAAAAAACCCTGAAAACAGTCATCTCATACCAGTAGGGACGGGAGTAGCAAACACAGGTATATTTCAACATTTGTTCTAGAATTCTCTGATCTAGCATAAAAATATTTGAAATGTTCATTGTCTCTCTCACTATACAGAAAAATGAGCTACTTTTGCTTTAAACTTTACCTTAATGTGAAGTTATTTAAGAATGAAGTTAACATTTGAATAGAAGAGAGATCTTTCACATAGACAGCTAGGGGGGAAAAATAAGGCCTTGGTTCTTACGGCAATGAGCAGCAGGGAAAAATAGTACAGTACAAAAATCAGGGAGACATAAAGATCAGGGAAACAATAAAAAGAGAGAGTGAAGTAGGAGCAGGTAGAATAAATAAGTCCCGAGAGAAAGAGATTTTACAGAAATCAGTGTGGAAAGTTCCAGTCCAGGTCTCATTACACAGAATGGTTGACTGCGGAATTGAATTAAGGTTTGCAAAGGCGAACAGGGATACAAAAAAATTGCTCTGCAGTGCCAGGAGCCTTCACTTTCAACTTTTCTGATGAACACCATCTTCAGCACAGATTTTGCTGTAGTAAATTCAGTGTGTGCCCAGAATAAACCAGCTGGGAGGAATTCCAGGTGTAATTTTCGTTTTAAGTGTTATTATCTTGTTGAAGCAAAATGCAAAGAGAGAAAAACACTAAACCTCACTTTCTTCTGTCTTCCTCAAATTATTGTATCTGTAATTTATCTGTATAAAATTCAATAAATCTGTTTCCAGTTTAGCAACAAGAAAGCAAGGGCATAATCATGTATGAAAAAAGCATATGTCATACATAGGAAAAAAGAGCTAAAAAAAAAAAGACAGAAGCAAGATTTATGATGAATATGGGAGAAAGTCAAAACCAGGCCTGAGTTCAAAGAAAAAAAAAAAAAAGTAAGATCATGTGCTGAATAAAGGTACTAAACAATCTTATTTGTCCTAAAAATAGACCTCCACTTCCATCACTTGTTAGTCTTGGCATAACCGCAGAGTTTTGTTCCCATTGCATATTTAAGACTTGACAACTTCTATGTTACTTTTTCTTTGTGGAAAATTCAAGCTAATTATTGATGCAATGACCCTCTTTACCTGAGCCTGCATTGCTCTGGGAATCGGGAGCTGGCAGAACAGTCTGCACATTGTTCCAACAACCTCTGTCATTTCTTTTTCTAACCCAGAAGGCCACCAAAAGTCAAATGTGATCTTAAAGTGTAGACAAGTGTTAACTCCTTGGAATTATAACTAAAATCTTCTATCAGAGTTAATTCCTCCATAATTCAATGGTACTTTAACAAAAAAAAAATCCCCCAGATGTTATTGTGTTGTAGATATCTTTACATGTTCCCATTATTTTACAGGCCCAAACAAGCAACTTAAGAGAAATTTGGTAATATTTTTGGTATACTATTAATGCATACTGCAGATTATGTATACACTTATGAATTCTATTACTAAAATTAAACACTATTTGATATTAATCTGATTGTTCCCACTGAAGTCAAGGGAAAAGCTACTGAAGTCAAAGAAAATGGGTTTTTGACAATATTTAGTACTAGAAAAATATATTCAGTGTTTGTGGAAAGAAAGACCATAGGTTTATTTATCATATCCCCTTAAAATCCTTTGCAGTTAAAAATAGACAAAAGGGTCATCATTGGTTTTTTGTGACTGTTACATTCACGTGGAATAAAAGTGCATACTATGGCAATAAATGTTTACTATGTATTCACTTAAGTTCAAGATACATTGATAATGAAAATAATGTATGTAAACAGATATCTTAAGGAGTCACGACACTTGTTCCAGAATTGTGATAATGTCTTCCAGTCATGTTACCGTTAATGAATAAAATGAGACATGACGTAAGATGTTGGAGGCTAAAATTAGGTGTGTTGTTCCATCAGTGGTTATGCACATTTTCTTTTATCTGCTTTGCTTGAGTTGGATCGTAATCATTGCCAGAGCATTGGAAGCCAAGCTAAGACTTCCCTTGTCTCTGAAAAGTTTATGTTCACATGGGAATGAATGTTGAGATATAGAATATATTTCTTTTCAAAATAGTACAATAAATCGCATCACAAGGGTCAAAGCTGTGATTGCGTGAACAGGCTTCATTATACCAAATCTTGATTATTGGAGTTAGTGATGTAAGCTCAGAATAGTGATTAGTAGAATGAATACTAGAAACAATTATATGTATTTGTTTTTTGTCAGCTAAAGGCAGCTTTCACGTAAACTTTATCAACAGTCTTCCTCACATCTCCATAGAATACTCACCTGCAATTTGTCTGCCACAAACACTCTTAGTCCCTTTCTCTAATATTCCTGTCATTCTTATATCTCCTGTCTTTTCTTACACAGTAATTTTCAAATAATACGCCTGCATTACTACTCCTTTTGACCTTTCCACTGAGTTTAGCAACTTAGATGTCTTTCTTTTTCGTGTTCCCCAAACATTTTTGGCCTCTTGCAGGAATGATTTTTTTAATCTTGATGATTACTTAGAGCACTGCCCTGTTTGTCATTATATGGATAACAAGTTTCTCAGGAAAGTTTCTCCGAAAAATAGAGAAGGAAAGAAAAAAATAAAGTTTATTGTAAAGAAAATCAAGGATGAAGACAAGCATAATCAAAACTCATGTGCCCCCAGGAGGAGAGAGAAGAGACCAGGACACAAACAGTTCCCAGAACACAGCAAACTGAGCATCAGTGAAGATATATTTGGAAACTAATCCGTTCCTTCTACAGTCTTATCATCACTTGTGTCTCCATTATTTAGGATATTAATAAGGAGAATACACGAACCTGGAAAAGTACTAGGACATTGGTGTTGATTTTGCTTGTTTGTATGATTGATACACTATTTCATGCCCTTTTGTCTTCCCAGGATGCACTCACAACTTCACTGAAATTGTGCTACACTTCCATAGTGCAAACTGAAATGAAGTTTCTTCAATTCCATAATACTGATCAACTCTGAGAGCAGTACATGCTACTGTTGGCCATCATTATGAATGGAGTCTAAAAATATTGCTTCTAAGTTTTCTTATGCCTCTTGAAAGTCTCAGACAATATCTTCCGGATTAGCCCTGGCAGGTAAAAGTGGCAGAACTGGATCACAGTTTGTTGATTGGTAGTAAAATAGAGAAGAATTGTTGTGTTTTTGTTTTTGGTTTTTTTTCCAAATGAAATATCAATAGTTCATCCCATTAAAAAAAAAAAAAAAAAAAAAAAAAGTTATTACAACTTCACCATCCCAGATAATTCCCAAGGGGCAGATAAAATGCAACAGAGAACTCTGCCCAGTAAGGAATTAAAACCAGGTTGAGTGATAGAAGTCTTCCTCTCTCACTGTTCCTTTTTTTGTTGTGGTCCTCTCAAGCACACTCCTTTAGCATTTTAGGGGTGGTGAAGTCAACATCATTACTTTCCTTTTCCACATATCACATTCAGAAAATGAAGGTAGAAGCACAGAGGTTTACCTTTTCTATATTCTGTAATACAAATTAGAAGTTCTAGGCACCTCTCTAAAGTGACTTTATGCATCCATTTCTGTTCTACACGAAAATCTACCCAGTTTATACAGAGGTTATGTATAACAGGAAACATAACTTCAAAATATTGTAAAGGAAATAGAGTTGAATGGGTGTGACAAAGATAATAAGCAAGTGATATTATATTCTTATAATTTTACAGAGTTGCCTCTTTTTACAATGTGCATTAATTCATTTATCTGTTCCAATATGTTGCTAAATTTTGTGGTATCCACTGTCTCATTAATGAGGTAAGGATTAAGAAAGTACTTAAAATCTGCCAAGATATTTCTGGGGCATTCCTAGCCTCTTTCCAGTTAGATTTAATCCAAGAAATACAGAAGAAGAAAGCCAGTGCCACTCAGACAAAGAAGCAGTTTCTTTGCCTCGTAATAGAATTTTATTACTGGATCCTGTTTTCCTCATTTATTCAATTTCTTGATTTAGTGTCATGAGGCAGATATAAGGAGTTTCTGTATCATAGGCTGCAAAGCAGCAGCAAACATCAGCCAGTTAACTTGTACGATTTAAACAAAGAGCTGATGAAAATTACCACCTCTGCCTTCCTCCTCATTGTGCCCAAGCTCTGCCAGTGGCCTCTACCAGCAATTCAGCATATGCACTGCTGGCTGTTGCAGCATCCCGCCCTTTGTGTCCCACCTAAGACTTGTTGGATTTATGGACAGAGTTTCACTCGACCCTGTCTTCCTTTGTACTTCCCTTTCTTATCAAATGATCACTTAACTACTTCAGTTACTGCTTTCCAGTAGAAAAAAATAGGTGTACTCTGGCAGACTGGACTAGAGATTTTATTCTGCCTGGCCATCCCAGTGGCTGCACTGAGACAATAGGCTTGTTAAGAGGAAAAACAGCCTGCCCCGAACCCTGACGGGCATCCATCCATCCATCCATCCACCTCCGCCTCTGCTCCCGAGCCCAGGTGCGGGCGGCAGCATCTTCCTATTCCCGAAAGCACCACGAGGTGTCAGGGCAGAACCGCGGCTGCGGCGGGGACAGGAGCGCAGCCGGACGGGCACAGCCCCAGCCCCGCTCTGTAGTCTTTACGAGCAGCTTTACTGACAGCAGAAGGAGAACGAAGCATCCAGACCCTTAGACACATACCTGCTCCTCAACACAGTCTCTCCCTGCTTTCTCTATAAGGTTAATCAGTGTTCATATTTTTTCTAATTTATGAAAAAATGCAGTGCAAGATTTTTAAGGGGAATATGGGGCAGACAAGACAGCTACAGAACTAGCAGAACAAAGCCTGTTTTTTAGCTGACATTTCACAAGGTCTCTTTAAAGTAAATTCCACTTCTCCCATCAAGAAAATTAGCAGGCAGCAGGTTAGAAGGTGCTGGTTTCCAGAAAAACAATCCTGCTTCCTACACTTCTTCAATTTCTTCCGCCAGAGTCCATCCTTACTCCTACTGGGCTGAATCTATTTAAAACATCAATTAATACTCTACACCTGCCTGCTTCCCTCCAACAGAGCAGGCACAGCTGTTTTCTCATGATTTTAAAGTACCCATATGCTTTGTTACAAATAACCTTGGTGGTACATATATTATTCACTCAAAAATATTGCTGCAGTGAAAGTGCAGGATGCTGATGCAGTTATGATGGGGAACAGATGAATTGTCTAAAGCTGTCTGTGGTCAACTCCCAACCTTCTCCCTTGGGGAAGGCTTGTTGGGAGTCTTCTCCAAATGAAAGAATTCCTTCATTTGCAACATTGCCCAAAATGGGATTTCTTGCTGCAAGTTTTCACCACAGAATTTCATCATTCCAGAACTGTTGGTTTCTTTCAGATAGTGGTTTGTCACCAGTGTATACCCTGTGACGTGCTCGTAGTGCAAGAGATATTTAATTTTATTTATAGATCATATATAGGATTTAACTTTTGCTAAATTACTTCTAGAGAAGAATCAAGTTTAGATGTTGTACAAAGGAAAGGCATGGCTAGTTATGAAGGCAGCATGATTTAGTATTATTTACTATGAGTCCAAGTGATTTCCCAATTTGAACTTGCATAATTATCCTTTAAAAAATGTTTTTTTGGTGTACTAAGCCCTTTTCTGATGAGATACATTGTTCAGGAAAGGATTTAAGTCTAAGATTCCAGTACAAGGACAGGAGTAGATCACAAAACAGGCAGATAGGTCATTTGGCTTTCCTGTATTGAAGAGGATGATTAGAGGTAATAAACCTCAAGAAATCATTTTCTGCAGAAGCCCATGCACACTAGGCTTAGCTAAGCTACCTAGCTTCTTGGTTCAAGCAGAGTAAGAACAGCACACAGGATTCAGGGTGCAGATTGATTAAGCAATCAGTTGCAAAGCTGACTCATATGCAGTCAATAGCAGCACAAGGGTTTTCAAGCATTCTGCAAATTGTTTAGCAGGACAGTCATTTTACCATTATAGGTCAGAAATGACAGATTGCAAGTGACTTATTTACGGTGTGACATCCCTTCCCAGAGCACAAGGAAGCTGTTCACAAAAGGGGAAATACATGACTAATTATTTCCCCCATCTGCATTTCACTGAGTGTAAAGGATAATTTGCCCAGCCTCGTTTTGTTACTGGTTAATTGTGACCTGAATGATGTCATCTGGGTGAGTGAATGCCCCAACAGCAACACAGAACTTGGGAGAGGCTGCAGATTTTCTACACATGGCCTTTGCAAACTGAGGCCCCAAAAATTTCTAGTTATTGAGTAATGATGGAGCTAGTAAATCTTCACACTTTTTAACACCTCAGTTTGCAACTGGTGTTTAGTTTCTGTCCTTTAATTCAGACCTTTCCAAAATGGATAGTTGTCCCATACTGAACACTTTCTCTGCTCCTTGGAAGAAATATAGGAAAAACTACGTTTTTTTCTAAGTTTCAAAAAAGAAGCAAGTCCCATTTGTTCATAGCCCAAGCTTTCCAGCTGAGAGAGAAACGTCAGTGGGTAACCACGTACTTTTTGTTATACTTTGGGAAAAATGATCAAAATATGGTGGGATCACAATTCCTTGAAAGTTTAGTTTGCAGACATTAAAAAAAACAACAACAAAAAACACACATAAAAAACAAAAACAAAAACCAAAGACAAAAACAAAAAAAACCCAAACACAAACAAAAACAAAACAAACAAACAAAACAAAACAAACAAAAAACCAAACAAAACAAACAAAACAAAAAAAACCAAACAACAAAAAAAAAACCCAAACCAAAACAAAACAAAAAAAAAAAAACAAAAACAAAAACCAAACATAAATATGCTCATTTACCAGCAAGTGGGAATGATCTTCATGTCTGCAAAGAACATACTTAACTTTGCTGGCCAAATGAGCTGCTTGCTCTTCTTTCTACTGTGTCATTCATCAAGGGAACTGAGACTATGGATACCACTGTTTGCCAGTAAATCATTGCTTAATTAGAAAGAGTAGTATTGGTGACATTATGCCTTAGCAGGAAAGCTGCAGGAGGGAGCAGGGATGGATAGACACAAACAAGGATGGCAAGCATGACTGGGTCGGAACAGAACAGAAAAGAGGGAAACTAGATGAATAAGAACAAAACTGCCTACACAGAACTGTCTATAAATCACTACAAGACACAGTTTTCTCTGGATCTTGGTACTCTGAACATTTTTATCATTGCACTGCCATAAAATATCTGGAACACTGAAAACATAAAGAAAGATTTTCTCCTCTAGAGGGAAGAACTACTTTCTAATGTCAACAGTCTGTTTACTCAAGTAAGTAGTTTAGTTAGTGAACTCTATATACTCAAGTGACACCATTCCAGACTGCCAGAATAACTTCAACTAAACAGTTCTCTATCAGAAAATACAATTCTGTCAAAATCAAAATGCTTCAAAATTCAATCACTTTGTCTACAGTTTCTTCTTAAGGAAAAAGAGCTCACCAATGTGAAAGTATTTGATTATTCAAATTAAAAACAAATTTTTATTCCAATATAGTTGCTTTTTTTTTTCTTGAATTAAAAGTAGGGACATTTTAGTCTTGCAGAATCAAAATGCTATGTATATCTGCAACAAATTTATTAGACATCTATTTCAAGAATAATATTTTGTACTTTGAAACTGAAATGAAAATAAACTACGTTGTGATGAAAAAAAACTCTTGTTCTTTTCATAGCTCATTTATATATATTATTTGAAGTATGGGGTTGATTTTTTCTGAAAGGTTAATCACTTAATTCAGTATACAAAACATGCTAGAAAATACATAATGGTCTTTTCTCTCCGTGTTATATTTCTTGGGGTTTTTTTGCCTTTTTCAGCAGCTGCTCTACAGAAGGAGTGACAAAGGTAGGAAATATTTTCTCCATCTTTCAGTGGGGCCTGTATATGGATCAGGCAAAATCACAGCTCTGTCCCCCTGTGAGAGCAAGGAGGAGAGGTGGCCATGATTTTGCCTTCTCTTCTACATAAGCAGCTGGGTTACATCTTCCAAAAACTGCATTTAGAAGACACAGATACTGCATTCCTAGGAGTTCACAGAGAAAGACAGCTTCTGTGTCTTTCTCACCTGTTCACAAACCCTTCTATAGGCTTTGCCAAAATGACCCAGTGACCCTTTGCTCTCCTTTACCTTGAAAGCCCTTTAGGTAAAAAGGTCACACTGCAACCTAAAGGCTGTCTCTGGTGTGCACAGCTTTTGTTGGTTCAGATGATGGTAGCTTTCCTGCTTCCACCTTCTAAATCATATTAAATGGCAGCTAAAATATGTGATTATTATTCAGGATGTTACTTTTCAATGCAAACAGCCAGTATCTGCCACAGAGATAGTTTTCTCAGTCTCAAGATAGACTGACCAGGGGAAAAAAAAATGGTCTAAGGAACTACTAATAGGAAGAAGATGGACAAACACTTTTATCAAGGCATAGAAAAAAATCAAGAGCTCTCTTTTGGGAACTGTATGTTTCCCTTGAGCAGGAACAGCCAGGGAGGCAGAAGACAGCAGTGTCCTTCATTTGTAGCAGTTCATCTGCTGTTGAACTCTGCTTTCCAGCAATGACTTCTTTCCCCTAGGACCATAAGTGTGAGTATAAACCACACTTCCCCTCTCTCTGAAAGGTAGTTATGGGCAGGAATTTCCAGTGAATTTCTCTCTCCAAGGCTATGTTCTTCCGTGCTCCCTGTTTTTAGCACCTTGAAGCTCAAATTGGCTCTATCTATTACAAAACAGATAGCTCAAGGAAAAGGCATAAACTTTTCAACCACTTGAACTTGATAGAAGTTTATTTGCCCAGAGCAATGACTTCCTCCTCAATTGTTTTTATGAAAGTGTTTGTGTGAAAACAGCAAAGTAAACACACTATTCCTCCTGTTAACTCCATGTATTTTCTCTGCAAATACACTTTGCCTTCCCTAAGGATACTGGAAGGGGCCTTCCTTCTGCTTCCTTCTGGTGTAAGCTGAAACTCACTTCACTGAAGAAGTATGAAGCAATGCCAAAATGAGAAAAAAGAAATCACGGGCAACTGTGTGCTGTGGTGGAAGAACGTGCAGAAGCTTTCTATGCAGCAGGGAAAATGACAATGTTAGTGCTTCTCTCAGCTAAGTAGATTACCAAATGTTCTGAATTTACAATTTAAGTGAATCAATCATTTTGGCTATTACTCTAGATTTAGACTAGTGGAGTTAAGAACAAAATCTGTCCATTGTTTTTAAGGCAGCTGTTAAATATATGAAGCATAAAACAGGCTTCCCAACGCAAAAAAATACTCCAACAACCAAAAAGGCCCAAAAAAACCCAACACATATACTTTCCATCACTGCTAGCAAAAAATAACATAGATCTTTTGCAATCTGCAGTGCAACACCAACGTGACTATTTTACAATGCTACTAATTTTTCAGATTGTTTGACAAGCCTTCTTTGTAAAGCCAACAGAAGAACAAGGGTTTGGATAAATGCTTTCAAAAATTGAAAAGGGAAGTAGGCACCCAAATCTCAACATCTTCTGTGCATGTGTTGTCTCTAGCTTCCATTTATCTTATTGGGAATCACCATCACACTTCAATTTTCTTTTCACACTTAATTATTTCTTAGTTATTCAGCTTTCCTGTGACAAATATGATACGAACTCGATTAGAATGAGGAAACAATCAGATCCCTATCCTAATCTGGATAAGCTGAGTGGCTTTTCATTTGTTTTTGTGAGATGCTTTTGCCTCCATGAAAAATGTTATTCTTTCATTTTAAGAAAGATGGGCAAACTGTGCTGTGGCTAACAAACAAACTGCAGACATTTATGAGAAAGTGTAAAATCTCATCTGGGAACCATTATGCAGTGATCACATTCCAAGTAATTTCAACCTAAGACTTATTATTTTTTCTTATTTGTTTGAGTTGGCTACTAGGATTGATCACCTTGGAGAAATTAATCACAACAGTGACAAGTCCTAGGACAGATCATTTAATTAGACCTGTTCCTCTCATTTAAGAGTTAGTTTTACCTTACAAGAGAAGACAGTGAACTATTTAATATAGCCAAACATTAGCAGATTGGAAAATACAGACATCTGTAGACTAAATCAAGCTACTGATCTATACTGAAAACATTCATCAGCAAGTGTCCTGTTATTATACCTGTAGGATGGTAGCAGGTTAATGACCTGGTTGAATGTGAATTACGACGATGTTTCCCACAGCCCCTCCTTCACTTTATAGCACACACAGCTATATCATTCATTCCTCATCTCTCATCTCCTTCCACTCCGGTTTTCACTTCTCCCCGCACTCATCATCAGTCCAATCCTCCTTCTAATCCAAATGCTCAGACTTGGGAGCAGAGATTTCTCTTTGCATTTTTTCAGCTATCCTTCTTCTTTTTCCTTTGAATATTCCTAACTTCATAAAGTCCTTAGTTACTGTGCTTTGTAGTGGGTGGGCATCAGAGTTTACACCCATCTCCACTAATACGAGGATAACCGTGTGGTCACAAGTTCCCTACAAAGGCGACTTGTAGGTGGCCCTGAAGACCTCCGGAGGGCACTGTAAGGACATCTAAATGAGGATCTGTCTTTCTCTGACAAATTAAGCAACCAACAGACAATGCTGAGCACCTCCATCCTGCCAGAACCCAGACCACCACACAGGTAACTCACAGAGCACAGATGACCCTTTATAAAGAGAAAGGTGTAGATGCTGGGGATTTTTGTCCCCTCTTGTTAGTCACTATCTTCTATAACTGCCTTAGTTTTGCTGATTTGATTGAGAAACAGAAGATTTGGGCTCACTGATCTCCTCCAACCAGCCTAAGAAGGATTACAGAAGAGTGCCCTAACCCCAGATCTAGTCTGTCTACCCTTGCTGTCAAAGAGGGAATACCATCTTATTATGAGTTCTGAGGCAGACTAGAGAAAAGTCTGCAACAAGCAGTGTTTCAGATCCCCCTCCTTGCAATACTTATGGTCATTGAGTATTAGACCAGAACTGGTTCCATTTTTATGAAGTACTGGGAATATGAATCTAAATATGAGATCACTGTTCATAAAATATATGCTCAAACTGCTGGGTGGAGGGAGTGGGGCAGGGGAATCCCTTCCCCTTTCTGAGTAAGAGTTTACCTGTTAGGCTATTATGCAAAAAGATAAAGCTTCCCCCACACCCTTCCACATAGCACAGTAGTCTGAACTATGGTGTGGGTACCTGGCTCAAGGCATCCAGTCCAAGCAGTGTTGCACAAAACAAGACAGGGATAGCCAATAGATGTTCTGGCTGCTGAGTGAGAATCAGATGGAACCTGTGCGTCAAAATCTCAGTGTAAGCAACACTTAAGAAAGCTCATTCTTGTCCCTTTTTACACAGACTGTTTTACAGTTGGGACTCAAAAAACAAAACCCTGGCTGCTATTCTTATTGTACTGATGATATTTTCATTTCCTTCTCCTCCTGATAAAAAATATTACTTCCTAAGCACAGATTTGCTCAGCTTTTATTGTCACATCTTCCTGGCTACTACAACACAACTTCTAGATAATAAAGAGAAGGGTCTAGACAATGGTGTGCCATACAAAGATTTGCTGTACTAAGTCAATGTTTGGTTAATAAACTTCTCTCAAAATATATTTTATTGCTCTCTACTCAAGCTGAGTATCATTAACAGTATAACCATACTCCCCACCCAAGGTAAGTTAATTTGACCTTCTTACTTGTAATTTACCAAGAATAGCTATGGCATAATAGTTTACCAATAATAACAAGAACTAGAATGAACAGTTGCTTTCTGATGGAGCAAGAAATCCATTTTAAAGCAACCCATCAAATTAATCCCCAGTGTAACTCTGCTGAACTGTTGTACCCAGCAGAAACATTGAAATTAAGACATATGAAGATCTGCATCTGAAAGAGACGCCACTGAGACAATCCACAAGTTATTGTAATCCCCTAATATCTGATCTGGAAGGATGTGATCAGAAGGTAATTTTCCATGTGATAGTATCAGTGGCTTGTACATCATGACATAACCCCTCATTTAACCGCACATTAGAAAAAAACATTACATCAGTACATTTAAATCATCCTGATTTTCCTCTTTTTTTTACACTGTGTTAATCCATGTTTCCTGACTTATTGGCAGGAAGAAACCCTATAGACAGCTGGATGTCATATTTCAGTCTGTAAAATTATAACTTTGCAAACCACATTTGATTCATTCCAAAGCTTCAAGAAGAATTTAACCTCAGCGGGCACAACCCATCACATATTGACACATGTAAGAAAATATATTTAAAGGAAAAACATGCTGACAGATTGTCTGATGTCACAACAAGCAAAAGCTATAAAATTCCTATAAAATTATGGTAGTAGCAGTTTCTCTCTTTGTTTTTTCTAGGTATATAACCATGCAGGTACAGAAGTCTGCTTGTTGCACCCAATCTGTTTTGGATGGAATGCAGAACTTTTGTTCTGCTCATAGTTTTTATTTTAGAAGAACAAATAGGAGGTATTACCGTTAGTAATTATACTGTAAAATGGTATATAGCTTCAGGCATCAGTGAGTGCCTTGTGCTGAGGCACTTCAGAAACACAGCAGAGGAATGGTCTCACCTCCAAGCAGTTTTACATAACATGTGAATCATCTGGAGGCTACAGATTTCCAAAATCTGTTTTACTGCTAGATGTTATTGCTACTTTTAAATCTATTATCTTACTAGTCTGCTTCATTGGCAGTGAAAGAAATAGTTTGGAAATTATACCAAATTCTCTGTGTAAGTAACCCTCTAGTTTCTTTTGTATTTATAAAAAGTAATGATTTTATAAATAGATTTTAAGATTTTGCAACACACATTTTGCATTTTTCAAATATATTCCAACATTTTATATCTTTTAAAGTGTCTCCTTGAACACTCTAGGATCACCAGCACCCCAAAGCTGATGGGAAAATCACCAGGTTGTACTAAAATTACTAACAAACAAGTCCACCTACCTTTAAAGTGAATGGAAAGTCTGAGTTTGTCTTCTGTAGGTGTTAAATATAACTCAAAAAAACTCTCCACAAATTCATGCAGCGGAAGTTCAAAGGTAGCAGAAAGAACATATATCATTTAGATTCTTTTTTTTTAACTGTCCATTTGTTAACTCTACATTAAAGGCCAAGATCACCTATAACTTGTGCTTAACTGGATATATTTTTACCTTAGTAGTTCAGCTCATAAATCTCTTCAGCTCACTGAATCTGGTAACAAGTATTAGCTCTTGCATATTTTGCTCTAGTTTAAAACTGCAGCCAGCTGCACATTGCTCAAAATGTATCTGAAAACCTCATAACAGTTGCTGGTATTTCAAATACACTAATTAAGAATCAGAATAACTCCATGTGATACACCTTTATTATGTTAATTTGTAAAATGATTAAGTGTTTTTTTTATTTTTTAAGAAGGTGTAACAGTCTTATTTTTGTACTTTGTTGTTTTCAAGAAAACATGGTCACAAAACAACACATTTTTTAAATAGTTAATATTATCAGTGCTATCACTCCAAGTGAAAACTGAGATTTAGGATCAAATTAGAAAAAAAAAAAAAAAAGAAAGAGTAGAGGTAAACCCATCCAAAACTGAGCCTCCATATCTCTTTTGCCTAACCCTGAAGACGCCATAAGCACACGTATATCTAAGGGAGGTAAAGATTTGTTTCTACACTTTTTCAGACAGTCCCAAGCACTGAAATCACTGTGATGTCTCAGCTTGATCTAGTTGAATTGGGCTGCATGCAAAACACAACATTAGCCAATACTTAATTTGAAATAATGTTGGTATTGGCAACAGCTACAATCCCCCTTTAAGAGAGTAGTTCACCAACAGCTTGGAAACTCATGCAAAAAGCAGGAGAGAGTGTTTTAAACCTTCCCATTGCCTGAGAACACTCAAAAATCACACCTCCCAGGGAGGGACACTAGGAAAGAAGTCCAAGTTATGCATCCTGGGTAAGGATCTCTTCCTAAAGCATGCAGGCCCCAAGGAGTTTCAGACTGTGATTCTTCACCTGTCCAGTTTAAGTCTTTCCCAACTTGCTGGTATTTGGGTATTAATTTTCATGAGCCCAGTTTTCTGAATTTCTTGTGCAGGGGCACAGTGGAAAAATCTGGATTTCAAATGAGGACCAGTTGCTTGGATGTTAAGAGTTGCAGTCCCCACCACTTTAAAATCTGAATCTTCACCTATCCCAAGTTAAAAAATAAGGGAAAACAATTAGAGCTAAGAAGTGGCTATATGCCTGTGAATGCTATTTATTTAAAACTTATTTCCAACTGTACATTTACTGTTGTTACTAAAACCAATAAGCGGAACCCCCACAAACCAATAATAGATATTAGCGGCATATGCATCATGCGGTTATTAGTAATACAGAGAAAATAAAAAATCTCAACAAAACCTGACCTTCTCTGGTCCCTATTGCTTAATCTAAGTTTCACTTTTTTTGTATAGGTGGTTTATGGTAACTTTAGATTTCATATAAGTAAAAATATGTCATTACATAACAAGTTATGGCGCTGTCATGTTATTGCTAGTACATCTGAGAAAAGGTTTTGCTGACTTGATCCAGATCTGGGAGTACTAGAAGACATTCAGTCTAACACTGAATGTAACCAAACCCTTTATAATATTCAGACCAATTTTCAGTTCTATCCCTTTGGAATCATTTTGTAGAGATTTAAATGTCTTGACGTTCAGCAAACCAACACGGGACATATGGCAAGCTTTTCCTCCTTGTATATTTCCAGAGCCATGAAAGACTGAATTGATAATCTAATGGTAAACATTCAGAAAGATTACAAAAGTATCTTCTGTCATAAGATTAGCTAATTTGACACTGATCTTTTACTCCTTCATATATGCCAGATGTAATAGATGCTGTGGTAGTTAAGCCATGGATTTGAAAGGAAAAATACCTGCCTTTAACTTATTTACCTTCCTTTCCTTATCCATAAGCAGTGTGACAGTTATGACAGTGTTTTTTTCTAACTAGAAGCAACAGGATTTTCTATATCAAATGAAGACTACATGGCATGAAGATAAATCAACCTCAACAATACAACTGAAGAAATAAAGTCATTACTTCTAAATTTTGTTCCTTTAATCTTGTCCTGTGTCAGAGCAAGGGAATAAGAATAAGCAGTTAGTTGTGGCATCAACCAGGGATGCTAAAGGGTGGTTAGATCAGGTACAGATCCCTCCTTCTCACAGGCAGATGCACGTCACTGTGCTGCAAACTAACGTGGAAAGCAGCCAAAGTTATCAAATCTTCTCTACACCTGGAGATTGCTGACCTGCATGTTTACAAATGGAATAAATAAAAATGTGGGATAACAAACTAAAAAGAAATATGATTTATTTAAAAAGAGTTTGTGTGGGTACCTAGCCCTGAGTACACTTAACCTGCAAGGATTCAGATGTGATGCAGGGGAAGAGAGTAATCGTAGGTGCCTGTAGCAGTGTTTGGGTGGAAAAGGACTCTAAGGATATCCACATCCACTTTCTTTTTTCCAAATTACACAGGAATGTGTGGAGGGAACCCTGTATCCTACACAAAGAACTGTGACTGAGTATACTGTGTGCACACAAGGAGAAGCAGAAGGTTTTCAGTTGCTCTGCTATTGCCTTCTAAATCAAGTTACTATTGACAATTAACTTAAGGTGACATAAGACCATATGACCAACATAAACTGATAAAGGCCATTGCCAAAACAGCTTTCTTGCCCTTTTTCTTTCTATTTTCTTTCCCCAAATCCTTATGCTAAATGCTTGTTCCTGCTACCAAACATACTAAAATGTAATCTGACAGTAACAAAATAGCATCAATTTCTACCTGGATCATTTTCTTGCCAAGCACAGCCAGAGTCACATAGCTAAATGCTACTGTAGACACAAGGAAGACAGCAGGACACGTGGCTGTAGACTGGGAATAGAATAGCACCTAATGTTTTCAGCAGTGTAAAATGATCCTCTAACCACCAATAATTCTCTTTCAAAAGAAAAACAATAGCAAAAAGTGAGTGCCCTGCCCAACTCTTTCATTCAGTCAGCTTTTGCTCATCACACCCTTGAGAAAATGGCATGTCTAGAGAACTTTTACCAGCAGCATGAAAAAATATCAAGTACATTTATTCTATTGGCATTTTATACAGTGATTAGTGTCTAATTACAAATCATTATAGTAATGGTGCATTTAGCAAGTATAACCCAACAGCACAATCTCTCCATTTTCATTATTAGTTGTCTAAGTCATCACCTGCAGGAACTGAACCTAGAAATTCAAGTCAAACTGTGGCCTTCTGTTACTACAACTGAAAGTCAGATCTCAGATCCAAAAACATCTCAGACCCCACAGCAACAAAATGTATGCACTTGAGTTGTAACATTTGCTTTCCCCCAGAAAAAAAGTTCACAGTGCCAAGTTCACAGTGCCAAGTTCACAGTGCTGTTTGACCCACAGGTCTCTCAGAATCACACTTGCAGGCCTAGTTCTTGTGATGGGAGGACACCTGCTGGTATTAATTTGTAAGTACAAATCAATCAATAAATATATCAAAAAAGTCAATAAAAACTAATTATTTTTGGTTTGATTTGGTTGCTTGTGTGTGTGTGTGTGTGTTGGGTTTTTTTTTTAATATATTTTGTTTGCAAGAACAAAATTCCACTAATTCATCTGAAAAAGCCTTGACATGACCCTGGGACAAGCTGCAGTTTTGAGAGGGATTTTTTACAAATCTGTTACTGTAAAACAACCAAAAGTGGTTTGGATGGCACTTCCCTATCCACTTTTTTCTTGCAGGTAAGCTCTTCCACCAGGCTGGTCCTGAGATCAGGACCTCAATAGCTTTCTGTGTTACAACAAACTTCATACAGCCTTATTAAAGTCCATAGAAACCCTCTTTCCAACCTCTTAGAAGCCTAGCTGTGTGCAGAGATACTTCACGGTCTTCTCCAAAGTCTCCATGACTCTGGTGTGCCCCATATTCCTGCTCGCTGGATTTTCATATATCTCCTTCTTTCTGTCCTGTTTTTGTCTGCAATAGTTTTCAAGGAGCACATGGTTGCTCAAAAAGATCTGCCTCTTCCAGACAAATCAAACAACAGTCACTTTCTCAGAGGCCCACCACCTTTATAAAGGGACATAATAGACAAATTGTTGATAAAATGGTTATGGTCCGTCACACCCTGCAAACTAAAACTGTTTGTGCTAACTTTTCAAATTCGTTCAGCATTGTCACAGCATCAAAAATAAAGTGATGACCCCAGCTGGGATGAAAAAAGCTTTGACCAGAACTTGAAAATTAATCAAAATTTTGTTTACTCTGCTTAATAATACACAGATATGCATGCTTTTTATCATGACAAATATTTACCAATAGGAAGCTTTTAAAGGAAACTATCCCTTTCAAAATTAAAAAAAAAAAAAAAGAAAAGTTAGTATATCATTGTTTTCAACCCAAACACTGATCTGCAAGACTAAATACAAGATAGTTATATTAAATACCAGATAAAAATGAAATTGCTTTTCTCCTACAGTGTTTCCAGTTAACTTGGTGGGTCCTCATACTATAACATA
>JAWWES010000115.1:101973499-101992613 GCA_035583135.1 Lophotriccus pileatus | reverse complement strand
ATACCGAGCTGTTATAAACTCTGAGGGTGAAGGGCAAGAGCAGGAACACTGGGCTGAGGACTGGACTGATATAAAGATTATGATCCACACAGTCATGAGAGGGGAAAAGCTACAGTGCTATGCTGTGTGTCCAGAAACTGCAGGACCTGTATGAATTCAGATGTATCAGTACTTAAGGTCATTCTCAAATGTCACTTGTGTTCATCATTACATGCCACAGACATTCCTTATACTTATATATACTTATACAGACATCTTATTCTGTGTGCACCAACATAAGCTTCCATGCTGGTCACTTCAAGATGCTGAGGTAACTCAGTATGGATAATCTTTTGTATCTATGCTTATGGGGGAGCATATATTAAAACTTTTTGCATGACTGAGGCATTAAATGGTATTCAGTCCTTCTTTTTCAAAAATTGTTTAGAATTAACTGTGCAGGGGATACAAGAAATCACTTTGTCAAACATGACCTTTATTTAGCTTACGAAAAAATAAATTTTGCGGGATTATATAGATCACAAAGATAATTAAAATTAAAAAAACCCTTACAGTTTCTGTGTAGGACAGCCTTTTTAAAAAAATAAATCAACAACAACAAACCCTCTCTCTCAAAACAAAACCCCAAAATACGAAAAAAAAAACAAACAAAAAAACCAACCAACCAAAAAACCCAAACCTAAACCCACGGTTTTTCATAATGAAATATTTAGTCAGTCTACATTTTAATTTAGTTCTGTAGTAAGTGGATTCCTTTATGTGTTAACATATTGATAAAAGTGATTGATGCTTATTTCATATTACTTTTATCATTCATTTTCTTAACAAAAATTAATGTCTGAGATAATGGAAGACAGAAACTCCTGAATCTAAAATCGCTGGTCACTCCAAATTGAAGATCAATCTTATTAAATGTTTTGAATAGTGATTCACAAAAGATTCATATGACATATATTCTCACTTTGGGGAACATCAAGCAGTAAAATTGCTGTCTATACTTTCAACCATTTCTTTTCTCATCTAGAATATTAATATCAGTAGATATGAATCTCTTCAGAAACATGTAAGTCACTTTATAACACAGTCTGCTGTACATATCATCTTGCATGTTTCCCAAAGAATCACTGTCCTAAGGTTACACTGGTATACCAACTCTACATTAGAAAAATCAAGGAAGGGGCATAAGATAAGGATATATAAGTTATAATAAGAACAGGTTGCTTTGATATCCTTTCCAATTTAATTACACTCACTGTCATAAAAATGGATTAGATACTGATGTTTTCTCTTCCTATTACCATCTTTGTCATGAGAATGAGAAATCCAAACTTTAATGCTTGTCAGCTTTAGTCGGACGCCATGTAGTTCTTCGACCTTTCCACAGATATGTCATTTTATTGGATGGCTTTTCCACTTCTTTCGTGTTTAAACCAAAGTAGCTTGAGGTAATGAACTGTAATGGATAACCAATCCCATAACAGCACATTGAAAAGGCCAAAGCAGTTCATCATTGTGTAATCAATATAATAAAGTAGACAACACAAATCTTATTCTCATGAAAAAGGCTAACAAAACATGCTAGCATTAATTTATATGGAGAGAATGGGCCTATCTTACAGATTTAGTATTTTATATACTGAAGTTTTGCTCTTTGGTATTGCAGTGAAATTCACTATTAAGAATACTGAAACTCTTTAGCCATATGCACACATTCCATCTATTGTTTCTAACAGCCTTATTTCATTTCAATGCTAATATATGAATTTGCAAGTCTATATTATTGTTTAGGAGAACGGAATAAGGTACACTCATAAAAAATAAAAATCAGTAAATTTTAGCATTATTTTTGATCTGTAACGCCCAAAGTTTCTGATTTTCTGTGCTGATACAACAAAAACCATTGAATGCATGCACAGGAGAACACCCATCATCCACCATGGGCACATGTTTGCCAGTAGACCCCTGGGAAGGGAGGGTGTCCACTGCCAATATGGTCATCCAGGGGAGGGCTGAGGAACAGGCAAGGTGATAACATGAAATATCAAACATGAATCCAGCTTGGCAATGAGTGTTAATCTTCATTATGAAATATATCATAATACTACCACACTACAAAATCCTATTTTCGCCCTAAACATTGAATGATGATATATCTACTATTTTTTGGTAGTTATTTTTTTCTTAGTTATGTTTTTGTTGGTTTTGTGGGTAATTTTAGCATAGCTAATCCAAAGTCTACAATATAAACAAATTCAATAATTTTATCCTGCATACAACCTTGCCTTTAAGTGTGGGCACTTTATCTACTTATTTTAAAATATTAATTAATGATGAGGTGGCAGTGTTATTCCCGTTGTATAGAGAGAGAACTGAGTAGACAAATTATTTCTTTTCTGTTAGGGTCAGAAGTATCTTCAGTAGAGACAAAATCTTTGAAGATATTAGATGCCAACTACTTGAGGATAAATCCAAGTGTATCGAGAGCCTGAATTATTTTTTCTCTATCTTCATTAAGAATTTTACTGAAGTGGCTGTGGATTTTATATTCATATTCACCTATTGTATCCTACTGCACCACAGACAAGTGTTTCTCACTATACAGTAGATTAGTAAGGAAGAAAAACATCTATATTATTTATGGGAGTAGGTGATACTCCCTTGAATAGTTAATCATTCCTACTGTGCAATTCCCAAATTAGATGAAGAATATGCCTGCAGAAGGAAGAAAAAGTGTCAATGGCTTTCTAACTGCTATTTATTTTGGTCAAGATAATACCCCAATTTCAGATTCCAAGTGTAGGGATTAACATGATAAATATGCAAGCTTGCACGGCTAAGGTTAAGATGAAGTCCATAATAAATATTTTATCAGCAGCAAAGTGATGGTCCTGTGCACTGCAAGTGACAACCTTACTGCAAGTAGGAAGGCAGCCCAGGTAGCAAAGAGTTTCAACTTGGCAGTAAAAGATAATATATATTCTATTTTAACAAAGATTCAGTAAGTCAGTTTTAATATAAATGTTGCCTTAGCCAAACAGATTTCTAAACTGGAAGTTTGTTTTTCTGGGCTGCTAGGTGAAGAATATAGATAAACAAGCTCCTTGGAAAGCATTTAAAAACAATATTTGTGTTAGACTGCTGTTGCCAAGAGTTGGGAATGAATATTGAAAAATAAGTACCTTATATTTCTCTGGGTCATGTTCCTCCATGGTATTTGTATTATGAAATATACAATGAAAAGAGCATTAGTCACCAAACATCAGAGTCTGATCCAGCACCCACTAAAGTCAGAGCAAAAACTTCCACTGACTTCAGTGGAAATTGGATCAGACCACAACACTCTTGTCCAAACTTTATATTTTGTTCCAAACATGTTGATAGTGGAACAAAGCTTCTCACATCAAAAGCCATTATCACAGACACGGCCTGCCACATTGTCCACTCCCCATGGCAAACACCTGGGAGAAGCAGCTGAGCTGCTTTTGCCAGTGCAGGGCTGGGAAAGAAGGGCTGTTTGAAGAACAAAAGACATCTACACCAGACAAAGGGAGACAGAAAAGAGGGAGAAGAGCCAAAGAAGAGTGATTACTGAAGAAGACAGTGGTCTGAGCTGAAATTAGAAGTGGGTAAGCTGGGGCAAATTCTGAGCAAAGCTGGCAAGCAGTGCTGCAGGGTTGGAAGGAAGTTTGCATGGGGAAGTCTGGAATGGCTGGAAAAAGGCAGGCAAGAAGCTACTGAGACAGGAATCAAAAAAAAGTGAAGTGAAGGCTCAGCAAGAAACATCAGCTGCTGTGGGAACAATGATCTCCAGAAACACAGAAAGGAAGGTGAAGGCTGGGTTGCAGCAGTTCAGCAATGAAGCAGTGAGCTTTTCAACGATGGGCACAAGACTCAACATGAAAGGAAGGTGCTAATGAAAGGCATGGACTGCAGAGACTCATACACAAGTTTAGTTGCCTTCAAACATGGCTTAGTGAAGGCTTTTGGAGAACTGGGAACTAAATCACTATCAGACAACAGGGAAAATACTTGAAGCTGTTAATGCTAAACTGAATAAAAATAAAGTAAATACATAAAAAGAAGAGAAACCACTCTGCTAGATTATCCACTTTATTGCTTCTATTCTCTCAAAACTTACTATTTGAATTAAAGTAAAACAGATAAAACCTGGAGTCACTGTACAAAGTAAATAGAACATAAACATATAACCTGAGGGTGGTTTTAATAGTTTGCATTCTATATTGTTTTCCAGAATCTTTGAATGAATATTTCTCAGCACAATAAATTTTAAATTAGGTTATATTTAAGAGGGAGATGAAATTACAACAATGTTCAAATGTATCATTCTTCCAAGACAACAGAAACCATGACTGAATGGATTTCTGATAAATTTCAGATGCTTGTGTTCAGATGGCTAGTGTACCATTTACAGTACTGTAATTTTGGTAGATAATTTCAGATCTCAGTTATTCTGACCTATGACAGCAAAGTATTCAAATAATACATTTGAAATGCAAAAGTACCAGAGAAAAGTTATTACTTATTTTAATTATTTAAATCAGTGATATTGTAGCAATAACTAAGAATATCAAGCAAAATTCTGTCTTGATACAAATAATTAAATAGACTTGATTGACTGGAGAAAGAATTTGTCGAAAACGGGGTGAAAAAAAAGCAATATCCTCATTTTTCAGATAGGAAGCAACACACAAGAAGCCTCCATGGCAAAGCAGAAGTTTAAAACCAGTCTGGTGACTCATCCAGAAGTTTAAACAACCTTCCCTCCAATTACTTGCCAGAGGGAATAGCACTATACCCATGGATAACGCAGATTGTGGTCCTTTAATCTTTCACACAGCAAAAATCAGTGTCTTTCTCAGTAATGCATAAAATTACTCTTCAGGTAATAAGCCATTTTGTCCACGTAAGTTAAAAAAAAAAAAAAAAAAGGTGGTTTTAAATAAAATTGTAAACAGAACAAATGGATGAGCCTTTCAAAAAAATTAGGTAGAAGTTTTTTTTGAGCTGAATGGCTGATGTACTCTGTTAGTGTCACCTGTCACTACTGAGATTTGATAAGAGTCCTTCAGAACCGAAACAACATTGGGGGTGGGCAGGAGGGAAAGATGAAAAAGGTCATATTGTCATCAACAAAGACTGCAAAAAAATTACAATTTGAAAACCATAAATCTTAGAAAGGTTTATTTTCTAGTGAATGAAGTACTAAAGAAAACCAAGTCTTATCAGGCTTCAACCTGATAAGTAATGTAGATAAGTAATTGCAGGCTGGGGCTTCCCTCTCTTCAAAGCAGACAGTGTGACCAACTTTGAACAACACAGGTAATGAGGCCTCAGATAGTGAAGACACAGCAGACGTTATCTGACATGGCACTTAATAGCATTGTTTTAATTGCCAGAAATCTCTAAAACCTCATGCTGGGTTGCAGAAAAAAAAGTGACTTCTGAAGGCATTTAGGTTGCTGCTAAGGAACTACTTCCTACCATTGCATTGCTGGGATTTTTTCAGTCTATCAGGAGCCTCTTAGAGACTAGAATGATAAAGCAAAAGTGGAGCAACACTGTCAGCATGAAATGAAATGCTCAGCGTAGGAACAGGTTGAGACCAGCTGCTTTTGCTGTACCACGTGGGAGTTTTGGAAGAAGGCAGGAAATGAAAATGCTATGGTAGCAAGGGTTAACCATGGTTAAACAGAATTATTTAAAACAGAATTAAATACCACAGATTATATGAAAGCAGTGACAAGTGATTCTATAATGAAAGAAGGCATCCAGTACACACTAATAAGTTGTGAAAGAAAAAGGAAAGGACACATCAAGAACTGACTTCTTAATCTATACTTTCTTTGAGTTAGAAATCAGCTCTTAACTCTTATATTACTGCTTTCTAGTGAAATGCATAAAATTAGAAACCTCAAAATAAATGCAAATAATACAGTAGGCCAAGCCAGCAGCTCCAGAAACTGGAGAAAAGTTGTTTGACAGTGTTCTCAGTCATTGTACACTTCTCCAATTCAGCAGTTCAAGCTCAACTTTTTAGGCCAGATACCTGTCTCTGAATTCTTGGAAGAACGCATGGTTAGAATACTTCAGCTGTTGTTAAAAAATTACACAGAGGAAAGAATATGTTCTAAAACACGTTGGTCTGTGAACTGAGAAAAAAGTAACTGCTGCCAGGGAGATTATTGGCTCTAGGACCTTAAGCTTGGTCCTGTGAAAAGCTGACAATACAAAGAAAATTAAGCAGAACACTGAGGATAGAAAACAGCCCCTCAATTCATTAAGCATCTAGAAAGACAGGGTTCAATAGCTACCTTTGCCTGTCAAGCATCTATGCAGCCCTGAGAAGACATTAACATGGTGTAGGCATTGCCTGCCCATGGCAGCTCTTCTGTTGGTGTTTCTCCACAACTGTGCAGTGCTGTACTGAGGTACACCAGCCTGAGATCTAAAAACAGCAGGTCTGTGTCAGCATGGCACTTCACAGGGACAAAAGACTGACCGTTTTCTCCTTGGCCAATCTCAGGGGAAGAAGAAAGGCAGATTAGGTTAAGCAAATGTCTTGCTTCCAGCATCAGATATGATTTAAATAGCTCTAGGTCTACTGTATTTGTTCTCACAATCTAGAGTGGTTGATAAGCTCAATAAACCAAAGACATTTGACACCAAAAAACCTACCTCGTGTTTAATAAATCGTGAGTAATCCCAGTTTCAGTTGATTGGGGCTGGAGTTGTATAATAGATAGATATTTTGCTACCCTCCTTGGTAGTCTTGGACTAAACAACCCTCTAGAATTGCCTGTATTCCATAGGGAGCAAGGTTCACCTGTCTGAATGACATGGCAGCTCTTCAGGTGAGAATTTTTCACCTTTATCAACTGATACTAAATAATTTTAAAGGGTGGACTGCCCCTACCTCCTCTTTAAGGTAGGCATGGGTTTCTGGACATATTCCTATTCATTAGACATTAGTAACTCTGTCATGAAAGAATAGATCAAAATCATAGAGTTATAGAATGGTTTGGGTTGGAAGGGATCCTAAAGATAATCCAGTTCCAAGTTCCAACCCCTCTGTCATGTGCAGAGGCACTTTTCAATAGACCAGGCTGTTCAGAGCCCCATCCTAGCTGGCCTTGAATGCTTCCAGGGATGGGGCATCCACAACTTTGGGTAACCTATTCCATCCCCTCTCTATTTTCTCCGTGAAGAATATTTTCTTTACACCTAATCTAAATCTACCCCCTTTCGGTTTAAAGCCATTACCCCTCATTCTATCTTACAGGCCTTGTAAGAAGTCCCTCTCCAACTTTCTTGTAAGCCCCCTTATCACATTCTATATTTTGGTGTGGTTTTTTTCCCTCATAAAGACATCCATGTTAACAATTTATTGTCAGCTACACAACTTCTGTATTGCCCATGAACTCTACACTCATCTGTAAACTCGTGACACTGAAATCTGCTGGCATTAACCTTATATTACAGTGATTGGACTTTTTGTGACCTTCACATGTTCTAAGTGCCCTAAATTCTTGCAGATTCCACAATATTTATCACAGAATTGTCAACAGGTAATACTATGAGATTATTTGAAAGAAATAAGCACTGAACCTTTGACAGTGCTTCAAGCTGTGCTTTGTCTTTGATGTCCAGTGGTATCCCACACAGATTTCACACCATTATTGCAGCACTAACATTTTCAGTATTTTCCTCTTACTAAACCCATTTGTTTTCAGTTTGAGTAAGACAGTGGATGCAGAAAAAATCTCCACTCACTGGTAGCACTGAAAAACAGTTATTCTGTATACTTTTCAAAATACCAGGAAATGCCTCAACTGCTGATTACTGGGAGCCATTTTGCTGTACATTTTTAGTCTGTAATTACCAGTGACTGTTAGATACTCTTTCTCAGAGCAATGAGCCATATTTTGAACACAAAAGTTCTGCCAAACAACCAGGCTCCGTTCCTTCTTTCCCCCTGCTAGGCATACATTACATCCTATTGCTGCAGGCTGTAGCTATAGTTTCACTTCCAGCAGGTCTCCAAGGACACTGCATTCCTGGATTATGTGCTCCCCGTCATCACTGAATATTGTGTCTTTCCTCTCTCAGCAAGTGAGTATAAGGGAAAACTAGACAGATACAGACAGATAATTGTCATTATCAGTTACACAAAGTTTAGCTACTTAATGCCCCACTGTTCTACCCAAGCTCCAGTGGCTTACACGGTAATGAAGGGATGACTGCTAGAGGACTTCTGAACTGTTTTGAGGGGTAATAAAAATTTCTACAGACTATTCCTTCTATTCCTGTAAAAGTGTTTAGTTTGCAAACTCTTTCTGGTAGCAGCCATGTATACCCAGTGCTGGGCAAACCATGGAGACTTGTCTTTTATCCCAGAATGCCCTTATATACAAGCTTAAGTTGTACTGAATTACAAAATGAAAAATTAAAATTCGGCCTTCAGGTTAATATTTTTGGTCAAGAGATGGGATGGTTTTAAAAAAACATGGATAAAAGATTTACACAAATATCTTTAAAGGATGTAAAAAAAAAAAAAAAATTTTGGGTTGGTTTGGTTTTTCCCAAAATTTCTCTTTAGATGTTTTGGCAAAAGTTACGTGGGCTATTTTTGGAGTTGATGTTATACAACCTTTGGCTCAACCAGTGGAGAAAACAGAGGCTAATATTCTACAGTGAGAGAAGAGCTGTCTGATGTCTGCTTTGCTCCATGTCCAATGCACTTGGAGACATTACTTCCTTAGAAATCAAAGAGCTTTAGAAAACTGAATTCCCAGTGCTGCTAAAACACTAAACTTACTTGGAGCAAGGAGGAAATGGACTTTGTGATACCACTGTAGTATTTCTAGCAAAGATGAGTCATGGACCTTAACCAACTACAGTATTGCTGTAGGGAAGCTAGCCTTTAATTGTCAATTTTTCTTTCTTTCTTTTCTTCCTCTCCAGGAAAACAGGGTCAGGTTTTTCTGGTAGAAAATCTGGCAAAAACAACATTCTTTTTCAAATGAATCCAGGAAATTTCATTAAATAATTTAATTGTGGATGCAGAGTATAAAGAACATAATATGCATTTCAAACCTTGGATTTGAAAATCGCTTATAGTCATGCATGTTATTAAACACACCATTTACCCCATAAGAAATGTACTAGCACTCAGGAAACCATCTTCTTCAAATCAGTGTAACTGCTCATGTACTTCAATACTTTCCTGGTGTGAAGGTCACACTATAATTTTACTATCTGGGTTTTTTTCAGTGCTTGCAGTGAGTTGATCCAAGAGAATTGAGACAGCAAAAATAGATTTTAACAAAGTGTTACACAGATTTAATTCTTTCATGTGTCAATATTAAATCTTCACTCCTTTGAGAAACATGCAAGGAACAAAGAAATCTGTTAAAATTCTACATCTGAATGTAACATTCCAGTATCTGAAGGAAGCCTAGAAGAACAATGGAGAGCAACTATTTACAAGAACATGTAATAACAGAACAAGGAGGAATGGTTTCATACTGAAAGAGATTAGATTTAGATTAGATGTTAGGAGGAAAGTCTTTACTGTGAAGGTGGTGAGGTACTGGAACAGGCTGCCCAGAGAAGTTGTGGGTACCCCATTCTTGGGGGCAACTTGGTTCAAGACTGAGTTGGGTGGGGCTCTGAGCAACCTGGTCTAGTAAATGTGGGCCTGTCAGGGAAGTTGGAACTAGATGGTTTTTAAGGTCACTTCCAACCTAAGCCATTCTATGTTTCTATGACTCTGTGATTCTGTGTTTAGGGAAAGATAACATTTCCATCTAGAGTACATGTACTCACCAAAAGAATTTCCTGAAAAACTCCACAGTATTACCTTGAAGACAACTTAATTTAGGCGATTTCCACACCTCTGCAACACATTATTCTGGATTTACACCGATGTAAATTAAGGCAGTATTAGGACAAGCTATCTCAAAATTCTGTAGGAGTAGCTGAAGAGTCCATTCATACCATCTTGGTAGATGCATTTAAACCCAACTTTCCATAGTAAGTGACTCATCAAATTAAACTTTTTTAGAACAGAAGCTGTTTTGGAACACTCTATTGCCACTAGGTCCCAAAGAAAGACTGAGATGTTAAGGAGCAAGTGTAGAAATGTGTGATAAGCCAGCATAGATTTATTTAGAAAGAAGGGTTTGACCCAATAATTTATTCTAACTCATCTGTTTTTTCCCTAAAAACACTTCCACATAGACTGTGGGATTCTATTTGGAATTTTTTTTCTCAATAAGTAAGTTTTGGTGTGTAAATGCTACTTTAAAATGTTAAATATTTTCCGCTCATGTAAATTGCTATAGCTCCTAATATTTGTATGGATGACCACTAATTCACATATAGGCTAGGTACCACAGGCATTGAAGATATAAACCCTGCAGAAGTGTTAGCTCTTTTATTTCATTAGTGTAATTAATCCTAGAGGAGTTCTCTCCATTAAAACCAGTTGCCATAAGAATATTGACAACACTAACTCACGTGACCTGCATGTTTTTTCATTCCCATTGGGGCTAGAACACCCTTAAGGCAAAGTTCCTATCAGCTGTAAAAATAATATATGCTTTTATAGAAAGGAAACAGTTAAATACAAACATTTCACAAACACCTGACAAATTTACATTCACTCTTTAAGAAAACTGAAGGAAAACATTGTTGAAAAATGCAATTTTTGTGGAAGTACTATCACATTGCAGAGTCTTGCCAAACTTTTCAAATAACAGGGTTTTTTATTTGGTTTGTCACTGGAAAAAAGGACAACTGAAAAAAGAATTATGCTATAATTTAAAGACTACCTTTCCACAGCTGAAAATCCCAAACCACATTTACTTCTGAAAGGTTTGTTTCTTAGCCAGTCTTAATCTTCAAAGGCATACTGTGAGGTGGTAGTTGCCACATGTAACTGATTTTGGCAGTGTGTTGGGTTTTGTTTTGTTTTGTTTTTTTTTTCCCATTGGAAGGGACTTTTCAAATGTTCTGTCTCTTTATTTAGAAACACAGATATATGAAACACTGAGGGTGCAACCAAGGTGTTTTATCCAAGTTAGAAGGTGTTTAATATCCTGCAAAAGGTGTCTTCTTCTCAGCAGAAGAAAGAAGAAAACATCAGTCTCCAGGTGGAAATTTTGGAATTCTTCTGATTTGTGACCTGTCCATTTGAAACCCGGATGACTGCTGAAATCTCTGAGTTTTCCCAACCTCTTTATCATTAGAATTTTCAGAAGAAGGAAAAAACTACACAACGAAAATGTAGGAAATATGATCCTTTGAATAGAGCATGACACTTCACTGCATATGATATTGATATTCTTCATCTAATTATAAAAAGTACTTTGGCTATTCCCACTGTTTGCCTAATGACTAAAAGAAAACAAGAATTCTTCTCACTCCACTCTAACCTAATGATGCAAATCACATTCTTCTAGGAAGATGTGTGGTGCTTATTCTGTACATTCCTCTTAAAGGAGAATTGTATCTATGCTATACCTTGAATACTTATTGGAATTTCCTAAGCATACAAAAAGGTAAAAACTGGAACTTTCTATTGATTTCAGCAAGACACCATAATTCTCTGAAGGCAGGACTCAGATGTTCTCTTTGAGAAACTGAGGCTTTGGAAAGTGCTTAACAATTCCAATCCTCCTATTTTTTTGGCTACCTTTATAGCTGTTAGCAAAAGAGTCTTGCTGTGGCCTGATAATGTCTAGTACAGGTGCCTGAATAGAGGGTGTATCAGAGCTCTGAGCACCAAGTGACATCCTGCCGAGGCATTATTTCTGGACTGTCAATGAAGTTGAAAGCTCCTGAAGAATTCTGAAGTGGGCCACTACCAAAGGCTGATCAAAAGGATTCAGAAATCAAGCAATTGCCTCTAATTAGATCCTTACAGCACTTACTGAGAGAATTCTTTCAGAAACCCACTTTTAGAAGGCAGCATGTAGAAAGTTTCAAATGCTGTATAGATAGAGTACCAGTAATTAAAATTCGACTACCATTCATTGTATAATTTAGAGACAACTGATTCCCTGAACACTCAGAAAACCCTTTTCATCCTTACAAATAATACCTGAGCCTGGGACATCCTACCCTCTCTATTTTCAGACTTGGTCCTACTATTCTTATCCTCTCTGTGTTAGCAAACCCTGCTTATGTGTTCAGGAGTAGTGTGAAGTATTTAGTTCATGTTTAGATAAGTACAGTTCTTCTAAAGGTTGTGAGGAAAAAAAGGGATCCCTTGAATTTAAAGCTCCCTCAGCAGTGGGCTGAAACTGGTGACACGTAAGAGCATGGCTGAGCATTTGGAATGTTACTCTGGGATAGCACCTGTACTATTGAAGGTGTCTACCCTACTGCAGAGAGGATTGATGTGACACTTAGAGGCACATATCAATTAGCTGAAATCAGAGTGCTTATTCTCATGCAAATTATGGATTGTGAACATGAGAAGCAAATTCCGACTAACATCTGTCACACACCACCTACAAAAGATTTCTACTTTTGTGTCTCAAGGCTGTCCTGGGTTAGCCATAAATCGTATTTTGACAGGGTTTAATAAAATACAAATTATGGAACTAGTGAGTCATGCTCAGTATTTCCACCAGACAAATTCAAATGGGTGTACATTTTAACTGAGCTGTAAATAGATTAAACTGTAAACCTAATCCTCTGAACTTTTGCAGCTCTAGAGACTTTAGAGGAATATGATTTCTCGTTCAGAATTCATTCCTAAATTAATGCTGAGCATGACTGTGTAATGTGTTTGTTATGAGGCAGGATTAGAGGGATTTAGCCAACATTATATCAGATACTGTATGTGTTTTAGACATGCACATAAGCATTTTTTCGTTGCTTTCATTCACCAGAGAAGCTCTACACATAAAAGGAACCAAAGTGTTCTTTAACCCCTTTGCAGTGCATTGTTAGACTCAAATTCATTCTGATGAACCACAAATGCACAGCCAAGGCGTTTTGTATTAGGACAGTGGCAGTTGTAAGATTCCTTTCGGGTCAAGGGGACAGGGAGCTCCAGCCCATGGCTCGCCCTGCCCTGCCCTGCCCTTGGGACACTGCTACCTCTGGAAATAGCTGCATCTCCCTGCTGTGCCTGCTCTGAGAGGAGGCCTGAAAGAAACTGCCCTCCTCTATTTGGCACCTCATATAACTGCTTTATTCTTGCCTGATACACTGTGATTCTCCTCTCCTTCCTATCTTGTAGAATTGATTTTGCTGTCAAAAACATGATTGCATTTCTAGAGCAATATATTAGGGAAATAAAGTGTGAAACATAAAGAGAAAAAAGAAGAGATGAAAAGGGAAAAAAAAAGAATTCATATGTCCAAACATTTTTATCAAACACTTGCAAGAAACAGCACAAAATAGAAACTTTTTGCAAAATGTCATTCAGTGTTGAGTGAATCTGGAAGGAACCTTTGCTTTCTCTTTCTCCTTTTTCTGCTGCTTTTTACTTTTTTGTTATTTTGAATTTGCTCTTGGGGTGCCTACTACATATTGATCATGCAGTCTAAATATTAAAGAACAAAGAGGGGGAAATACTAAAATAAAGAATAGTTCAAATAATTAGCCTGAGCGGTTTACTTTTCTCAAATCATCTCTGCATCGTGAACTGCCTCCTACCCATATAGCCAAGCACCTTAACAGATCAATGACATCATGTTACTCCTACTGTTCTTCACTTACACTTTGCTATAGCCAAATCTTTGAAGGCTAACCTAATTCCTTTTATATGGGTTTTTCAGACAACTTCCCTAGATATCATAGAATCATAGAATAGCCTGAGTTGGAAGGGACATTAAAGATCATCCAGTTCCAATCACCCTGCCATGTACAAGGACACATTTCACTATAACAGACTACTCAGAACCCCATCCATCCTGGCCTCAAACATTTCCAGGGATGTGGCATCCACAACTTCTCTGGGCAAAGCTGGAAAAAAAAAAAAAAAAAAGAAAAGAGGTGTATTATAGTTTTACCAGTGAAGTTCTAGACCAAGTGGAATGCATGATTTATTACTTATTTCCAGAAATAAGAGGTATGTCTGGGCTGCAGTTTGCACACATATGTCCCATATTCAACCTGAAAACTCTTAATGGAAAATGGCCTCCATTTCATGAATTCATCATAAGTGATGCTTTGCTCTTTTTACCACCCCGTTTCATTGATTCTAAGGAGCTTATTAGCATAGATTTCCTTTAACCCACAGAATGAAAGCTGTATGTCTGCAGAAGATTGAGGTCATTTGAATCTAGATTTCTCAGTAATAAGAAAACTCTCAATAAGATTAATCCACAAAAAGATAAAGCAAAATCAAAATAACAGTTTTTTGGTTTCACCCTAACAATTATTTTCAGAGCAATTCATCCTCGTTTAATTTTTAATATTTTTAAAAAATCCACATAATTTGTTAAACAGTGAGTACAAATTTAAGTTTTGTTATTACTGTTGACAAATTCTGAGTAGAGCTGTATTAGTGAAGTTTTGCAGAATGAACATCTGCATCCTTTCTTAAGGCAGAAGAAAACATGTCTGTAAAGATTTTACTTACATTTTAGAACTTGCAGCCATTGTATTTATTTCATTTTACAATGCAGAGAGAAATAATAAAAATATATATTAGAAAAAGCTGTTGCAGAACATAAGTTTGCTGCTTTGGGATAAATGAGTAATGGCTACATAACTGTCATCACACCGTCACTTTTAAGCCTTCTTTCATGGTGTACAGCTGTGGGTTTGGGCAATGCAATTAATTAGAGGGTGAAATCAAAGCCATGGATCTTCCTTCTCTTGTGGATTTTTGTCCCCTGTCAGCTATCATACCCTTCTAACTCTATTAAATGTAATTAAATTACATCTTTCCAGCAAACATTTCCATATTCCTATCAAATAATACATGTATGTTCAAACAAAAACATTAATAAGTGAAAAGTATTTGTGTCATTTGTAGATGAGAAAAAAGAAGTCCTTAAGAAACTGCTGCCCTTCATGATCCACATCGTAAACTGTAAACACTGTTGCTGTTCTAGGAAAAGAAGAGATATGGTCAGGTAATTCATGGCCATTTAGGATCAATTTTCAATAGCCAGCAACATCTTAATTTAGGGGTGTTAAGTTCAAAATAGCCTAATTTATATTCACACAAATGTGGAAATATTGGTAGTTCTAGTATTTGCATTTAAAAAGCAAAACCAACTCAAACATAATAATTGGTTTTGTTCTTTTAATGTTTTTCATGATAGTGTGGTTTTATTGAATTTATGGAGTTTCTCTTAACTGATTCTTTTAAGTCCAAAGCCTAACTGGACACTTGATACTCTAATTCTGAAACGACCTTCATGTTTTGTAACTGTGACTGAGAGCGTTGAAGATGATATTCCAGGAACAGGCTAAACCAAGGATAATTGATTATGATCTTCTGAATAGATCTGCTGATATAGACTTTGCCACATATACAACAAGGGCCCTGCAAAAGGTTGAAGGACAAAAGGCAATGCTTGTAGTAATATTTGCACATTGTTCACACCGGTTTTGATTTCCACAGCTTTTACAGATGTCCACAAACCCAACTATAAACTTTCATCTCAGCCAGAACTCCAGACTGAGGAAAGAAATTTCATCAGCCTAAGATATTTTTTCTGCATTTCACAAAATACTACTAGGCTTACAAACATTGTGCTGATTAGGTTTTGTCTACTCTATCTACCAGAACAAAAGAGGTCTGTAAGAAAGACACATGTTTCTAAAGGAAAATTATTTTAATCATGAAACAATTTGTTGTGTATTCAGCCCAGCTAAAAGCACTGTCTTCCCAGGAATATCAGAGAATTAAGTTTCTTTAAGAGTTTGTTTTCTTGTTCTCCAGCTAGTAAGTTTGTGATAGTCCTGCTTGTAATCACAGGAAGATTTTTCAAAGCTTTTTCATCAGTGTCAAGACCATCATCATTATGAGATGAGAAATTGTTACTCAAATCCTCATTGAAATCTCTACCTGAGGCACCAGCCACACAATGGTATCTCATTTCTCATAGAGACCTGCCTTCCACATGTAAACAATATGAGCTTAGTGGGGCAGAAACCTCTGAATTCATGTGTGTCCCATCACATCAAAGTTCCTCTTGTTCCCTTGAAGGGTGTGGTGCGTCTCATCCTAAAACAGATTTGAATTTTGCCTCTAAGTCTCTCTTTTTCTCCAATAAATATAAAGAGAATCTCAATAAATAGCTGAAATGAAGACATCTGTGTAGCAAACAATTAAATTTACATGAAATGAAATGTTGCCCTAAGGGTCTATAATTAAAATGCAATTATATTCCCAAGTTACATGAACAGGATCCCACCCACTGTCTTTAAACTACTGCTGCTATTATTTATTTGCAGTGAGCTAGAACAAGCAGATTCAAATCAAGGTTGACGTCTCATTTTACTTAGTCTCATATAACCACAGTCTCAAAGCACGAGACTTTCAGTTTAAGTCAGAATATGAATGAGTAGCGAAGGGGGAAAGTGAAAAAGTACAACAGCAACATAATGTGGCTATAGAAATTAACTAAGAATTCATGAACCTAATTACAAGTCATCATTTATTTTCTATACGGTGAATCATCATAAATCAGAAATCCATAAATTTAGAGATACTCACAATCTCCACTGAGTCTTATCTGGGCAAGATGTCCTTCTGGCAGGATAGAAAAATTAGTTAAAATTGACTTTGGAGGAAGAACAAACAAGCTTTATACAAGAGAAGAGGTGAAAATATTAATGATGAATAGCACAATAAATGTTTTCCAAAGAATCACAACTTATTGAGTAAAGTTGACCCAAAATACTTCTATTATATATTTTTTTTCTTTCTACCTGGCTTGTTTTGCCACTTCTGGTGTATAATAATAATAATAATAATAATAATAATAATAAAGAATAATAAGAATAAGAATAAGAATAAGAATAATAGGAATTGTACCTCTTTTTTTTTTTTCCACAAAGTATCTGCTGTTACAGATGGACTACCAATAATAACCAAAGTTTGCAATTTAAAGTTAACTAGTATTGCTGTGACTGCAAATTAACTTCAGGTGTCCCTGTGTCTTTGTCCTCCCTCGTATCTACGGGTTATGGAGAGAGAAAGATGGAGCAGCCCAGTGGTGATGAAATACTCCTTCCTGTCTGTTTGTACAACATCTACTTCAGTTTCAAAAACCATAAATGGAAACAATAACAAGTGAACAAGAAAACAGACTTCCAAACAGGAAGGGATGAAAGCAAAATATATTACAGACTGATCAAAAAACAGGAGGTCCTCAAGCAGCCTTCTGGGTGTGCTGTGAAAAAAAACTATCAGGAAATATGTGATAGCATATGGAGGGGTGGATGATAAAACCTTTCAAACAAAAAGTCTGCAAGGGGTGAGATACCAAAATCTGCTGGAAGAAACTGGTGAAATGCAGCCACAGACCATGTTTGGAAAAGCAGCGGATGTACCTTACAAGCTTCTAAGCTCTTTTAAATAATAAACTTGTGTGGTTTTCATTTAGTTCATTTGGTTTCTTCTGAAGGATGATTAGTTCTTAAGCATTAACAAAGTGTGCAAAAGTATTATGTGCATGCAAAGATGTTGCTAAGTGATGTACAGGAGGAAGTCTGTCTTCAATTATATTTAAGCAATTACTTTGATATCATCTTTTGTTTACAGTAGGCTACCACGAACAAGGATGTCCCTCAGGAAAAAGGGTTTGAGGAGAGAAGAGGACAGAGGAAGAAAATACTCTGAAAACAGTGTTTGGCTTGAAGGTTTTTCTAAGAAAAAAAATTTAATCATGTGCAAAGTCAGTGTAACAAAAGAAATCTTGTTTGCTTGCCAGAAAGGTTTGATATAGCAGTGGCAGGAAACGGAAAAGAGGTGGGATCCAAAAGATTTTAAGACTTAAAAAAAACCCAAAATACTTCTGCAGATTTTGAGGTAGCTTTGCCTTACATATACATGGGGTTTTGTTTCTCAGTGGATATATTTTCCTTGAGTAGTTGATAAGGTAATAATTGATTCCATGTTCAGCAGTACTTTGGCTTTAGCTTCATTTTCTTGAATGCAAGGAAGAAGGAATGTCGTTCACAGTCATGCATTTCCTTTCTATTTTATTTTTTTCTAACAGTCTGTAAAATGAAAGCATGATTCATTTCATAACAAGGAAATGATGCTGCAGCTACATATAGAGCAGAGCTCTTGAACTGCACTTGTTTGTATCCCACCATGAGCTGTTGAGAGGACCACACCTACACCAGGAGAGTTAGTCTGTGCTGTGCTGGGGGAGCAGAGATGATGGGAAATAGGCCAGGTTGGGGCAGTGCCTTAGACAAGCAATGTCTTTGACCTCAAGTCCCTGGGCAAATTAGTCTGTAGAGAGAATTGAAATGTGTGGTGCAAAAACAAGTGTTGCAAGATACAACCTGGGATCAGATTGGCTCACCTTAGATGTGAGAGGATCTTGGGAGGCTGCATGATGGCAGCAGTGTTTTCTCCCAGGTATCCTGCATGATCCATCAGCCCTCCCCTCCAGAATGGCAGTATGTGTTTTGTTAAACCAGCAACCAGCATTCTGGATTCATACAGCCTTAAATCACTACAGATCAGTACAGACACAGAAGCTGCTGCCCTTATCAAGACACAGAACAGCCCAGTATCGTTCTTGTATGTCCAAGACACTGCTAGTGATACATTTCAAAGATGAGTATCTCTGGTATATCAAAGTCTGCAAATTTTAAAATCAAACTTTAAAATTATAAGACATAGGCTGATTCTGCCCATATAACTCGAATGAATAACTTTTATGAAGTGGCTTACCCAGCCATTCACAGTACAATTATATTAATTCTGTTGGATCTATCTAAACCAAACTTGCCTTGATAAACCAGCTTTCTTGGTGTCTCCGTTTGAGTGGGACACAAGTGTTTTGTTGAGACCAAACCACAGAGGAGACCCAAAACTCCTCCCCCTAAGCAATTACCAATCCGAAATTAATAGACTCCGATCGAGGAATAATGTGGGAAA
>JAWWES010000115.1:101949376-101973399 GCA_035583135.1 Lophotriccus pileatus | reverse complement strand
TACAGGTCTCCCCTCCTCCCCCCACGAGAGAGGGGGAAAAGAAACAAATTTTCCAACTTAGTTTTAAAGGCACAAAAGCAAACCATGACACTTGGGGTGTTTTTTGTATGACAATAGCATTTCATGAAAATTAGGACCTAATGATATGACCAAAGTCTCAGGGCTTCCTCCTGCCTCTATGTAGTGATAGATCCTGAAAAAACAGAATCAGAGCTGTAAGATGCAGCCCATCTGTACTGGCAGCATGCAAAAAAATCCTTAAAAAGCTAGAAGACATAATAGCTACTTTAATGCAAACATATTAGTTATGAGAATGGAAGCTGATATCTTTGAGTCCTTGCAAGAAAGAGCTTGCAAGTTAAAACCAGACATCACAACTGAAATACAATTTTAATACACTTTAAAATTTATAGTGAGCAATCAGAAGATTGTCCTTATATAGAACTATCCAAATCCTTTCATATTGTCTTTTTTTATCTCTCTGGTCACAGGGAATACCGTTTTCACTATCTAAATGCACTTTCTTGAGTTAATTATGAAATCACAATTTAGGAAAACAATATTCTTTGTGCTTTGCAAGTTTCTCCTATGAGGAATGCAGGCTACTGTAGTATGTTTGTTTAAGTACCATGCATACAACTGTAGTTCCCAGGTGACTCACTAGCTCTGTTTTCATTGCCCCGGCTTTCTTTATTATCTACCTTGCTTCTGAAGCCCCTTGTAAGGAGAAAAGATTCCTTTACAAAAAACACAGTGAGTTTAAGTCTTATTTTAAAAGTAGTTTTTCACCCTGCTAAGAAGGGTGAAAAGGATGACTGAATCATAGATTAATTTAGCTTAGAAAAGACCTTTAAGATTATTGAGTTCAACTCTTAACCTAACACTGTCAAGTGCACCACTAAACAATGTCCCCAAGAGACATATCTACATGTCTCCCAAATACCTCTAGGGATGTTGTTTCCCCTGAGAAGTCTGTTTCAGTGCTTGATAACTCTTCCCATTAATTATTTTTTTCCTAATATCCCATCTAAAACTCCCCTGGAGCAACTTCAGGCCATTTCCTCTCATCCTGTCATGTTACTTGGGAGAAGAGACTGGTCCCCGTTTTTAAGGTAGTTGCAGAGAGCAAAAGGTCTCCACTGAGCCTCCTTTCCTCCAGGTTAACCACCCCCAGTTCCTCAGCTGTTCCTCATAAGAACTGTGCTCCAGACTCTTCACCAGCTCCATTGCCCTTCTCTGGATATGCTCCACCACCTCAGTGTCTTTCTTGTGGTGAGGGGCCCAAAACTAAACACAGAATTTGAGGTGCAACATCACCTTGAGTACAGGGGGACGATCACTGCCCTGGTCCTGCTGGCCACACTATTGCTAATACAGACCAGGATACCATTTGCCTTCTTGGCCACCTGATCACAATGCTGGTTCATGTTCAGCTGCTGTCAACCAGCACCCTCAGATCCTTTTCCACCAGCAGCTTTCCAGACACTCTGTCCCCAGCATGTAGCTTTGCACTGGGTTGTTGTGACCCAAATATAGGACCCAGGATTTGGTCTTGTTGAACCTCATACAACTGGCCTTGGCCCATTGATCCAGCCTGTCCAATCCCTTGTAGAGTCTTCCTGCCCTCCAGCAGATCAATACTCCCACCCAATTTGGTGTCATCGGCAAACTCACTGAGGCTGTACTTGATCCTCTCATTCAGATCATCAGTAAAGATGTTAAACAGGGCTGGCTCAAATGCTGAGCCTTGGAGAACACCATTAGTGACCATCTGACAGCTGGATGTAACTCCACTCAACACCACACTCTGGGCCCAACTATCCAACCAGTCTTTCACCCAGTAAAGATTGCATTGTTCGAGACATGGACTGCCAGCTTCTCCAGTCAAATGCTGTGAGAAATGGTGTCAAATTGGGCTTTACTGAAGTCTAAGTAGACACATCCACAGCATTTCCCTCAACCACTAGGCAGATTACCTTGTCATGGTCTCTGGGCCTGATCTTCTGATTGTCCTGTACATACCATGTGATGGCACTCAAGATTATCAGCTCCATGACCTTCCCCAGCACTGAGGTCAGGCTGACAGGCTTGTAGTTCCCTGGATCCTACTTCCAGCCCTTCTTGTATGTAGGTGTCACATTTGCAACTTCCAGTCATCTGAGACCTCCCTAGTTAGCCAGGACTGCTGGTACATTATGGGAGGTGGCTTGATGATCACTTTCACTAGTTCCCTCAACATTCTTGAGTGGATCCCATCTGGCCCCATGGACCTGTGTGTGTCTAAGTGGTGTAGCAGGTCACTGACCATTTCCCCTGGGATTATGGAGATTTCCCTCTGTTCTCCATCCCTGTCTTCCAGCTCAGGAGACCTGTTACCCCAAGAACAACTGTTCTCACTATTAATGACTGAGGCAAAGAAGGCATTAAGTACCTCATCCTTTTCCTCATCCTTTGCCACTATGTTTCCCCCCACAAGCAGTAAAGGATGGATATTCTCCTTGGCCCTCCTTTTGTTGTGCGTATATTTATATAAACCGTTTTTTATTGTCTTTTAGAGTAGTAGTCAGAATAAGTTCTAATTAACTTTTGGCTCTTTGAATCTTCCTCTTGCAAAACCTCACAACATCCTTGCAGCTCTCTTTAGTTCCCTCCCCTTTCTTCCAAAGGTCATAAACTCTAGGATTTTTCCTGAGTTCCAGTCAAAATTATCTCTTCAGTCAGGCCAATATTCTTCCCCATTGGCTCATCTTTCAGCATATAGGAACAGCCTGCTCCTGTTCCATTAAGTTTTCCTTCTTGAAGAATGTCCAGCCTTGTTGGACTCTTTGTCCTTCAGGACTGTTTTCCATGGGACTCCCTCAACCAATCTGCACAAACTAAAGTCTGCCCCCTGGAAGTCCATGGTAGCAGTTTTAATGGCATCCCTCCTTACTTCTCTGGGAATTAAACACTCCTGTCATTTCATGATCACTGTGCCCAAGATGACCTACATCACATCACTCACAAGTCCTTCTCTTTTTGTGAACAATAGGGCTGATGGGGTGCTTTCCCTAGTTGGCTGAGTCACAAAACTGGCTTTAATGCATCCTCCTGACTGTGGCCAGGCTGGTATGGAGCAACAGACAGGCACAATGGCCATCTTGTAGATGGAATGAAAGAAAGGCAGAGAGGAGATGGGGAATGAAACACAGTGAGCAAGAAAGCATTTGAGGCATTTGAACCTGTCTGTAGAAACACAGCTGACAGTAGGAATGAAAATCTGTCTTTCAGTCACTGACATGATGTGAGGGAACATCTGCCAGCTCAGAAGGGAGTCCAAATCTCAGAAAGATAATAAAAACAGTAATAAAATCTCATTCGGGAACTTATTTTAAGTTAATGTTTTCCACTGCATCTATCTTTTAAAGTAAAAGGCATCCTTTCCACATTTCAGTATGCAGATACCCTCTCCCAGCTCCCTTTACTGCATACTAAGCAAAGTAGGCAGGTGGAGTCTTTTGAGCTAATGATAGACCAAAATCATCATCTAGCAACTGGTGGTGCCTAATAGATGCCTGCAGATGCCTAATTAACATTCATGGAGCACTTGAATCCCTTAGATGAAGTCAGTATACAGTAAAGGCATAAATTATTATTATGGGTACTAACTGCTTCAGAAAACAATTGTGACTATTCTAAAAAAAATGGTTTATTATTCCTTTTGCTAAGGGAGAATTGAGTAAAGACCAGTTGAAAAAGCTTTTTTTCCTACACATTAAATATTTTACTACCATGTAAATAGCAATAAACCCATGTTAAAAGGTGCTCAGGTGTTTCAGGAGTTTGGATTTCTAACAAAATCTAATGTTCCAGTAAAATCTGACAGAAATCTGGACAATCAAGAATCATTAATGTGATTGAAATTTTAAAGCAGACTACTCAATCATGCTACAGAGCTGCTAAGAGCATTCTGCGTCCTTTCCTTGTCCCTGACCCTTAAGCTGCTTTGCATCTGGATATTTAAATACTTTGCACAGCTGTGTCTTGCAGACTTCGCCTTCTCCATCTGCTTGTTTGTTTTCCTGGTTTTATTTTTCAGGCTGCTATTTTGTATAAGCAAAATTATCATTTTATGTCTCCTCTGCCTCTGTTGTTCCTTCTAGATATTGTAAACTACAGCATCTGTGATACTTCTCCTGTTAGAGATTTATATTCTACTAGGTAGTGTGGGATAAAGATAAGAAGCCTCAATAGACCATGAGGCTGATGCCCCAGTCTGACACATAAATCCCCAAAGCTTTTTTTTCCTGAATTTTCTATGGAGTATGCCCTTGGTGTATAAATGACTTCTGTTGATTTTTTACAAGTGTGTATCACAGGTCAATAGAAAAAAGAAAAACAAGCCACTGGACATTTGACAGAACACACTGCCCCTTTACTTGAGCAAGAGTGACACTTTTCTTTTTATCAAATAATCTGAATACTCTGCCAGTAAATACTCCTAAAAAAAAGGGTTCATGACCTAAGAAAAGTAGCGATTCAGATTTGATTTTTTAAGTATTTCTCTGTCTTTGGGTCAACATGTTTGCAGAATGAAAGGATGTTTCCTGACCTTTTTATCTCTGAAGGGTGGGAAGTAACTTCAGATTCAGAGATTTATCTCATATCCTAGATACAAATTGAGCCAAGTTTTCAAGTTCTATCTCCCAGTTACTTCTGGATTACTGAGCTTTGCTTACTCTGAACTGTTCCATAAAGGAAGTTAAAAATTAATGCTGCTGCTTAGCTATATACTTAAATATGAGCTCAGCTTTCAGCACAAACAGATGTTCTTTGCTTAGTTGGGATGGTCTGGAAAAAAAACAATTACAAAATTGTTTTGATGTGTTCAATTCTAGGAATCTGCTAATGACTTATGAACGGAACACACGGATGCCTCTGGTAGGCCAGGACTGTGGCTTTCTTACCAGATATCAGAAGCAGATATAATAGGACAAAAGGTAGGGGTCACATCCTGAAGACCCATGTGGCTTGTAATATTTTACAGCTTTTGTATGCATTTATGCATCCCAAACAATTTGTTCCCTGTGTTATCCTGCACTGAGCCCTATTTGTGTGAAACAAATTGCAAGATTTTTAAAAAAATCTTCCCTGCTTAAAGAAATCTCTCTCAGATTACCTTAAAATTTCATTTGCAAGATTTTGTAATAGCTGTTATATCCTGCTGAATTATTGTGAAATGTCAAGAGCAGGGCAGCAAAACATGCCCTACTGAAAAGAACTTTAGGAAACAGGAATCACAGAAATTTAATTCTAAATGACCTTGGGGAGAGGAAGGGAAAAGAAGGTAATGTCAAATTTATAATTTATAATAGTAGCTTCTAATCACGAGCTTTGCTCTTTGACACAGTTTGCATTCAATTTTTGGGTGGTGCATGGTACTTCTAACTCCCCTTGGCTTCATAGAAGTTTTAGAAATATCTAGAATTTCTATATGAGCCTCACAGGGAATTTCAACCATATCCAGGTAAATTTTCATTAATTCTATAAATAATGAGCACACATAATCTTGGGAAAAAAAAAAAAAACAACAAAAAAACCAAAAAAAAACAACCTTAAAGAAAAACACAGCATCAATCTTAGGGATATCCATTTTTCATCTTCCTTACTCATCAGTTCTTCTAGATTCACAGGCTTTAGAGAAAAGACTGTTACATTAGCTAATATTCATCTGCCTAACACAAATGCTTAAATTTCCCCAAGTTGCCCCTGAACTGAGCTCAGTTTGCTTTTAATACCAGAAGGTGATTTTATCATGTGCCACCGTTCATGAGCTCCTCCAATGTCAATACTGTAGATTACTGTGTACTAATGCTAATCAGGCCATGGCTGAAATAAAAGTTGTTGCTGATTTGTAATTTTGGTGTTGTGCTTAGGAATCCCAGTTGTAGGCCATCTTGCCTTCAGCATTCAGAAGTCCCAAAGGATTTTATTCCCTGCCCCACAACAGATTACAGGCTAAAGTAGTTCACCTGGGGACAGTAAACTCCCTTTGCTTTCTTATAGCACTGCCAGTGCCAAAGCTTTGGTTAAAAAAGTACTAACACTTTATTATTGCTAATGTTAATTAAAGAAAAATGAAAGATTTAACACAATTTTTTAGATAAAGTTTAGCAAAATGAAGAGCTAAGGTCTCATTCTTACACATCTGATTTTAAGCCCTGCTTCAACAGAACTGACAGCCCCAAGGACTGAGACACCTGAAAGATTATGGATTCCCATTTCAGGAAGTGTCAGTAGCAACCCTGAATGGGACTCTTGCTATTTTTACCTGCGAGTTTGTCAGTTATTCTGCAGTGCACTGGTTTATGTACCCATAATAATTGGACTCTAGAAGCTGTGTGTGTTTTATTATTTGAGGCTATAGATGTATAAGACAGCAAATATTGGCTTTAGGGCTCCTGATACTGGTTCAAAAAGCCAAAACCATATGATGTAAAAGGCTGATTCTATATTATTTCATTCATCTGGCTTTTTTTTTTTTTTTTTTCAAAAATGACTGAAGGGTTAAGTATGTATCAATAGACTTTTTACCAGAGTAGGTATTGTTCATCTTCACCATTCTATCTCAATAACAGAGCTAATATAATTTGTTCTTCTGTCTTTGAAAAAATACAAAATGCCAAAACAAACTCTATTCCTGTGTAGTCTGATTAACGTGATAGAAGTACAGTCATCTAATCACAGCCAAGGTGGATCACATTTGTTTCAATACAGTATTGATTTTGCTCAATCACTAACATAGTCTTTGGGACAGCAGAATTGCAGTGAAACTTGCTTTGCTCGAAGGAAGGCTTTATTAGCAATCTTTTATACCGTCTCTTGTCACAGCATCTTTTGTCCCAGTCAGTATTGATATGAGCAACTCTAAGGTGTGGAGAAATCTTTCCTGCCCCAACTGAAATATCCTTTCCTTCAAGACTGCAACTGTCAGTGTCCTCCACCCACCCAAACGACCAAGGCATATGCTTAATCTCAGACTGAAAAAGGAAATAGTTTCATACCTGACAGGGGGGTAGTTTTTCATTTCCCCCACCCGAATACCACATGGGAAATTTGTTAGGTGGGTAGAGCTAACACACACCCCAAATAATCCCATGGTTGCTCTAGCAGCCAAAACATCCCACGGTGTGTTTACACCACGTCGTCCTGATGAACATGTCCGGGGTGAGGCTCTGTGGCTGGCTTTATTTTCAACATTCTGCAGTTATCTGTGCGTAATTTTCACAGAATTTTGTGAAAACGCTTTCAAGTTTTTTAAGACTTCTTTGGAAGGAGCTGCTTTTACCTACAACAAAAGAACAGTTTTGTTTCTTAACAGCACTCAGTGTAAGCCAAAATGCACTAATTTCTCCTCACTTGTAAAACATTTAACATATCGCTACCCACACCCTGTAATTTCAAGACTCCTAGGATTTATATTTTAAAAGCATAATTGAAACTTCTTGGCAAAGGCCCTATGACTTCCAGTCAAAATGGTTATAAAAGAAAAATTCTCTGTCTTCATGTAAAAGAAATCCTGCCTAAATTAAAAGCAGTTGATATTAGCTCTTTTTCTCCTATAATAATATCTACCATTAAGATGACAGCTAAAATATAAGGTGTTCTTGCATTTCAAGGGACTATAAGAGGAAAAAGGATTGGTGGGGCTATTTAAGTGATGCCAAGTGGAACTCATAATATATTTAGTCAAAATAACTGTTTGCTCATCTACATATGGAAATGTATTTTTAACTTAGAATTCATTCAAGGTCTCATGCCTTAACTCATCGAATCATAATAACTCAATGTCTAAACTGGCACAGGAAAGAGAGTACACATGTTCATGTTGGGCGTGTTATACTGCAACCATAGTTTTCTTAACATTTGAAAATCATTTAAGTAAACCAATCTTATTATCTCATTGCTACTTTCTGGAAAAGTGGGTGTGGGGGCATTGTTGATGTTCAGTCCATTTTTCTGTTTGACATAAAAGCTATGTAAAAGTTCTGGAGACAGCAGATTTCTAGATCATAGCAACATAGAGGGCACACAGCCTCTTATGCAATGCAGATACTCACATGGTGTCAATGAAGAACAATAACGTAAAAATAGCAAAGTGGATCTGATGACAGCAAGACAGGACAAACACTCTGAGTAACCATCTAAAACCATAACCTGAGCCCAAAGTCATGTCTGTGCTTTCCGGACTGTTAACCTTTCATTTGTCTGACGAGTTTCTAGAAATTCCCTGTACCTGTATTGCACCATGTAGTTTTCCTCCAGTTTCTGCCAGGCAGAAAGCAACAACTCCAGTCCAACATCCTTGGCCTCCAGTGCCATGGACCTGGGGCAGCAACATAGTCTTTTCTCTTTGGAATCACAGGATTCTACAGTCACTGCCTTGCTCAGCATGTAGCTGCTCTCCAGAACAATAAGAACTGAACTTATTGGTCTTTTCCAAATCATGATATTCTATGATTCTATAATCTCTCTGCCCTGCTCTGCCAGTGAATGTCTGCAACAACACCTGACCCATAATGATCCCCATGTCATACTACACAGACAGCATATTGTTCTGACTTTTCCTGAAAGACAGTATTTTGCTTTCTACATGTCTCATTAGCTAACAGGGAGAATATTTTTTTAAAAAAGTTTAATATTGACAGTAGTTCATTTCCTGTTCAGCACTGTTGCCTGTAGACCAGAGACTGTCTACAATATTAGATCAAAATGAAAGACCAGGTCTGAATTTCAGTTACTGAAAGTAGTATTGAAAAAACGGTCCCTCGCTACTAGGACCTGCATTAAAAATTATACAATTATCCTGATGCAATGGTAGTAATGAAACAAAAAAAGTGAGATTCATGAAGGGGATAAAATTTACTCAGCAGTTTACCTATAGTTATGAAATTCTGTTGCAAAGGAGACAAGAATGAATCTTGGAGTATTTATAATAGTTCTCTTATATTAACAATCACTTATAATAGGTAAATTAGAAATGGCCTTACAGGAGATAAGAAAAAATGTTACAATCCTGCTAATGAAAAGCCAAAAGGAGCTGTGATTGCTGTTGTGAACTTTTTTTTATGCTTTCCTCATCTGGGTAATCTTGTCTGTAGTTGAACTCTAAGACCCACAGGGCAGAGAAACTGTTAATTCAGCAGAGAAAGAGCTCTCTTTTTCTAGATCCTATATAATGCGCCCCAAATCAGCCTTAATCCCTTTAACATAAATAAAAACAAAGAAAGGTATTACAGTTGTGTACCACTGGAACAGACTTCAAAGATACACAAATCTATCTGCTTGCTTTGAGGAAGACTTAAGTGTGCCTAGGCTGTCTATAACAAGTCCATTCCTAAGACAGATTTCTCCTTTCAGGAAAGAAATGGGATTCTTTAGTTACTTTCTGAAGTGTGCTCTACGACTTAGCTTTTCCTATATTTAGAGAGTGTTTCCAGTATCCATGTGGATGCAAGAAAAAAGTGGAAATTTTTATTATGATTAAATGTTGGGTTTGTTTTTTTTTTTTTTTGTCTCAGCTTTAGAGAAAAAAACACATTTTATCTGTACCATCAAAATACTTCTGATGTCAGTGCCTAATTTCATATGCAGCTGTCAAATACTAATTTGTTTTTAAGTGACTCCTAAGTAAAAACCCATGAAACATGTAGTTGTCAGGAGCACAGTAAAAAGTTATGCTTACTGTCTCTCCTACATTTCCCCAAAGTTTTCATGCATGAAGTGTTCCCTGGTTTCCTGAGGACAATATCTGTGTGATATTCACAGTAAAGGCTAATATGGATAGTGTGCCCTCCTCCATACTTTCACGTATGCTAAGATCTACTCTAGAAATTCTGACACGAAAGAATATCAAAATGTAAAAGTTTCTTTACGGTGTTTTTTTCTTTATTTTATATCTATACATATTGGAAAATATGCTGTGTGAAAATCTATTGTAGAATTTGATATTTTGCTTTGTTTATTGGACTTCATTGAGCATTAACATATATGTTCTACTGTTATAGTTTGAAGGATATTCTAAATAGTTCAGGTTAGTAATAACCAATATTGTGTGTTGACAGATAGAAAAACTACATCTACCCTGCAATTAGGATACAGGTTTTGTGCACACTAGGACAGTGGGCATATCTGGGCTAGTTCTGTCTTCTGACCATCTGCTTTGTAGCTCCATGGATGGCAGAAAGCCCCCACATCCACCCCCAAAATGTTTTTTTTTGCTTGAGCAAAGTATGCTTGTAGATAAACCTGAATACTTGGCAGCTGTATCCTATGGTATGCAGTTTTAGATTAAAACTAGTTTGGTATGTGCTACATGTGTTACAATCACACTTTAATCTGAAGCCTCCATATATCCTAAATTGAAGCAGCAATGCATACTTGATACTCAAAAATGGTCTTTCAGCTCTGGCCATCTGTGGGGCAGATGTGCAACGCTTTTCTCACAGCTATAGAAAAACCAGTTTCAAACCCACCTTCCTGTTGTGCTTCTTCTAATCAACCCATTTCCAGATCTCACTCCTGGCAGCAGTCATATTGCATGTTTGGTTTAATAGCTTTGCACCCCTGATTTAATCCGTCCCTTATGTGTGCACACATTCCCCCAGGCTCTCTTGGCAAAGTTCCTGAGGTACACACAAGTGAACAGCGAGGAAGATGACAACTGTGGCACTGAAAAGAAAGTGCACCTACTGAAAAGAGAAAGTGATGCAAACCAGGAGAACGTAAAACTTGGGCACTGGAGCTATCGGAGTAGGAATCCTGGACTGCCAACATATTTTAGGAGCATGTGGACAGACGTTATCAAAAAAAACCCCATGGTCTCTTCACCACTATGACAACACACACACCCTACTGCACCAATAATGCTGTGTGCGTTTGCTTAACCACTTTCTTCTCCAAAAAGTTACTGTTCCATAATATGACAGAAGTATTTTACAGAAAGAAACACAGCAGGGTGCTCTACCATCATATAAAATGTGATTTTTAAAGAAAAGTAACTTTGTCATTTTTCACGACCTCATCAAAAAAGTCATACAGTGCTCCACACAGCTGCCAGACTTCACTTCGACACATGATGTTGCTGAATGGAGATGACTTGCCACACAAATCTGTGGCACTTCCAGCAAGCCATGTGTGCCACACAGTGCTTAGTGACAGCATGGACTAAAAAGGAGAGGAGGGCATGGGTGGGATGAAGCAGGAGACTCTCAATGTGTTACTGTTTAATAGAAGAAAATGTGCTGCTTTTGTCTGATAAGATTTGAGTCAGAGCCCTGCACATCACTGACCTATAAACTATCCTGCTGCTTTTTCTGTGGCTGTAAAAGGAAAGGGTATTACGTGGAGAAGGGGTCCAATTTATCTCTCTGTTGTTAAGTGAACTTCACCTGACATATATACTCAGATCCTATGGTGAAATTAATTATAAAAGTGAAATATATAGTAATGTATGATAACAACTACTTATTTTCCTGCTCAGTATAGTACAAGTCTAATCTGGGAATGTTGGGTACCATTTCTATATAAATATGTTGATGCTTTGTTACTGTTGCATAAAAATAATAAAAAGTGTCTCTTGTTAATGCTAATAAAACTGTTTAAAGAGTTTGCCATTTGTTTTGGGAAGAAATAATACTTAATGAAAAAGAAGTGTTTTTAAGGTAATCTTTTGCTAACCAAACTTATAAATTTTATTATCTGAAATATGCTTTTCATCCTAGTTTGAATAAATATTTTTTCTTTCACTTATTGTCCCATGAAAGACAACACTAGTAACTGTTGATTTATCAAGTGAGAGTAGCTCCAGTTATTACAGAGGTATCCATTATAGCCCAGCTAGCACATTGTATCCTGTTTGATACCACCCAGCACAGTGGTGTTTGCTCATGTTATTACTTCTACATTCACATGAAAGTCCAATGGGTCAAGATTCGGGAACTGTAACCAGAGTTATGGGTACCAAAATTCCAGTATTTAAAGGGGAACTGTTAAATTTGGAAGGAGACTGAAGATGGGAAAGTAATATAGGTAAAGAATGTAAAGGACCATAGCCTGCCAGTAATGCTAAAGGGCCCCATCCTGCTCCAATGAAGCTATCCAATCTCCTTGACAGGAGCTTATTGGAAAGAAGACAAAGCCTATTCTGGCAATTAATCGCCTTTCCTTATGAACTAAAATCACTGGAAAGAATACTCCTGCACTTGGCAATCCAATGAGTCCCATCCAGGATGAAAAGCTTCATTCCCGTTTTGCCCTTTCCATATGCCAGAACAGAAGGATGCACACTCCATTTCAAACAGTTAAAGACAGCCCTTGTCAAATGCAATAAGGCTGTTTGCAGATTGAAACTTTGAGAAATTCAGCATGTATCTTTTCTTTTTTTTTTTTTTACCAATAAGTAAACATTGCACAACCACTGAAGAAAAGCCATGTTCCAGATTTTGCAAGAATTTTAAGAATCACGTAGTTAAAATCTATTTTATTCCCATCATATCAGTTTCTACGTAATAAAAGTGTACCTCACACCACACTACATGAGATTCAAATTCTATCTTTGCATCTATGCAGTACTCACTTCAGAGCAGAGTTTGATCAAGGATGTTAAGATTTTTCTAAATTTTAGACAGGCAGTGTCTCATTTTTTTCCTGGTATTTCTAATTATTTCTACCTCTTATATTATTTGTTTACTTATTAACTGAATTGGTTTGGTTTATTTAATCTGCATTAGAAAATTATTTATGAGATTTTTTAACTTGAACAATGGTACATGTGTTCTCCAGTCTTGTTTTCAGTATGTTTTCTTACCTTCCCTTTCTGCTTTTTATGCTTCATCAATTACTGTGGATGCAATTTCTATCAATGAATTTTCTGCATCAGAAAATTAGGCAGTTAGTCAAAACTGTTCATCTAAACTCTCCCTATCAGTTAAGAGAGTCGGTAAGGGCAATTGACCTGTCTTTCCTCACTGAATACAGGAGGAGTCTAGATCAAAATCTTAAAATAGATAACTTAGGTAACACAGGATGAGATAATTAGTAATGACAATAAATGATTTCTAGCCTCCCAGGATGTTGCAGATGTTAACTAAGGAACATAAGTGATGTGGGAATCCGGAATATTTGGATAATGCTGTTTGACCATTTCAATTTCTTCTGGTTCTTAAAATACATGTCCCATTTTACTTTCAGTCACTGTTCTTAGAAATTAGTATGACTGTGTAGTGGTTATCTCCCACTTGTTTTCTTGCTTATAGAGAAAACCCTACAACTTGGAAAATTTGCTATAAGTTTCACGCTTTTGCCAAAAATATTAGGTTTCAACTCTTCCAGGGGAAAACACAGTGTCAGAGATGGTCTGAGATTGGTCTGCCCCTCTCTGCCTTACCTTAATATCGTCAAGCTCTCTTTTGCTGGTTTCATTCTTAAGTAGCCCTCTTGGCTGGCCCCTGTGTACATGATTATTTTTCTCAGAGAGACATTAAAATTACTCTTACCTTTCTGTGCCCATGCTTGTTGCTACTTGAACCCCTTCCTCAGTATGACCATATGCCTGCCCAAGCCTGCCCACCATCATGGCCATCCTTCATGGCCCTGAGGTGCTCCAGAGTCTCATCAACTCTCTGCAATATTCATAATATTCACATATGTAGGGCTTTTTTGATATTCAATACACCCTTTTCCCTGTTCAGCTTCTCCTCTAGTGCTGCAAGACAAAGAAATGAGCATGAGAAACCAAAGGGGAACTGTTCAGAACAGAAGGAAATTATGCTCCTGCAGAGAAAGGCGAGGCTTACTGGCCTTAAATTTTCTAACAGCTGAAGTAAGAGAACTGGTGTTTTATGATATGACAAAACAACACGAATCCCAATCAACCAGATGCAATATGTGGCTGCAGCTTGGTGAGGCACTTTATATGCCAAATGCATTTGTTCATGCAGTAGGATAAAACACTATGTTTGGATGCTCTTTCAAAGCTTCATCTACCACTAAAATTTATTTCCCTCTGTAACACCTTATAGTCAATCAGCAACCAGCCTGGGTGCAGGAGGTAAAACTGACATAAGAAAGCGGGCAATCAGACCCACTATGTGCTTGTGTGCACACACACAACATCCTCCCCCCCGACACACAATGGCAAGCCTCACAGAAGCCTGCAGTCAGAGGTTCATTTTTCAGAAGGACATAGAGCGACAGCTATAAAATATTATTTTGGATTTTCTTAGAGATCCTTTTTGTAAATCATGATTGATTGAAATAAACTGTCAACTGCAATTTGTTAATTTTATATAATTTACTCCCAGTGTCTAAATATGAAAATCTGCCAGAAAAAAAAGTTATATAGAACATTAGTGATTTTTATCACCATTAGTCTTCTAGCAAAGCAATTTTTTCAGTACTTAGTCCTCCTGAATGTTTGTGATGAGCAGCCAGGAAACTGATTGCCACATGCCATACAGTAATGAGGACAGTAAATCAACTACTAATAAACTGTTACCCTGTTTGAGACTCAGAACATTTTCTAAAGTGGAAAAAAGAGTCTTTATAATCATTACCATATGGGAGTTTGAAAAGAAGTTACCATTTAAAATTGTATTTACTGAGTATACAAAGAGGACTGCATTTAAAAGAGCTGCAACAATTTGTACAATCTTTAGTACCAGAAGAGATTCCTGTCACAGGATGAATGTTTCTCTTCAATGTAAATACATTAGAACACAACACTGCTTGAAAATAACATCACCAGTTTTAGAGGAAAAGATCTATATCTGCCTGAAAAGAACAAGTTCAAGCTTGAATCAAGTGAGCTGAGATTTGAGCAGGAAGCCACAATTTGACCTTCTCAACAAATTGAGATATGTTCATTAGAAGTTTTAATAGACTTTAGAGAGAACGTAAGTGTACACTGAGAGCATCAAGAGACTGAGAGTGGTAATGTAATGATATTACCACTGTAAACAGCACTTTCAGCACTGGGGTGTATAATGCACCAATATAGTTTTCTGATGACATGAACCACAGCAAACATCGTGCAACACAATGTGTAGTAACACAGAATACAGCTTTAGAAACTCTCCATATCAGTTAGAATGTGCACAGGTCTCTTTAATCAGATGAAGAATGCTGTGATAACATGCTGTGTTATCCAACACCTAATGTCCTGAAATATCATTTTAAATACTTCTCAATACTTTTTTTTCCGGAAAGAGGCTGGATCTTACTAGTGACGCATTTACAAGGAATGTCAGTGTGAATCTTTCCTATGACCCCAACACAGAGATATTCAGATTTACTAATGGACTCCTGGGAATAGCTATGAAAATAGCTGTTATCCTCTTGAGAAGAATAAGGAGAAAGAGCATGCCCTGCACTTATTTTGAAACTACAGATCTGCAAGTGTCTGGCAGTCTGACTGGCAGCTTCAACTTAAGATTGGAAAAGGTGGCACTGCTTGTAGTAGATTTGAAGAATATCTGTCTGTCTTATACCTGGCTCAGAGTTAGCCCTGAAGTGAGCCGTACAGTGGGTCAGCAGTAGAAGAAGGTCAACCAAAATGGGAGCGGGGAATTTTACTGGAATTTAGGATTCCATACTAATGAGTTTGGAGAAGTTGCAGGCTGAGATACTCTCTGCAAAGGAAACCATTTAGACACATAACATTGCCATCAATTTAGATTTATTTCTGTATTTCCTGCTGGTTGGTTATTAGAGCTTTTAATTCATTTTTTCCCATGTTTTCAGTGAAGAGTGAAGTTGCCAGGATAAATTTCAAAATCTCCATCTCAAAAAGTCCTTATTCTCTGGATTCACAGAATATTTAGTGTATGCTGCAATGCCAGATGTGTATTAGATACTTAGGATGAGGCAGGGGTTTTTTAAATTATTTTGTTAACATAATGAGATGCCAGGTTGTTAACAGAAGGCTCTCTTCTGAATGGTAACAAAATATAGTAACAGTTCAACAACAATTACACTCTGAAGAATTTGTTTTGCCTGTATTCCTGATTAACCATTGTCACTGCAGTCTGTGTGATTTTAGCCATCTCACTGCACTCCATGATGATTTATGTATACTTTCAGCCACAAAAATTCTGTGAGTGCCCTTCTAAAAATAATGGTGGACAAAATATTGCACACCAAAACTTCTGAAGACCTTTCCTGGTTTTTGGAGCATAGTTTGAAATGGGATGGAAAAGAAGCTTTTTTTCTTTGTTGCTACCACAAAAGTCCATCAGAAACATGCCGCACCGTGTTGTAAGTCAGTCTTTGGGAAAAGTCAAACCCTTCTCCAAAGAGCAGGGCAGCTACCTTTCCTGTGCCTTTGGTACTCTCCTGTTGGAGTCAAACCCTGCGGAAAGAGGAAACCACTGCATGGGAAGTGATGATCACATTAGGGACAGAGATATGGACGGGAGACAAGCATATTAGGAAAGAGGACTGGGGGGAGACTTCAGCTAGAATTGTGCACACAACCACAATAGAAAATTGATTGCTCATAATTAACCACCTAGAGAGGTTAAATGTGCAAGTCAAAATCTTATTTTTAAACAAAAGGACACTGCGAAACTCCCATGAAGAAGCTTCTGCAGTCCCTCAGTGGAACAAGGGTCAGAGCAAACATGCAGCTGTCCTCACAGAACATTTTCCCTCCCTGTGTCACACAACCAGGGTGCACAAGATGCCCCAGGCTGTGACCAGGGTTCTCCATCACCTTTCCAAATAATCCCAAATTCAAAACATTGATGCTGATAGAAAAAGCTCTCATGCAAAAATTTAAATTTAGGTCAGATATGGAGGTGCTACACAGAAGAAGAGAACACAGATCCTTCTTTTCATAATCCTATCCTGGTCCTATTTTACTAAGACAGAAGAAAAGTTAACAGCAGTGGCAATGGTGATGCATTAATTGCTCGTTTGATGTGGTTGTTGCTTCCTAGGAATGGATTTGAGCACCTAGTTTTCACTTCTTTACACAGGCCAAGAAGATTCCCACATTTACAATAAGTTCTTAGGGAGCTGAAGATGAAATACCAGAATCATCTATCTCTGTGGCTTGCAAATACTGAAATTTAAGTGGGCACTGATTTTTGCTGACATTCCTATTTGCTTTCCAAGGTTGTAATGACTAATACTTCTCTAGATACCATATTAAAAGCTTCCACGTTCCCCAACAACAAAATGTAACGATTATTCAAATTAGAAAACTCCTCTGGCCTTCTTACTTTTATACACAATGACATTGTAAAATAAAGATTACAGAAAAATTATTTCCATTGGTTCTTATCTGATTTTTCCTTCTAAACCAGACATCTGTAGGTGTTGATGGAATGTAACTTTTCATTTGTAGTAAAAGAACTAGCAAGAATATAAAGTGGGTTTTACTGTCATATTTAGGTTTCATCCCAGCAGGACACAAAATTGTAAATTGAATCCCCATGCTCAGCAACTGAAATTTAACACCTTGAAAATTATTTTTGAGTTTGTGTTCTTGGGTTTTTTTTTTCTTTTTCTCAGAAGAAACAGAGGATCATCTGGAAAATATTCCACCCTTTGATCCAATACACATCAATTTTAGACTTACCTTAACAGCTTTAAGGGTGGAATTGCTTATTTCCAACTTCCCTCTGTTATCAGAACAACATAGAGGGTTCTGTTTACCAGCAGTCAAATGATTTGCAGATGACAGTCAAAAAGGAATTTGTAAAGTTTCTGTTCCAAGGAAAGCCATGATCCACTTAGCTTAAAAAAGAAATCTCCAAACTGCAGTTTCTAATACTTTCAAGTATGCCTAGAAGTCTAAAGCTCCACACTGAAGCTTTTTCTTTTTTTGTCTTCTCTCCTTTTGTTCTACCATAGATTCAAAATATTCCTATTCCTCAGTTCTATTATAAATATGAATTAAAATTTCATGTGCTTGGCCGGAGTTCTTTGAAATTTGATGGTATTTTTATTCACTCGCTGTTTAGAGGACACTTTTTCTTTCCTTTAAGCTACTCTCAAAGAACATATCCAGGTGTGAATACCAAGCTCTTGGCCTCTGTAATATTTTTCCTCGTGTGTGTGTGTGTGTGTTTTTATGGTCTGCTCTTGCAAACCTTGCTTGCTTTGGATAATCTCCGTTTACATCAGTATTTAAACTGAAGCAAATAGAACTTCTTACGTAAGACACTACTTGACGTAAGTGGATGGTACGGCCAGGCTCTTTGTAGGTATTGCAGGATGTGATTTTTCCCTTGCAACAATAGCCAGCTTCAAAAGAAAGGGCAAGAAAGGAAATGTCCTTCTAGCACCAGCCCTTTTGAAGCCACGCGCTGCAGTCTCAGGTCCTAAACCTGTACGCACAACCTTCATGCAGAGCATAGATCACCTTTCACTGTCCTAAACTCTGTGTTCATTTGTCAGTCTTTAGGGACAATCACATTTGGGAATAGGGATTTCTTTTGAATTTTATTTGTCAGCATGCATTTGCAAAAGAAACTAGCTTGGGTTATTAGGTTGTATAAAGTGCTGTAACTCCATGCATGTCAAAAAACTACAGGTATCTGATGTTATACACACAAAATCTTAACTCATATATTGAAAGAATTTTTCTCTGTGCAGCCTGCAAATTTCACCATGTGGTACAATAACAATGTCCAGATTTGCCAGTATGTGAAAATTCATGTGAAAAATGGACAGGACAGAGGATCTTTTCAGTATTACTTGTGTTTGAGAAGTATTAAACACAAAGAAGTGTGAAACTGTAAGGAACTTTCTTAACGCTGAAGACCACTGTTGTCCCAAAATTCCAAAGAACCCAGAGACTGAAGCTTTTACAAACTTTACATAACTCCAGATGAAAAAAAAAAGAGGGGATTATTTCTTTTATGCATGTCTTGTATGTTGACCTGAGAAATCAAGTAGACATCACTGACCTTGATGACCAAGAACTCCCTAAAACGACAAGAAAGACAAATACCACATATCTAGAAAAGGAGGTATCTTCAGAAAAGGTGTGAGTTCTTCATATCCTCTTCTTCTTACTCATTAACACCAGTATCATTTGTCACTTATACTTCAAAACAAAATAGATTGCTCTTTTTTCCCCCATGGATAAACATGTGGATTTTATACACACACTTGCCTCAGATATCAGGTTTTAAGTGTATGCCAGAAACCTGTAGGAATGGCCTAGAGCTTGCCCTAGAAGTAGGATTACCCTTTCCAGAGGTGCTTGTTTCTAATTTGCATGGCCAGTGAGGTGCAGCGGGATGTGTGGCTCCCAGCCAAATAGGTACGAGACAGCTTCCAGTAGAAGATGAGTAGAAGCTGCGTGAAGTGAACCTGCTGTCTTCATGATCCTCCAGGGCAGCAGAACTCCAGGCTCTGAACTTACAGCTCAGCAGTTCTTCTACACATGCTGAGGTCTGCCACGTCCCCTTGAAGTGTCACCCAGCCCTTTCTGCGCTGCATAAGCGGGAAGCTGAGCAACCAAGACTCCATCCTGGCATTTTATTCACATGACACTGTGAACCAGTCTGCCAGGATTAGAAAATGTTTAGAACCAGAAAGAAATCTAGGCAAGGGCCTTTGATTGCCACAGTAGTTTGCAAATCATAACAGGCCAGCACAAGAGAGCCCATAACCTTATGAAATGCAAGTGTTCCAGGACAGTTAAATGGAAGACTTCGAAGCTGAACTGTTCTCAAATTGTGCAAGTGAAGTATGACAGGAAAACTCTTGCTCAATACTGTTGTTTTCACTTTAACTCAAAATGAATAAACAGACCCAAAGGAGTCTGGCTTTAGACAGGTTTCCTGCATAGGTACTTACGAGATACAGGTAGTTTTGTAATGAAATGAAACCTTGCCAACTACTTCAGAGTACAGTATTCATTGTTCTCATACCTAAGGAAAAAAAGCTTCCTTATGAATTGCCTTATGACGCTGTATTTCATTCTCTTCTTACAGGTAAGAAGGTCTCAGTACAACACTAACTCTCAAGACTGAGTATTGTCTTCAGAGGTGTGGCAATACAGTCTCTATACTAACAACAGATAGGGTCAGATAATATCACAAGACTATTCAATGCTGTATATTCTTGAAAAAATATGCTATCTCTAAGCAACAAAGAGGCCTCTATTCTTCTGTTAAAAGAACCCTCTTCTTACACTTTATACTGTATCTCATTCAAGGAAAAATTATACATATATATATGTATAAAACTATATATACTATGTAAAGGTTACAGTTCTTTATACAGGACAGTCCTTCAGTTTTGATAGAAAAATTTTCCCAGCCTTCCATATGTCATAATTTAGGATAACATGGGAATTAAGAGAGTCAGGCAAAGAGATACTGACTTGTAAGAGATACTGTAAGCAGAGGATATTTTACTTGTTCTCCTCCTACATCGCAAAACACTTTTCAAAGTGGGAAATGTTATTTTCAGGAATTTTTTTAGGATAATCTATAGACACATTGATTAAATATTCCAGTATTTTACTAATTCTCAGTTAAATATTATGAATTTGATGTGTAACAATTAAGCTACCTCTATATTTGAATGCAAATATTTCTCATTGAAACACTTCATACCAAACACTGTTTTGTCAGACTTACTGAACATTAGACTACTGTCATCCTAACAACTTGTGTTTTAATTGCAATAAAGTAAGGTAGCTTAATTTCATTTCAGAGCTTGTCAACAGGGGCATGGAAATCAGAGGTAAACAGAAACACAGGTATAGTACAAGGTGGCATAATGAAAGATTTATTTGAATTTGGTACCTGTGTCTGAGTCCTTCATGCTTGAATCTCTTGTCTTTTGGATTGAGTTACATATGTTACCAATCTACATTATGAGTTATGCTCATAATAAGGTGGTTTTGTAAGACAGTCCAAACAAAAATTTGTGAAAGATACGTGGTAATATATGCAGAACTAAGCTTAAAAAGAATTATAAAACCTGAATTATTATTTGAAAAAGAAACTTTTATCTGAGATAATTGTATTAAAAGAAAACTAAAAACATGGTACTGGTATTTAAGAGGATGGGGCTAGGAGAGGTGGGAGGAGAATTTTTCTTTAACTGAAAATGAAAACATGCTTGGATCAGTTTAGGGTTCAATTTTGCAAGTTGCCAAGCTTTCTGGTCCCAATTCAGTAAATTACTTAAGCATGTGCTTAAGTTTAAAGCCATCAGCAATTCCAAAGAAATTATCTGACTCACACATGCTTAATAAATACCTGGGCTAGAGCCAGAGACCTCAGCACTTACTAGTATTAAGACCTTCGTTTTCTAATTGAACTAATAGTAAGAGAAGATTGCACAGAGAATAAAGCCTCCTGCAAACCTCCATGCAAGATGGGAATCACAGCTGGATCTGCTGTAACCCACATACCCCACAGCATGACTCGACCGTCCCTACCATGGTACAAAGCTGGCCACAATGTTCCTGCCCTCCCAATGTTCCCCTTGTCAAGGGTGAATCATATTCAGTGTTGCTGAAATTCCTAGTTATCCAAACAAGCAGTAATAGAAACATTTGAACAGAAAGAAATTTTGAGTCATGTAGGTGGTTTTCTTGTGTGGGAAACTACCCGCTTTGTATCTATGAGATTAGGAAAGTCAGCTTCATTTGCCTCTGGCTGTCTGAGGCAAGCAACAAAAAGCACATTCATGTCCCTATTCCTTCCTCCTCTCAGCAACACAGAAGGATGGGAAAGATTATTAACATCTATGTCATAACAAGGTTAAGAGAACACATTCCCTGTCAGTAAGGCATCACTTCTACCAATAGGAACTTTTTCCAGAATTTTTTATTGCCCTCCCTGAACTTACATGCAGCCAGATGAGGCAAGTGCCGAATGATCACCAATACACAAAGAATATGGGATACCAGCAGTATTGCTCTTGTGGTGTTCAGCAATACACCAAACCTTAGCTGGGCACAGTATCTGCCCAAAGTTGACTAGATTGACTAGAAAAAGCAACTGCTGCATAGAGATGTGGAAGACATTGCAATAAGACTGTACCATTCTCTATTGTGCCTTTGTGGTCTCTGGCAAACTTGGATAGAAATCTTAAAGCGGAAGAGTTTTCATGAAAGACCAGAAAAGAACAAATCAGCACTGGAGATCTTTAAAAAGCAGTAATGAGGACGAGCATGGGCAGCAGCCCAAGAGGGTTTCTCTGAAAAATTAAAAAAAAAACACACAAGAGACCTGAGTACCACAGGAAGAGAAAAGACAGCAGACAGTAGCTTCTCGCAGCAGCATGGAAATGATGTGACTGGGGAAAAAACAGACCGGGATGAGATTTTAGTTGAGGCAGATCTGGATTGAAGCATCAGATCTGGAACCTATCAAGAAACAAGTAAGGAGAATGAGGACAGCAATCCCCGAGACATGTTGAAAGCCTAGGGAGGACACAATTTCAAAACCAGCAGGCTGTGAACATGGCTGTGTTGAAGATAGCTGATGAGCCAAAACCCTGGTCAGAGGAGTGTTGGCTGAGCAGGAGGGGAGCAGAGAGAGAGGACTCGGCTGGGATAGAGGAGCTCTGCAGGCCAACATGAGGCCAGGGATGAGAGAGAGAAGCTTTTTCTTGCCAGGATGGTAGACTTGTTCTGCATGGGAAGCATTAGCATGTAAAACAGTATATTCCCGTGAGCAGATGGACACACTGGATATTAGGACTAGAATTTAAACTTTTCCCTGCCCTGCTTAGCTTTGACAGCATGCTGACAACTGCACTGTCCAACATGTATTTCAGGGGAACTTTACCCATCATCCAAAAGATTTTATTAAAATCAGTATGACAAACTGTGACCATCCTTCCTGAAGAGAGCTTAACAACAGGTTTGCATCAGTTTTGCTTGGAGCCTTTGGGCTGCATTTTCAATCTAGATGTACAAAACGATATCTGTTGAAAGTGTTAAGCTGAAACTGGTGACATCAACCGCAGCAAAAGATGAGAACTGCTTTTGTGCTGCTCTCAGCAGCCTTATAGAAAAATTATTAATCATAAGTGCAAGGAAAACTTGTCATAAAGCCTCAGCAGTTTTACCGTTAAATTATGCTGTGTATGTTACTTATTAGTTATAGACTGACTTTTTTATTTTTAATAAAAGGGTAGGTAATTATAAGTGACATCTGCATATATGCTCCCAAAGTGTGGATAAAACCTGTCAACACACTGAAATATATTCATTCGTGTATTACTTAGCTCCTGTCATGTAACAAGAAGGAAATTTAAAGAGAAAGATAAAAAAGGAAATCACCTACTGATTACCACTGGTCACCTCCTTGTTTTAGATTAGAGAAAATTAGCCCAAGGAAATCTATTTATATTGTCATGTACATCGACAAGCTCCCTGTATTAGTACACAGATCTATAGGTTACTGTAGTGTCGATGACAAGAGAGGCAGCTGTGAAAATTTCAGAGAAAGTAGCAGAAAGCTGAAGGGCAGAAACACTATAAACTTTCATTTCTAAGCAAACATCTATGCAGAGAAGGACTGAATGCTCATAAATGTTTTTTGGTGGTCAAATCTGAACAGGACAGTCTGCAGATTAAATGGTCATGAAAATAGAAATGTTCTCATAAATAATGTAAAATTTGAATTAAGAAAGCATTGAAAAATTAAGCACAAGTTTGTGTTGCACAGACATATGGACAGGTACCGACTTGACATCCATAAGAAGTAGATAAGAAATGCTGCTAAAGATCTGGTCTATTCAGGTCCAGCCTTGGTGAGGAATCTTAAAGACCACAGCTGAAATGGTAGGTTTCAAAGTTTTTATTTTTAAAAAAATAGAATATTTATCTCTCTATACAGAAAATCCTTCCTTCCCTCCTTCCTTCCCTCCTTCCTTCCTTCCTTCCCCCCTTCCTTCCCTCCTTCCCTCCTTCCCTCCTTCCCTCCTTCCTTCCCTCCTTCCTTCCCTCCTTCCTTCCCTCCTTCCTTCCCTCCTTCCTTCCCTCCTTCCATCCCTCATTC
>JAWWES010000115.1:101891853-101949276 GCA_035583135.1 Lophotriccus pileatus | reverse complement strand
CCTCCTTCCGTCCCTCCTTCCTTCCTTCCTTCCTTCCTTCCCTCCTTCCTTCCTTCCTTCCTTCCTTCCTTCCTTCCATCCTTCCTTCCTATTTTCATCAATAGTGTGGAAATACAGATTTGGAAACCATTCCTGAAAAATATGCTTTCTCTAAACTATTTTTAAGGTTTTCCCTGTTTGAGTATAAACTGTTTTGTGTTTTCTCCAGCAGAGAATAGTCCATCACTTTCCCCTCTGCAGCTAAATTTTATATTCTTGAGGATTACCTAGACTAAAAACTACTGATTTCTTCAGTGTTTCCTCCAAATGGAAAAGGTCATGTTTACTAGATCTCTGATCATACCTACTGATTTCTTCTGGAATGTCTTCACTGTTCATATGTTTCTTGAACATCTATTCATGCCCTTATTTCTCAGCATTTTTACTACCTTTTTCTAAAGTAGCTTCTTACTTTTGAAAAAGCTATTTAGAAGACAAAAAAAAAGTGAGGAAAAACATAATTTTAATTATGTCTCTACCTTAGAGCTTTTAGACAAAAAGCTATTCAGTACATGCAGAGAAAATAACTATATAAAAATTCATGTATTTCACATTACAGTTATATACACTTACATGGTTACAGTCACCATGACAGTCCCTCACAAATTTTAGTACATCCTGTGGTCCCTTGTGAGAGAGGGAAGTACTATTATTACCCTGCTACCAGCAGGGACACCTCAACAATTATATATATATATATATATATATATATATATATATATGTATTTCAACACACTCATCAACAATTATAGATACACAAAATTATACACACACAATTATATTTATTTATTTCATATATTTATATAAATAATATATTTATACATACTTATATTTCTTATATATACTACGATATATAAATAGCTAAATTATTTCTGAAGGAGCTGAAAAGAGAAGCAGAAGCAAAATACGTACTTTTAATCCAGGCAATTTGTTGAGCAAGGAAACAAGATTTATTAACTTGTGTTAATATGGTTATTCTGTTTCTGGTGCACAAACAGCTTAGGATACTCCCGACAACCCAGACTTGTGTCCTGACAAAATGCTTGAAAGCTGTTGTCACCAGATCTGCAGAAAATTAGGATGTCTCCCAGATTCCACAATTCGTGCCCAAATCACTCACAGTCCTTCCTCTTCATTTACCTTGGTTATTTTGGATTTTTTTTTAGGAAGTTTAAAAACATGAGAGATAAAGCAGAAATAGAGGCAAAAGACATGTCATCTCAAGTTGAGGTTCTTTCCACACTCCCAGCACAGTTCTTTCATCAGAGAGGAGGGACCCACCCTCTCTTCTGGGTAAGAACAGCATGACTCAAAGTCAACTAGCTGAGACTCGTGGCACACAAACAAGCACCAAATACTCCATGTTGGCCTAACAACTATCCGTGGCAGGAATAAAAAGACACTCTTTTTGAGGATGCGAGATGAGTCTAATGACAACTGATGTGGGAAGGCAACCCAGGTAACTTTGTCCAGCACATCCACAATACCTCCATGTATCTACCATGGGACTTCAGGTACTGATATGGTCAACACATCAAATGGAGATCGTGCAAGAGTGACCAGAAACACTAAGATGCAGAGACTGCCTGATCCATTTCAGCTGCCTCTCCAGGTGGCATCAAGTGTCTACCTTGTTCTCCAGATTATTCCAGAGTTACAGAGTCGTGCCACAAAAGTACCAGAAATAAACAACACTCCTAGTCTTGTCCCACACTGCCTTTTAGATTTAGACTGTGAAAGTAAGGAAAAGCATCTTGTATACACAAAAAGTCTGTGGGAAGTGCAGTCAAGAGTTATCGATTGCCAGGAAAATTTGAAAATACTGGATGTGAAATTAATGCATCTTTTGTGATGCTAATTCTTTTCTGAAAAAAGACTTTCATCTGATGTCCGGAAATAATTCAGAGTTTCTTCTTTCATAATTTTTGAGTGAATTACAGTTTTGCCTGAATGAAGATTGACTAAGAAACTGAGTGTACACAAAGACCAACATCTGGGACCTGCGTGAACTGAGAATATTTAGATTAAGTTAAACTGTTTATTGTAAGATAACATATATCCATTCCCAAACCTTTGTTCGCAAAGCCTAGCCATGAATATATATCCACCGTACATTCTGTATAAAGGAACTTTCCAGTGGACTGTCTCCTCAGTATTGGGTTACATGGCAGAGCTGAAATGTCTCAAGCACTAAATCTAGTGCATTTCCTCATTTACAACGTGTTCAGTACCTGTAAAACATAGAAAAAGAACCCTTGCAGTAAAGGTTTGTATAATCACAGTGAGTAATTTACACCTTATTTACACATTTTTCATTGTTATCACAAAAGCCCATTTTCACTTTTCCTTTTGCCAAGGCCTTCGGTCACACCATAGCTAAAGGAGTTGCTCCAAATTATTGTGAATTAAACTAAAACTATATATTGCTTTTTTTCCCCTGCAGCTGCCACCATACTATGGTGAAGCCTGTACACAGGATACAGTCAGTCAGGCTGTATGGTGATAAAAAAAACCCTCACAATTTCAAGAATAAACCTGTGGCATTTTGAGATGAATTGTTACGCACATCAGGAGTCTTATAAATGTATTTTTAATGAAAATGCCAGGTTAAATCTAGGTACATGCATACAAGTCTAAAATAGTCATGGTAGCCAAATGGCATCTTGCAAGCCAGGTTTCTCATTTACTTTGAAGACAGGCCTTTTACAAAGACCTATCACTAGTTGATGCTAGTAAAAAAACCTAGTAAGTTTGTTTGGGTTTTTTTTCCAGCTAGGTAGAAGGAGACAGAGGTGGGAGAGAAATAGCAGCCACTGAAGCATTTTTCTGCCCAAATAATAATAATGGTTACCCATCCAGACAATTTCTGAGTTGGCAGGTTTTTAGCTCTGTCAGTCCAAATGCATGAGCTCTGCTCTTAGAAATCATAGGTGAAACTGGGAAAGGCAAGGAGGGAGAGGTCCAGAAAGGGCGCCTTTACATAAGAAAAGAAAGAAGGTAGAAGACTAGAAAAGAAGAGATAGTGAAAGGAAGAATAATTGAAATTTGAGGACACTGATTTCTCTGATCTTTATGCATTTCTCGTTTGTTGGCTCATCATCAAGGAGACTTTCAGTGCATAGACTAGAGCTTTGGCAAGGTTATTCAGTCAGCATTTGCAAAATGAAAACTGAGCACATTTTAAAGTCTGTTGCCCTTGGCAGTAAATTGTATTTTCGTGACTCTTGAAATGTGGAAGGTTGGTCACCCTGTTGGTTTGCACACTGTCCATTGCCTGATGGGAGCCAGCTGACTAATCAGAAAGGGAAATATGGGGACAAAGAAACAGAAATGATTCAGATGTGAATTCTGCCCTACTTTATTAAAACGTGTAGCTAAAGCCATGTACAGCTGTTGAAAACTCAAGGCTACGTTTGCTGCATTACTGAAACACAGTTAGCAAATTTGCCTCAGCTTTTCCTTTTTTTGCTAATTTATGCTAATTTATAATAAGTATATTTTATTGTTATTCTTTATTGCTACCTTATTCTTACACTGGAGAGGCAAAGATTAAAATATCTTCCGTTTTTCCTCTTTTTTTTCTCCATAAAAGAACTAGAAAATTTGTCTTTCTTTTGCACTCAAAGTTTGAAAAGCTTCTAAATAAATCAGTTAGTCTGTCAGCCCCCACAGGTACTTTAGCTGTTTAAACAACGTAGCTCCAATTCTGCAAATTTCTATGCAGGAAGATGGCCAAGAATAGGACTTATCTCACCTAACCTATGAGATAGGAATCTAATCTACACAGTCGTCTAGGCTACACTTCTGTTGACAATTGAGAGAGACAGAAGTCTAAGATAGAAGGTATGAATCACTCCTCCAGAGGCAAATATCTCTCTCCATTGACTGTAACAGGAACCTAGGAAGGTTGGTTAAACTACACATCTAACATCAAAATGATCAAACTAAGTGAGCTAAATCACATTTGAGGTGCAGGAAGAGTATGTTGAAGTCAGTACAACTATTCCTCTGGAAAAAACTGTATGAATGTTACAATATTTGTGTAATAAGGGTTTTACACTATCAAGTTTTTAATGGCAAAGACTATTTTCTATATATTTAAACGAATACACTTTTAATCCTGACTGGTAGTTTTCTCGGTAAATTAGAAAGGGATGCAAATCAGAAAGCTCAAGTGTAGGAAGAAAATTATTTATAAGTACATTACAAAGTATTTTAAAAGGTAAATTCCGCTATTCTACCTGATCCTTCATTCATTGCTAGAGCTGGTCAGTCTGCTTGAGAGGCAGTCTTCACAAGAAGTCAGTGGAATAAAAGATTGGTTAGTAAAAACAGTGGTACAGAGGTGTTTGGGAATATCAAATTTAAGAAGAACCTCTTATTCTCATATATCACCAACAGAGAATGATGATACATCTGCTCCCTCGAAGCTTCAGGAAGGAATAGCCGTGATGTTGCCTGACTGACAGGATACTATTCAAATAATTGGTTATTGACAGGACCCTGTGTCAAGTACATTAAGAAATAAAAATTTGTGTTGGTAAAATTATCAACAGAACATAAAGACTTTTTGGTCTGATATGCCTGAAGACCACTTCCTGACCTGGTTAACACGGATCTTGAAATGAACACTCAAAGGTACATTTTTCTCTACACCAACAAATCACAGAATGTTAGGTTTTTTCCACAGAAGAAAAAAACTGCTTTAATTTTGCAGGGACAGAAGGAAGCAAATGCCACCCGCCTTGAGGCCTCTGATTTCAAGGGACTTCCCTTCCCATTGCATGTGTTTGTGGGGAGCAGAGGCTTTGTGTGTGCACAGCTATAGTCATCTTGCCAAAACCCACTCGACGGCTGCTGCCACCCCACCAACGCAGCTGAGGGGGTGACTGCTGTGCTGAGGTACTGAGTCAAACTGGAATCTGTCCTGGCTCACAACCCAAAAACTCAGAAACTTTGGTGCCAGATGCGGAGTGGTTAGGAAATCCACCCCCGTAACCAGGGGACAGGGTGCACAGCTGGAGCACAGATGCTGAGAAAGCTTCCCTGGAGAGGCTGTGGGACATGTGGGATCACCAAATCCCTGCGATATGGCACAGCCCAAAAGGCTGCAATATGCCCCGTGTTCACAGCAGGTAAGGAATGTGTAGGGAAACATGCACTGTTCCACCAAGGGATCTCCACATGCCACTCAGCTGTCAGCTTTGTTCCGACTGCCTGGAATCAGGTGGATTTCACTTGGCGCTGCAGGGAGACAGACTTTACCACTTTGTGACTCATGCTTGATCGGGGAGAGTGGGAACAGCAATCATTTATGACTCACTATATTGTATAAGGCTATGGAAAATCATTTGCCTGCATACTGTACAAATACATATTGGAAGTGTATTAAATATGTTGAAGTAATTGGAACACAATTAAAATGTTCTGAAGCAAAAGAGAGAAAGGTTACTCATTACCAGTCTCTTCCCTTTCACAGAGATAACCTATTAGCAGAAATTTGGAGTATTTTCCTTTTGAAGTAGTCAAGGCTTTAAAATTATGTCTAGAAATAGAACTGTGTGAATAATTTGAGGTGGGGGTTATATTCAAAGAAAACTAGTAAAGTTTTTTGTCTTCCTGACAGTGCTTTTTTTCTTCCTTTTTGTGAGCAACTACTCCTAAGATAAAAAAAATGGAAGTTCTTCTGAAATAGTAGGAACAAATATGTTTTGAAACTTTCCCTCTAAAAGCAAAATTATGCAAAAGCCTAATACTCAAACCAATATTTGACTAAAACAGACTGCAAAGGATATGTTACACAAGAGGGAAAGAAACCATGGCCTGCAGGTTGGGGTGCTCGTCTATAAAGTTCTTTGCACTGCTAGAATTTAAATAAAAACGGTAGAAAAAAATCTCTTCAGCCTAAATATTAAAAAATCTGAGGTGCCTGAAGCTTGTGGGAGAATTTAGAACCTGGAGTTATGTGACTTGGATAGGGCAAGTGATGACGATATCAAGGAGAGAGCTGCCTTTCCTTCAGATCAAAGCCATGAGTAGCAATACTATTTAAAGTATTTGTATCTGGAAAAGAAAAAAATCCTGACAAATATTGCTATTTTTGAGACATTTAGTTTCCTGACGCAGTTCACCATGGGATCAGACAAACCCTGTGAGAGCACAATGGGTGGTGGGTGTATGAGAGCAGGAACCAGTGCTCTTCCATTCTTCAGTCTGAAATGACAAGCAGGACAATTCACAGAGAGAACCTACTTGTTATCACCCAAAACTGAAGCTAAACTAAAACCAGTGCAGGCAATGGTTAGCTGACTGCTAGGCAATGGCCATCATAGCAAAAACAAGCCAAAGTCATCTCAGGCCAAGACAAGCCCAGGCACGTTTTTAATCCCCGCACTGTCAGGTCAACAGGAAGCCCCTGACCTTTTACTCATAGTGGCAAGAAATCACATGTGCTGGGCTACAAAATAAGGACTAGGAAACAGAGAGGAAGAGAAGGATGATCTTTCCCCACCATCAAAAGCAGATCTATGTAGGACTGCCTTAAATGTGTGTGGTGTAGCTGCGGCAGTCTGTATCCTTAGTTTGGGCACCAAAACATTTCCTTTTAAGATAATCCTTGTTAAAATAGAGAAATTACTCTGTTCTGTCAGAAAACAGACAGGGTGCTTGGGATCAACTTTTTCCACAATGATAGCCTGAAGATCAGTGCCTTTCAGCAAAGAGTAAATCCTTCAGTCTATTCAAAGTTTCAGGCTTCTGTGAATTTTCTTTTTCCCTATTTTTGAAGGTTTTCTGTCTTCCTGTGCAGCCAGGTTCATGAGGCCAGAAAGAGCAAGGAGCAACAAAGAAGTGAAGTCCAGTCCCCCTCATCTGGAAGGGGAAAATCTGAGTTTACATTTAAATCTAGGCAAAACAATAAAACACATACACGCTCATTTCCAAGTATCTGACATGTGGTCAGAGCTTTGCAAAGAGGTTGATATCCTGCATGTTGCTGTTCCCCTTGTCACATGGACTCTTAAGACAACAAAGAAGCCCCTCTCTCTCCTTATAGAGCACCCTATCCCTGTGGAAAAGGGCATCTCTCAGTGCAGCCTCTTTGGGGCATTTCTGCTGTCACATCGTGCGAGCTGCCTAGGACCTTGGTGACATCCCAGCGTCTCCCAGCACAGTGCAACTCCACCCACTCAAACCAGTCTAGCACTGACATACTCCTACACCCAGCCAGTGAGAGGTGTCCCTCAGTCAAAAAGTGGGCTGGGCTACAAAATAAGGACTAGGAAACAGAGAGGAAGAGAAGGATGATCTTTCCCCACCATCAAAAGCAGATCTATGTAGGACTGCCTTAAATGTGTGTGGTGTAGCTGCGGCAGAGCTTAAAACACACGAGTGTCACATAAAATCTGTGATACAACTACTCCGCATTATTCATTTGAATGTGCTTTCTTTTTATCTCCTAGGCAAGGGCCCAACTGGTATCCCAGAAAAGCTGATGACAGGACTTGAAATGTTGGAATATTGTCAGGATCTTATTCTGTTAATGTATAGAAACAAATCTAGTGTCAAACAGAAGTTTTCTAAAAGCTTTATAATACCACACGTACTTATACCTCAGTAAAGTGCCCAGAGCATCATGGAGACAAAACCAGATGAAAATGCAACATTTTACAGGAAACAGAAAATCTTTCCAAGTATCTCAGATGTGAAATGTGATTTGCATAGGGAAGTAAAGCGAGCAAGGGAAATAAAGGAGAATTAATAGTCTTACTCTTATAGGAAAATATCCCAAAATGGCTAATATAACCAGCTAAAGCCACTACACTAAATTAATAACTTGGTTAATTTTAAAAGATCAACCTCAGAATGTTGCTTCTGAATAGACAGCAAGTGGTAAAACCTTATCCACTTCCCCAGTGTTTTCTAGTGGTTATAAAGATTTTAGCAGATAAATAAACTAGATGTTATTGTCAAAATCACTGTGATTACTGAAGAACAGGTCTATAGGAGACCAAAGAGTAGTACAATAATAACAAAATTGCATCAAATAAAATAATAAGGAGGCGAAAATGGTGATTGCAAACTCTGTGAATTTCAGGCAAAATGACAAGATTGATTTGTGGTCCAGAGGTCAGAGTAATAAAATTTCCAGGGAAAAACGCATTAGCTTTCCTTGATTTGGGCAGACAGTCCAGTCCCAAAATGGTTTTTAAATTTTTTTCTAAAAGAAAAAATATGTGAAGAAAAGAGGACAGGTTTTGGGTTTTGTGGGTTTTTTTTGTTTTGTTTTGTTTTGTTTTGTTTTTTCTTACACTTGGGGCAGTTGCATAGAAATTATTTTTGTATACATAAAAACACATAAATGCTTCCAGGGAAAAAGAGTGAAAATTTCCAGTGTTGGATTTTTCATAACAAGATAACTAGATATGTAATCTGAGGGGTTGGCAAGGAACAACTTTCAGTTTTTGGTGGGAAGACAGAGATTAACCACCACATTCACTAACTCCTCATTCTGTTAGCAGAATAATTTCACAGGATGATATGAAGGTATTTTAGTTGGCCCACATGTATATGGAAGGGCTAAAGAATAGAAACCTCTCATCTGTTAAGATTCACGAGAAAGGTGAAAATTGAAGATTTTTTTTCTTCAAACTCAGATTTAATCCCTTATAAACTGTAGATGGGGCACAAAATAATTTTCAATGAAAGAGATTAAAAATATAGCTGGTTATTTTTCAAACAGATGAACAAAGACCTCTCTGTTCTGTTATCAGTGCTTGTATCTGTTCTGGTACAGGATGTGTCATTGCTGTCTGTACCAAAGTATTACTGCATACTGTAATGTTCATTGAGAAAAACAATTAAAAGGAAAGTTCAGGAAGTGGTTAAACCCTAACAGTGTCACTCTGGGATCAACATGCATAGATCATGTCCAGTGTTACGGAAAGAACCTAAGAGACCAAATTAATAGTCTGTTACATCCCTGGATGCTTCTGGAGACTTTGACAAATTCTGGCTCATTTTGTTCAAGTACTGTCTTAATATTCAAATTCATGAAACACTTGAGGATGCCCAGGGTTTAGTAAAACATGTTTGTACTCAACATTTTTGAAATTCAGGTCACTACATCACTATATATAAAAAACCTCAGTAGGATGGCCTGATTTTTGAAAGTGCCAAGCTGCCACAGTTTTCACTAAAGTCAGTGAAAATTATAAGTGCTCAGTAATTGGAAATCCATCAGACTTTTGTTCAATTTTTTAGCTGTATCTCAAAGATTTTGGCTACCTAAAGGTAAAAATCTTAGACTGAGACTTGGTCTTATAACTTCATAATGGAACAGAAATTTGGGTAATTATATTAAAAGAAGGAAACAGCAATTGGGTCATTGATATTCAGGTAGAAAAACAAGTTCATCCTCAGTTTGCTGAATTCATCTAATGTCTTTATATTAAGAAAATATCTCAACTTTCAGGATTTTTCCTGAGGTTTCGTTCATAATGTAGTTAAAAAGAATGCATACTTCTCCATGGGTATTTCGAACAGGGGGGAGATCTGCTGTCATATTTAAATACTTGTCAGAATAAAAAAATTATAGGTGGGGTGAGGATACAGGGTGAAAATTTCACTCGGGAAACACTCTCATTTCCACTGGAGTCAGTGAAAGAATTCCTGCTGACTTCTAAAGAGAGCAAAACCAAGTCAATACCAAAAAGCATACAGCATAAAGAAGTATTCCAAGCCTGATGAGACTTCATTACATAATTTTAAAAATATGAAGGATAAATCCAGGCATCTAAATGACATATACATGTGTTATGCACCATTAATAAGTGATGAGAAATAAATAAATGAAACCGAACATGCCCAGTGCACCTCTTGCTCTTCACAGGATGTGAGTAGGAGAAAACTAAAAATAGAAAAGATGATTTTATGTGCAAGTGCCATGAAGGAGTAGTGGTTCAGCAGGGAAAGATGTAAACAGAGAACCCATGCAGTCCCAGTGGAGGTGTACAAATGTGAGAGAGGGCACAGCTTCTCTCTCTGTGCATAACAAGAAGAGGGCCCAGGTAAGGCACAAACAGCACAGATCTAAAATATAGCAGTAAATACCCTCCCATACCGAATTATAGCTGATTTTTTTCTTCAGTTTTGATTTTGCTCTTGTCCCTGAGAAGTTGCTGGCTACTGGCTATTTAAATGACTTGTATATGTCAGTTCATTTCCTATTTTTTTATGTCTTGCGTGTCTGCTGAATAATTCATGTCATGAAAAGCAAGTTGAGCAAGTAAGCTTCTTCTGAGCTTCATTCAGGAAGCAGTGTGTGTTAGTGGTCACCGACTATGGAAGGAAAGATGGTCCGAGGAACTGTTTGAGTCAAACGTTTTGAAGATCAAGACCATATCCTTAACTTAATTACATGTTAATAAAGTCCACTTGTTAACTTCCTCCATGTGAAGAATGATATATTCATTCTGTTTCTAATTGGCAGCTGCTGTAGGAACCCACAGCTTGCTGCAATGATGTCTGTATGACAGCTCCAAGCAAGAGCAAACAAAACAACAAGAAAAAAAAATATATATATATATAAAAGCACAACTGTTTCCTCTTAGCTGATGATTTGCGTACAAAAATAAATCCCACTTGTTTCAAAACCCTGACATAACAATGAAGCAGAAGTGATACCAAGCACCTTGACCGTTTCTAGAGCAGCCACAAGAGCCTTCCAACAGCCCCCTGAAACTGGGCTGGTAGGTGCCAAAAACAGACATGGCACTGAGCATGTGGCACTTGTGTTTTTTTTAATGTGCTGTATGTGTTGATTCTGCTTTTTACGGCAAAAATGCCACAAAAAGTAAATCGTATCATCCTGTGGCGCATTGTCTGTTGTGATTATGTCCGTAATTTCTTTTTGACCTCCACATATCAGGGTGGGGAGGGCCCCATGTCTAAACTCAATGAAGAACTCCAACTGCTAGAAGCTGTTGGTGGCAGAATGTGCAATCCAAACTCTCCTCTTTATAGCAGAATCCAAAATAGTTAAAAATTAAACATAGAGGGGTAGAACTTATTCCTTAGTAATGATGCTTAACCACACCGATTTCCTTGCTGATCTTACTTACGTGTAGTTGGATTCTTCATCTGGAGAAATATCTCCTCAAGTTAGATCAACTGTGTACCCTCAGGAGGTCTTCTCATTTACTCACTTAATTGTCAGGCTGTCACGTGGACTAAATGTGGATCTGGTGTCATATTTCATTTGAGAAGTAAAAATTCTGAAAAATGTTTGAGTGTCTATTGCAAAGGCCAGTGTGAAAATCAAAACAGAAGCCTGAGCAGAGTCAAGCGTTATAGGAATGAGGTAAACCTCAACTCCAAAGATGGGTATAATGAAGAAGGGTAATACCTGCATTTAGAAAGTAAAGGTTAAAAAACACATGATGGACAGGTGATTTGAAGTGTGTTCTAGTGAAAAGCTGGAAAACCATTGTGCTGTCTTCTCTACATGCAGAAACTAACTGTGAAAGATAAACAGAAACCATGACTAGAACTAGAGTATAGTACAGCAGATAAGAGAAAGATGGTGGTGTGAAAACAGGGACTCTACTTGTTCCAGGCTATGTCATCAAAGGTAAGAAGGTTCCCAGTGCTAGTTGTGGTTATTCCTTATTTCTCCAGTTGTGACAGCCTGGAAGTCATGAATGGTACATTCATTGCCAAAAGGGTGTCATATACAAGAGCTGCAGCAAAGAACCCAGAATCCAAAGGCTAGGACCTCAAATAAAAACTTAGTCTTTAAAATTAATAACAAAATTTTAGTTTTAGGAAATGTAAAAATCTTAAGCCATAAACAACAAAATAGTGCACACCTACCTTGGTGCATACTGAGAAATCCAAGGCCTAAACTCTGCATATGATAGCCTTGCACTAGAAAATGCTGGGAACTGTAATACCAAAACACAACTGAGAACATATTCGGCATTGAAGCTTGACAGCCACATTCACAATATCCTGCAGCTGAATAAAGCTTATTGATTAACATGGCTTTGCAGAGACCAAGGCTATCCTGATTATGAAGCTCGGCAAATCATTCCATAAATGGAATGTACTATATCATGTGGATTTACTCCCACAGACTTTACTCTTTTCTCTGATTCCTGCACCACACTTGATTTTTCAGCATTGATATTCTTCACAATGCATAAAACAGCAGAGATTTGTTTTGAGTTAAGGCAGCTATCCAGATTTGTACCAGCTGAAAATCCGGACTATGGTATCACCACATTCCTTTCCTGCATCCAACATAATGCTGCTGGGCTGCAAACAGCTGTTGGAACTAACATATTGAAGCATTAGCTTCCTTCTAAAGAAACAAAACTTTGTCACATGCAGTGGACAGTGACTGGAGATTCCATCCTGTCTCCTCTGGAAAACAGGCAAAATTCACAGAAGAAAGCTGGGCTGTACCAGAAAGATTAATTTTAAACCCATAGCGCTCTGCTGGTAATTGAGACAAAGAGACAGTATCTGCAAAAGTTAATGCACTTGTTGCTTCTATAATTAGAAAAAAAACATGGATAAGGTGTGTATTTATGGAAATGCAAGTAGGAGCCATTGTGTTCTCCCATACCACATAAATGCCACAGCCAATTTTCCTACACAAACATATTAGGTAATGATATCTCATGTACATGAGGAGACCCAGCCTGAAAGTTCACTTTCAATTTAGAATATTCATAAACACTGAAAGAGGTTAAATAGCTGAATCTCTGGTCATTACTATTGCTGTAATTCTTTTGTTTTACAAGCTGTTTTTTAAGCCTTTCAGCCTGTGCAGCTGAGATGCTCAAGCTTCTCAGCAGAAGGACAATTTAGCCCATGAGAAAGATTTCTTTGCTCAGGCTAGAAAGCAGAAAAGTCTGCATTAAATAGTCTGAGTGAAATAACTGTAGCCTTGATACTTCATGATTCTCACATTGAAAACCTCTCCTCCATGGAAAGCAGCTGGGTGAAGAAGATCTCTGTCTATTCATAACTTGTAATGACCTGAATTTATTAAATTTTTATATCGATCTGATCCAAAGCGCATAAAGTCAACAGGAAACTTAAGGTGGAAAATGTATTCTAACAATAAATGACAGCAAATCATTTGCAGCAGGAAAGCTGTTTGTTTGCCTGAATGGTTACAGAAATCAGAACTATCTACCTGGACTATCTACCTGGACAGCTGAGACTTCCACCTTCATCACAGCACCAGAGTGAAATCTTGCAAACAATTTAGGAGTGTATTAGAAGTTTCACTGAAAGACAGTGATGGTTAAATGCCATCAGTGAGGGATTCAGCAGACAGGCTTGGAAGGAAAGAAAAGCTGTAAATCAAGCGGAAACAGTTGGGATTTACTGGGTTTAAAACCTTTCAAAATATTCAGGATCCTTCAGAGAAGGAAACTATAATCACACTCATCTGAGTGGTAAATGATGCTAAAAAGTTGTAAACTGGGAAGCTGAAGGTCAACAAGGTCAGACAGTCACCCTTTTTAATAAAGCTGCACTTAGTGGCTAAGACTTTCTTTGCAGTCCTCAAAGCCACTTCTTAACAGCTTTCTTCTTTGGGTATCTCAGCATAAAGCAGAGGAGTCTTTTGATAGATCAGGCCCAAGAAGGTAATTCTGAGGAAGACAGAATCTAGCAGTAGAGGCAGCAGCTGAACTGAAAATCTCAGGTTGGCTCTACTGGCAGAGCGTGGTGCACAGTGTCTAGTCACTCATTACTGTGATGATCTGCAAAGTATTTAATTTGAACACAAGAAATATAAAAGTAGTCCTGGAGGCAGTAAATTTCTCAAGAAGAAGGGCTGATGATAAGCCTTAACAAGTAGCCTTGCATTAAAATCTCTACTAAATCACAAGGTAAGCAATGGATTAATCTAAAAAAACAGTATCTCTGCAATCACAAGATAGCTTGCAATCAGCACAAGTTTTCCTTGAATTCATTACAGCATTCTAGCAGAACTACTGTTGCAAGAGATGTCAACAAGAGATGCTGTTACATACCGTCTTTCCAAATTACAGGAATAATCCTAGCATGTGGAGTAAGACATAGTTAGGAAAACAAGCTGAGCAATTAGTTCGGGTTACACAAACTCCAGGAAAGAAGCAATAAGAACTTTTTTCTTTGGTTTTAATCTTTTATTAGATTTCTCAAGAATTGTCGTGGGACGATCACTCTCTGATAACTGTCCATTTTTGATGGAGATAGATATATAGATATAGATATATATCCATATATACACACACATATATATTTCTTCTGTTTGACAAATTGCATCAGAATCAGATTTAATGAACACATCTAAAATAATCTCAGATAAAGAATAGAATTTCAGAGGCTGTCCTGGCCACCTTTGCAGCATTCCTGTTTACTCTGTACTGCATATTTAAAGACCCGTTCTCAATGTTATATATTCAAGACATTGCTCTCCGACCTGGTTTAAAATGGATCATATGTTAGCATATGAACCAGTGAAAGGGTTTCAATTTTGTAATACTGCTCTGTTGAGTAAAGCTCTGAGTACTTGCACACTGAAGTATTTATGGAACACAAAAAATGCAAGATTTTTTGTTCTACATCTGGGAAGAATAGGTGACTGTAAAGTTGAATTAGTTGAATTTAACTGAGATGGGGGAAAAGTTTGGATTGCAACAGTAGCTGTCTTAGGTTATGCAAGTTAAAGTATCTGAACACTACAAGTACAACAGGTCCAGTGTCAAATACCTTCTCTGACCTTGTTCCAGATTATTCTTTCCTGTGATGTTTCTAATTTCTGGATCTGCTTCACTGTATATAAATAGTTGACCCATTAGTTATCTTTTCCTGACCCAATACAGTGTCCAATTATTTTCTTTTTTTTTCTCTTGACCCAGTAGAAATTTTTTCCAGGGCTGCACACTGCTTAATTCAAGGAGGGAAGATGCATAGATCAAGTCCTGACAAAGAGCTTAGATTTCACGAAGTTGGCATGGATATAGAAAAATAAAATAAATTAATGTAGAATGCAAAAAGGAAAAGTTAAGCCGTGGCTGAATATGAAAGAGTGTGACCATTTGCAGAGAATTTTGTTTGTGCAGAAAAATAATGGCTTTTAAAGCATATCAGCATCTACTGAGTATTTGTCCTAAAAGACAAGATTTCCTGAAGTTGAGCTTACAACTTATGCTATTTTAGTACACAAGGGTCAATTCCACTTGACCATTTCTACAGAGTATGAATGGTTGGGAAGCAACGGACATTACGTACAGGGTATGGTATGCTACTCAGGCAGGGAGTTTATGGAACAACCCCAATCAACTCTTTAAATGCAAAGTAAAGAGAGTTTGAAACAGCTCAGTTTGTAATAACCTTTGCAGGATGTTTAGGACAAAAAACATTTTATTTTTATGCTTTATTCTCATTATAACTTTCCACAAATGTCTTCAAGAACTAGAAGGTGAGATAGTAGCAAAATATAGTAGACTAAATATCCCACCAAATCTTTACTCTGTTTTTATGTATGATAGTTTTAATGCTGCTCCCATCACCACAGTGTCTCAGTGCCTTCCAGTAATGCACTGAGCAACATGAGCAACATCTGTCAAATGTTTGTGCTCTATGTTTCTCTCCGCAGGGGAAGATGTGTTTTCAGCAGAGTCTTTTCTTTTGGAATTTATTTTTATTAAAATCTAAATGGATGTGCTATTGTTTGTTACAGAAGTCAAAGAAATATGACTTGCACTCAGGACAGTAGGTACACAGGATGCCATAACCCAGGGCTGCCTCTGGAAGCAGGAGAAGTGCAATTTCTGCCTAGGAATAGGTAAAAGCAGTGGGCAGGTCATGAAGCAGGAAAGGTGGCGAGTGCTTAAAAGGAGGTCCAACAGGAGGTACTCACACAGGCCTGCGTATGCAGGAAGGAGAGGATGAGGCTTTATTTTTACATCTTTTCCTACTTATGTTCAAATTTTTGTTGAAAATGCAAAAAAAAAAAAAAAAAAAAGAGAGAGAGAAAAAATAGTTTCAGTTAAATTCCCACATACTGTCATCAGAGCCATTGCTCACTTTGCTGCTGCTGCTCCTGAGCATCCCAGAGTTAGAACAAGAGGCTATGACAGCAAAATATGTGGGAGGCTTGAGGGGGTAAGTTTACACATTTACTGCCTACACTCTTAATGTCCAGCTCAGGACAACCTTAAGAAATACCAATGTCTCTCAACATGTATTTTAAAAGGAGAAAGAGAGTGAGAGAAAGGGAAAAAAAATTGTCAGGCCCTCACAGCTGGTGAGAACATGGGTGAAAATTCTGTGTATGATAATTAAATAAGTTGCAATTAGAAGGCAAACTTAGAGGGCTTTGAGCACACTGATGTGCCCTCTTTTCTTTCAGTCATTAAGAGGGACTCTGAGGGACTCCTATGAAAAGCCAGGAGAGGCCATCTTCATCCTCATCTCAGCATTAGCAAGTGAATTTGCCTTTGGTTGGGGTAGATGTGTAAAAGGTAAATAAATAATTGGGGGGGGGAGTATTCTATTCTTCTGACATAATCATTTTCTGTGACTGCTTCTCATTTAAGCACAGCCTTCTCTGTGAGTCTTCACATAAATAATATATCTAGTAAATTGTCCTTCTGCTGTTGTAGAAAGACTTTTAACTACAGCCCTGCAGCTAAACCAACCCAATTCTCAAGGAATATGCTCAAAATAAACACTACAGATAAAATATTAAGTTGTCTTCAGGTGATATTTTATTATCCTTTCTATCACAATCATCACTTTCTTCATTCCATTGTTAGCTTTTTAACAGCTAAAACCAGCATGATTTAGAAAGTGAGACATCCCTTGAGCTGGAGAGAAGCAGCATTACAAACAAAGCTTTAAAAATATCACTGCTCTCGGGTTGCAGAGACACATGTGCATTTGCATTGCTACAGACAAATGTTGTCTATAAGGGAGGATTTATTTTTCTCTGTCCCAAGACATAAATTTAGTCCCAGTGTTCTAGTCCCCAAAACTCCCACACATTTCATTGGAAAATATACCTGAACAAAGACGGCAAGTTCTGTCCTTGGGGAGGCCAAGAGTAGATTTTTGTCTTAGATTTATACCAGCAGCATGTGGAGACAGAAAATATGCAATAAGTCAAAGAGATTTTACTTATCAGAGATTTAGACAACCATTTGTCAGTACTTAACTGTATTGCTGGATGAGTCATTCCCATTTCTAATACCTAGGAATACAGGGCATGTGTGGGAACACAATGTCTGCATTGATTTTAATCTGGTCTCTTTTTGTACTGTCTACAAATAGCTCAAAACGAACCCAATCAGATAAGCAGTGCAGAAAATGATTGCAAAAACACATATAGTAAGCCACTCACTGAGGCCTCAGAGAGGCCAAGGAACACACAAAACAGAAAACACCAAGGAAGAAAAGAACAGCTCATAAAAGGGTACAGTTCCTCTATGCCATGGATGAATAATTCAGCTAGTCAGAGTGATCCCTGTAAGAGACAGATTTTCTTTTTAGGTGAAGGACCAGTAGCTATCCTACTCAAAACCAAGTATTAGCAGCACATCCCTTTTTAAACATTTCAACTTTGATTCCCAAGCTCCACGTCGAAGTAAGAATCTGTCGTTGACACTAGAGAGGTTGGAGAAAGCAGGCTATTCTGCTGTTGCACTAACAGTGTTTGAAACACTCTACGTGCTCTGGCCCTCACTGAACTCCCTTTCACAGATGCCTGCTGCAATCCTTGGCTCCTGAAGGTTGCTGGAAGAGTGGGTGTGGTAGAGTTTTCGGAAAGAGTCTTCCTGTTATGGAAGAATTTTTAAGTCTTTGAAGTTATTTATGATCCTAAATGAAACAAAGAATTGAAATTTTGTTATTGTTTTGCAAGCTGCTCCTCTGAAAACAACTTGAATCAGGTCAATTCAGATTTTTTTTTTTTAATAACACGTTGTTTGCTTTCAGTCTTGACATTTGCTTTTTTTCTTCACCTTTTAGCGAAGATCAAAATTTCTAGACTATATAATCAACTAAAAGTACCAACCAAATGAATCTTTTTGTTTTAAAATTTTCCAAATAGGTTCTGTCAACAAATTCAAAAGCTTCTAATACTGGAATATTCATCATAAAGATATGTCTCCAGAGTATTGCCATAGCCTTGACAAGTCAAGAATGTCCAACAAAAATTCCTTGCTGACCTAGCTCCTAAACATGTATTTCTTCTGACATCCTGACTCTTTGGGTAAAGGTAGCCCTTCGGGAGCCAGTGTGGAAGGGGAGAAACAAATGTGGGATAACAGGCTCATCCTTAATCCAGAAGTGATGATAGGAGAAAGATGCAGTCATAGAAGAAGCTTATACAAGAGAGAGATGACAACCTATCTGATATTAAAATAGTCACTGAGTCAGAGTAGCATTTTTGACTACACATATACAGCATAAATTCCCTTTTCTGCATCAGAACAAACTCTAAGTCCCCTAAGGGTACTGCAATTACACTGATTTTACATCATAATAAGTGAGAGAACTGTCAAAATTAGTATAAAGACAAGGATCAGAATTTCATCTTGCCTTCTCTGTGTGGCTATGTGTCTGCCCTTCATTCTTTCTGAGAGGCAACTTTCCTTTGTGAACCATTTCTCTGAACACAGTTATGTGGAAAAATGGAGAGGCTCACATAACTTCCCGAGGAAGTGCCAACTGAAGGAGGCATACTTTCCCATAGCTCAGAGTCCTTAGCTACAGAAGACAGGCAGAGCAACTGCACCTCCCTCTCCTGATCCTGGAGCTAGGTCTGCTGACAACAGCCCAGGGCCCTCACTGCCACATCCCAAGGCAGAGCACATGTATGCAGCTTGCCATCCTGGGACAAGCCTGATGTAATGCCTGTGTAGCTCACAACAGGAGGGAGCTCAGTCTACAGAAAACAGCCATGCAATTCGTGTTTGCAGAGGCCCCTGCACACATTTCCTGAGATCATCCTAGTAGAAAGCTATGAGTTTCCTCCAATTTGTCAGACCAGATATGCAGTATGCTCAGAACAGGGAAGAACAGTGTTGTAGTGTTATATCACAAGGACCCTCCCAAAAAAAATACAGACACTGAGAAATATTAGGTCTCAAAGCAAGTGGGAAAGCAATTACATGTTTGAAGCTGTGGCAAGCCCAAATAAAACTTGCCTGTATTTTCCAGTTAGAATGAAATCAGGTTTTTAAAAAGCTATTCTGAAGAGAGCGTAGGGTTTCACAGCTTGAAGGCTCCATGTCACCCTGTGTCCTGTGATCATGACTACCTCCCTGTTTACTTCTGAACTGAATGGAAAGTTGCTTATGTACCTCCTACACTTTTGCTAGCATCTTGATCCTTGTCTTCCAGCAGCCTCAGGGAAAGATTATGAGAGATAATGAGTCCCCACAAAGAGAAGCAGAGGGCCTCCTAATCCTATTCCTTGGAATAACCTGTTCTACAAGGGCAGTGTATTTCCTTGATGACAGAAAAGTGTTGTGGAATCTCTATGAGGAAATTATTTCAAAGCTATATTCCAAATCCATTGCAGACTCCTCAAAGTTTTGTGTAACAGCAGGGAAGCTCAGGGATTTCCTAGTGCATGTGGGTTTTACAGGCACTCTTGCATCTTCCTCTACCAAGCGTGGATCTGCTGAAGCCACAATGATGAAGAAACATCTTAGTCTTCTCTGTACAGGGTAATTGTTGAACAGAAACACTAATACCACCTTGGACCACATTATATTCCACTCATTAGTTTATCCAGTTTGGACAAACAACAGCAAGCTTTCCCATCCTCAGGGGAAGCACAGGAGGTGAAGGACAGTGGGAGGTGCACAGGACAGTGAAGGACACTGAAAACCACCAGGATCTCATCTACTGCACAGAGGAGTTCATTTGTATCTGTGGAAGCCCCACTGTACCCACATCTCAGGGGCAGAAAGGCCTGAGGGTCAGCAGGATGTCAGAGGAAGAAATTCAGTAAGCAGCCACTTAAAACCCAGTAATTCAAGAGGACTATCACCTTAGAAATCAACTAAATGAAGTATATTGCTTGCCAAATAAAGGAAAACTGTGTTATTTATTGTTTTAGTAAGGATTTTTTTATTAAAGCAAACAAAAATTGTATTGTATTCAAGTAATAAAGATAAGGAACAAGGAAACTTCTGGGATTAAATAATCACCTTCTCCAAGAGCCAAATTGTCATTTTACTGAGAGTTTTCTTTCATTGTAAAGAAGAAAGTTTAAATTTAATTAAACAATTGAATATTAAACCCCACATTTTTGGAACAGGCTTCTAGAAACCTTAGGTTTGGGAGGTTTTTTTGCCTGTAGCTGTCAGCTGGAATAAGTATCCTAAAAATACCAAAGACAAAGATATAAACGCCCCTGACTTCAATCTGTACAATTTAAATCAGGTTAGATAACTGAAAATGTATGGCTTATATTCCCCGTCTCTGCACACACGCTCAAGTTTACTAAAAATAAAAATTTCCTCTGATTTACATCTGCTTTATTTTTTTTTCTGTTGAGCTAAGGGTTGATTCTCCACCCACACATGTAACAGCAGCTAACTCTCAATTAATTTTAAAAGAACTTTAGTAAAAAAACATTCTGGGGAGGGAGTGAAGTTACTGGAAATTAAGCATCTGGACTTCTCTAAAGTATGAGGGTTTTTCCATCACTTTGGAAGGTAATTTGACTTTAGGAAAAAATATACAATACTTGACTGGTTGATAGATTCTAGTGATTCATTTTGCATGTAGAAACATGCCTACTCTCACCATTTGAACTAAACACTAGTTTGTTTTGTTTCTTAAACAGTGTGAAATGGTAGGGTTTATAAATCTGTAATAGTTGCTGAAACTTTAAGATCAACCTAGAGGTGATGTAATATGACTTTCCATGGATGTAAGATCTCCAAATGGCAGGAGACCTTCCTTCAAAGTGCTGAAATACCAGAAACTGAAGAAAATGGAAATGGAGGTGGGAATAGATCTGTTATACAACACTATGTGAAATCATGGAGAAACTAAACAAGCAGACTGGCCTTCCATAGAGCCCCGTGACAGAGACATTGGTGCAAGGACTGTTGCTGGTGTCCCATCTGGCTTTGGCAGTGCTCAATCCAGCAGATGCATCCTTGTCTCCAAGTGCGGAATGTACCCATCTCCCAGGGATTTTCCTCATCTGTCTATCAAAAAGAGGAACTTGAAGTAATTATAAAAGAAAGTGATAGTCAAACAGAGAAAACCTGAGGGAGAGATGTCACAAGCCAAATCAAAATTCAAAAGCAGGCTTCAAGGAGATGATCCCAAAGCAGTCACATTGAGCTCAGCCTCAGCACAGAATAAAAGTATTACCTCAAGCCCCTGGGTCACACCTAAGCAACTGAGGTGAAACACATCTTCTTTAGCTTTAAGCATTTAAAATTTAAGTGTTCAACCAGTAACAGAAAAGAAGGAACTATAGCTCAGGGATCCCTTATCTCACTTGAGCCAGGGTCCCAAGTGCATGGCTTGCTGCTCTACCCTGGCCAGAGCCCGGCTCCCCTCCTGGCACCTCACACACACAACATCACATACCTCTGTGGTGTAAAGGCTTGTAATCCTAATGCTCACCCTTTACCTGCCTTGTCTTTGTATTAGAAATTACAGTTTTATTCCATATATTTATTTTTAAACCATGTCACTTTCAACATACCAATGCTAAATGGAGAGATCAAAGTGATTTGTAGGGACCGTGTTCCGTCAAGGCAGTATCCGTGGTGCTGCAGCGAAACAAAGGGAAACATGCAGAGAGACAGTGCAGAGAAAAGCCTCAGAAAACCTGCAGTGCAGCAGGATGAGTAAACTAGCTAACAAAACACTTGATATCTTTGTACAGCAAGCCACAGTAAATGAGGCATGAAAGAGTAATCTGGACATGCACTTAGTGAAAGGAACAGACTGCAAAAGAAAGAACCAGTCATATAGCTTCAAGCTGTGATATTGAAAAAGAAATAATAAATGAAACAGTTCAGGGTTAAAGAAAAGACTAAGTATATTTGGAAACTGTGAAAAAAACTAAGGTATGACTTGCTGTTTATTTCACAGATCTTACAGGTAGGAGAGACCTTGTATCCTTATTTTGACTTCCTGAATAATAAAGGCTATTACATTTATCTCCTCTTTTAATACTTAGGTTACCTTTTCTGGTACAGTTAAACCAATGCAATACTTAGCTGCATGGAAACAGGTACCCCTGTGTCATTGAACTACACTGTTAGGCTAAAGGACAGAAGGATTATTTCTGTCCTCTGGGGAATAAACAGTTCCGCTCCACAGGCAGAGGACAGGGAAGACAATTCAGCTCATAAGTGAGGGCCACGTCCAGAAGATAATAATCCACACCAGCGACCAAAAAACAAACGCAAAGCCATCATAACAGCAGTTCTTCCCAGGTGCCAAATTGGTATTTTCCCCAAAGCTGGTGTTTGTCTAGACTTTAAGTGCACAAAGAAAGATCATCAGTATATTTACTTCCAGAACAGGCTTCCCATTTTTATCCCGACCTCTGCTTGCTCTTGCACCATTTTCACCCTCAACAAATAGCTCCCCTTATCAGTTTTGGAGTATAGGTCAGAAGCAAAAGCCTAAAATAAAAATAGTCAATTGTTCTTAAGGAAAAAAAGGGGGAGAAAAAAAGAAAGAAAATATTCTTCTCCATTTTCACAGGCAGTCATAAAAGCCCTGAAGCATAAGATTTGATTAAAACTATATCTTTATTTAGACTTGCAAGTGCTGTGGGCATACCTAAGGCAATGCTTAACCCCCTGTCCCCTAAACGAGACTCAGTGATTTCCACAGGGCTGCTTGAGAGCTGCAGCAGAGAAGACTACAGTGTGAAATATTACTGTGGAGGAAGAGCTTCATCTCCTATAGTTACAAAGGGAGAAAACAGTAAGGACGCTAAGTAAAGATTCGAAGGAAAAGAAGGAAAAGACAGAGGAATTTAAGGTAGGTATCCAAGGACACAGAAGGCTATCCAGTCTAATATTTAATATAACAGATGACAAGAATTTGCTTAGAGTAGAATTCAAGGATAGAAATATATGTGAATATCATTTTAACAATGTTAAACAGAGAATCCAGTGCTGCCTCAGATTCTCTGTTTATTCACCCTCATTGGCATCTGGATTGAATATCACTATCCTGCATGTGCTGTCTACCTTGACACAAATAAGGTTAAGTACAGACAAGGTCATTTTCCTCTTACTTAATATTCTCTTGTCCACATGTCCAAACATGATATTAGTCTTCATGATAAGCCTTTAACACAGACCTCAGAGAGGTGGTTATTCACGATGTCATTATTCCTCTTTACTGACTAACAGGACAACAAAAAAAAAGGAAAAAGAAAAAAAGAATAAAAAGGGCATCAATATCTACTTGTGGATACAGTCTGATGATATGATGATATGATATGATATGATATGATATGATGATATGATCTTCAGTCTGTGTTCCCAGTTGTACTACTCTGGCAGTCAGCCTACAAAAATCTAAGCAGGTAACTTACACCACTGTATACCATTAGACTGTCCTCATGATTTACTACAACTTATGTCTTCTGTCGACTTCTTATTAATGATCTAAATAACAAGTATATTTGTTGTGAGATATATAACAAGACTATTTATTGTGAGGTAGAAGTGTCTCACAATGGATTTCTTTCCTGATTTTTTTTAAAGTCCTGTCATTGGCTTCAAGCACATCAGTATTTTCATTTGTCTTTTAAACAGCTTAATAAAGCAATTTTCTGGATTTTAAGGTGTCATCACTCTTCACTTTCTTGGAAGGAAGGCTGTAAAAATGTCCCACCATCTTTTTTTTTGTACTGCCTATAGGAAGGTGATGTTTTGATTTCACCAACAATCAATTCAATTTTGAGGAAAATGGCAATTCTTAAAGCTTCGAATACATTCATAGTAGTTTGTGCTATATTTTGTTCATACAAGTGAACACATGAGAGAAAATGCTGATTTGTACATAGGCAAGCATCGTGTCTTTAGGCCAGAAACATTTTTTTTGTTAATAGGAATGAAGTCTCATTAGCTTGTACAAGTGATGGACACCTTGCACTATATCAGTATAAAGTTTCTCCCAGTTATATTGAATCTGCCGAAAATACAACCTGGGTTGAATGTATTGTGTGAAATCATTGTGTCTATATGTTTGTAGCTGCAACATGATGGCAAAGGCCACTTTTACGTTGATTTACAATTTGTATCATCTCACCACACCATTATCTGCATTGTTCTGCCTTGGCACAGGTTCACTGCCTCTACCTGAAACACTCCAGGTTTATACAGGGGTGAGCAGGAGAGTCAGCTTTACCAGGCTGCAGAGGAAAAAGTGATATAGCACTTGGCATCAAGTAAAAAAACTGGCAAAATAACTGACCTGAAATACTGCATTAGGTACAAGAGAGAACAAAAGCCCATTGCAGTGACAAACCTGTGCAAAGACAAGGAATCAGGATTAAGTGGTGGTTTCCTACGAAAAATAAGCAAGGGGCATAAACTGCTTAACGTAATCCCATGACATAAAAGGGAAACAAAGGCCAACTGACAGAGAACAAAAAAAGGGAAAGAGAAAACAAGGGTTTCTTTCTTTTCTGTAGTGTCTGTAGTTTATCAGATACTACACACCTTGCAGAGCAGTTTAATTGGATGAAGAGCTCTGTGTTATTATCTGACCACATAATCACATTAAAGTTTGACTTATTCACTTCAACCAGAACAAGTAGGTAGCAAAGGGTCAGGGAATTATGTAAATTGCAAGCATGCATTTATCCATGAACCCCGAAAGATTCAGACAGCCTTAAACTATAAGGAAAACCTTTTATCTTCTTAAAACCAATTTTACAAAAGTAAAAATCCAAAAGAGATATTACCAAACCTGTGTTGTTGGCCTGTACTCTCTTAAACAAATCAGCAAGTAATGTATGTCACCACAGAGCGTGCTAGCTATTTGCAGCAGCTTTTCATGTTTGTTATGAACTGATCTGTAGCTTATTTTAACTATATGTAACGGCAGCTGTGGGGTAAAGAATCTGAGATGTCAACACCCTACAGAAAATGGTCCCTTGTGGCTTTTGAGTGCGTCATGTAATGGCTGCTCTGGACTGTAATTCTTCCTGATAAACATCTAATTCCCTCTGATGTGTGCAGGGACAGAAAATGGATGCAGCCATGCTGAGGAGATATACACTTCCCTGCAAAGTGGACGTGCAGGGGAGGGAGGCAGGAGAGCAACAGTGAAGCAAGATGTGCAGCAGAAGCCCTAGTTCTCACCATCAAGTCTACCCGGCACCAGACTGTGATCTCTTCACATTCATCATTTAGTTTCTGCATTTCTTCTAGGAGGTATTTTGTAACTGAACCCACATTGTAGTTGAGATGCTACTTTATATGAGCATAATGCTAACACCTCTTTTCATCTTTGTTTATTGCATTATTCCCAGTCACTGTGTGCTGACCAGTGATCCTGGCTAAGCATGTCTTGATCACCATTTTTACCTATTTGATGCAACTTAAAAGATCCCAAACCATCAGAGTAGTGTGAAAATTTTTTGTTGTTTCAATGTGCAGTAACTGAAACTAGATATACAGTAGTGAAAAGTGGAACACAAATGCAGTTGAAATTTGAGATCCTTTCCCTGTATTACTAAACCATCATACTTCCTTACTAAATTTGAAAGTTTTGTTAGAGATGAAGTTGTCTTTCCTCTAATGTTTTGGTATTAGCTCCAAGAGTTATATAAAAAGAGCTCAATCAACCCAGTGAGATATAGCTTTTTAATTTTATTTTCAACTTCCTGAAATTCACCATTAAGATATATTCACTGTTTAATAATAGGAAATTATCAAAAGGTCTGGGAATTCTCTCTGTGCAAAGGCAAAGTGCTGTCTCTTCATGCACACTAGAGACACCAAGTAGCACTTTCACAGGAGTAGGGAAAGGACTGAAGTTACGATGACTCACACTAAAGAGCTCTCACTGTCTCTACCACCCTCCCTTCTCTCCTCCCCTCTCTCCAATTTGGCAGACAGGAAGGTAGGCAAGCTGGAAGCTTTTAGTTCTGCCTGATAGTCTAACAAAATACCTAGTGCAGATGCAGTGAGCCAGTATAAAAGCATGGGGTCTGATTAGATGAGATACCAGGAGCCAAGAAAAAGATTGCAGTGCCTGCTGAGTTGAAACGGAAGTCAGGTTGAAAGGAGGTGTTCCTCACTCAGGCAGGCAGCACAGGCACCGGGGAAGAGTAGGAAGGAAAGACAAAAAAATGTAGGGAATGCTAATGTTTTAGAAGAAAAACTTCTGAGCAGATAGCAATTAAAAAGGAAAAAAAAAAAAGCAAACATCAATCACATACTCTAATCTTATCACAGGGACTATCAGTATCACTAAAAGATGCTTAAGGATGTGCAGAAGTAGCTAACTCCACTGAAGGCCAAATAGGAATTTCAGATACTCACTGCCATCCACAGGGCTGTACATATGATTTAAAATATGCATGCCTAGGCTTAAATCCCTTCCTGAACAGAGCTATTGCATTCCCAAGCTCAAATTTCTCATCTGCAGTAGAATAGAACAGAAGAGAACAGAAAGAATAGTTCAGTTAGAAGGAACCTACAATGATCATCTAGTCTGACTGCACTGTCCATCAGTTTTCCCATGATTTAAAAAATATGTCAAAGGTATTAATCAGTCTAGAATCTCACCCAGACTGTTGTAGTATCTTCCTTCCTGTTTGACCCACAGAAATAGATGGGGACACTAAAACCAGAAAATGGTGAGCAGGGAAGGTAGGACTGAAAATGTCACCAGGGTCAGAAGAGAGAGTGAATCCTTTAAAGAGGAAAGAGGTGTACGCAGTCAAGAAGTTCTTAATCAAAAGAGAACTAACCAGACTACTCCCACTGAACTGATTTGTCTTTGTTCCTCAATCTTATTACTTGCAGTGGCTGTTCCATTTAATTACGATTAACACTCGAGGGAGCCAGTAGTGGGTGATGGGCAGGGAGACACAGGAGTACCTGTAATGGAGTTGACTGATCATTTCAGGATCATCCATGACCTCCTCTTTCCCTGTTAATTGGGAGGGTGAAAGCAAGCAATAAAAGGACAAGCCAATTTTTCTCCTTTTCAGTATTATACATTCCACAGTCCTAGACTTTCTTTAACTCCCACTAAACATTTGAAAAACTCCACAATCTTAAATACCAGACTTTAAGAATTTTTAATTTAATTTTCTTTAAAAATAAATATTTGAAAAATAATTTTAAAGTGTTTGCAATCATGCAGATGAATCTTGATCACATCACTGTTCAAAATCCTAGTCCCTGTGTAATTACTTGCGTAAAACACCTCTTGTGAATAGCAAGTAAATCATTAGTGATTAGATTTTTTGGGATTGTTTTGAAGATACCCAGCTGCTGTCTTTATGTCAAAGAACATCCATAAGGCACCAGTGATTAAACAGCATGGTATTTTTGCATGTCAGACATTGCTTGGATATTAATCACGCTTAGTGCTTTTCAGATGTGAATTGTGATGCATCTCAATGAAAAACAGTTTAGTCCCCATTTACAGACTGGGAAGCTGAGGCACAGACCAAGTGACTTGCTTATCTCATGCAGCAGATCTGAAGTCACAGCCCAGATTCCAGCAGGGGAGAATTTCACTTGGTTTCTTGCCTTTTCAGCCACCTTTCAGTTTTCAGTTAAAATGCTGAGACAAAGTAAAAATCTGAATCATTTGATAATAATAAAGGAAAAAAAAAACCAAATGACACACAAACCAAAAACCAAAACCCTAAGAACAGGGCAAACATACTGGCAAGATCAGAAAATCCAAATTTAAATTAGAAAAAAAATATTGCTAACTTTGTGTAATAATTTTTTTTCTAAAAGAAAATATAGCAGAGCATTTTCCAGAATAAACAGCTCTTCATTGGCCCTAAATCACCCAATGAAAAATAGCTTTCTTGTCCAAAAATTGTCATCTTGAATCATAGCTCTATCGTCATTATTGAGATATATATGTAGAAAGAGAGAGGAAAGAATGAGAATTTCTCTTCTTAATTGTGATAGCAGCAAGAACTGTTTAGTATATTTGCAAGACACGTTTTTTTGCATAAAATATGGTGTCTTTGCAAGTGACTCTCAGAAGTAATTTTTCACTGTTTATATATAAAAATATACATATGAAACATTCATTGAAGCATATATATAATGTTTCATATATAATGTTGTTCCAGTGGAACAACAGCTGTAAATCATTACCAAAATGAGAAATTAAAACTTTCTTTTGTGTCAGCTATGTAGTGGGCAAGGAGTTATTTATAAAATACCCTAAATATATAGTTGAGTTTCCTGCTGAACTCAAAAAAAGGTGCAGCAGCTACTCATAAAGCTGAGTCAGTGACTGTAAAAAGATGAGTTTGCGGAGCAGTGCTGAGCTGGACCAGAGAGATCACGGTGACATTTGGTGGTTACAATACCACTGGAACAGTAACCAACTCCTCCAGAGGAAGTGGTAATGTGCTTACTCAAATTTTCTGCCCTCCCTCAGGTTCCTGAATTCACAATCTGAAAGTCTTCAGCAGGCTTAAATCCGGAGGCAATAATGCTCCTCCACTTCCTTATGCAGGAAGCTTTAAATTACAAGGATGGATTATTTTAATTGCTACCCTTTGGGTTCTTCGCTTGAGCTATTGGTAAACATCTATGACAAAACATATGGATTTCGAAGTAATAGCTGTGTCAGACCATGGTGTTTTGCAGCTACTGCATTATAAATTTTGCACCCAGTGTATTTGGTAAAGACTATTAGATGTGGAAATATTCATAAAGAACTTGTAGGCAGTAGCTTTATGTCCTGACAGTAGTAAACTGCCCACTAAATTAACCAGTATATTTCATCAGTAAGCAAGTCTTAAAGATATGGAGCAAGCTCTGAATTGCTACAAAAGAATGTCAGGGACCCCATAAAAGCCTGTTTCAATAATTCTTATTTCTGCCTCCTTCTGTTAGTAAAATTCTAATGTGAGTGATTCTCTAAAGTAATAGAGGAAGGTTTAAGCTGAGATTCAGGATCCAAGTGTCTTTGAAATTATGATTTTTTCAGGCTCCTTAAATGAGAATTTGGGTTAATGCTGGTATTACCAGTAAATATTTAGTAGAATTTAAAGGCACCATTCTTTTCTATGAGGATCATAAATCATATCCTCCAGTGCAAAAAGAGAATAGTAGGGAATAAAGTGTCCTGCAATCCTCTCTGAGTTCTTGCAGGGCCCTCTGCTAATGGCAACTCTTTTCAAGGCTACCGACTGTCACACACAGCACAGAAGGGAACAGGGTATTCACTTAGTCCCTGTCTTGACCAACAATTAGCCTGCCTGCCTCCTGGCACTCTTTAGATGTCAAGATACTTGCTGCTACCACATCAGATGCCATACAGCTTGCTTTCCCTTTTTAACCTTTTTAAGCTACCACAGCCTCCACAGGTAAGCCTGAGAAGAGAGAAAAGACAGGAGGGAAAAGAGAAGGAGGAGAGAGTTCCTCTTGCCCAAGGAGTCAGAATCAGTAAACCCCTTCCATTTCTTTCAGCAGAGCATGCAGCTAATTTTTTTTTTCTCAACTTTGCTGAGAGCTTGCACCTCATCTTCTCAAACCCTCAGCATTCAACTCTCTTTCAGCCCTGAGCTCCCTACACCTTCTTGCCTTTGGGTGTGAGGAGTCTGCTCTACCATGGAGTGCATGCTCCCAAGCCATAGTTTGGAATAGTAAACAGCACCAAGCTCTTACATAAAATTTTTTACTCCCCTAGATCTGGAAAGAAGGGCAGGTTTTGCTGTCTCTATTTTATAGATGGAAAAACTTAGATTCAAAAAAGGTCATCTTGATTTGACAAAAGTCATCCAGTGAACAGGAAGAGAGAGAGTTTCTTGGGGTCTTACTGTCTTAGGTCCTATTTCACTTTCAGTTTGCCTTTAATCAAATGCAACATATAGCTAAATATCTGAGTGAACAGTTATTTGTTCCACATCATGATTTTATGTCAGTTAAATTTCAAACAATGTGGTGCTGCACACAGGGATGATGATCAAGGGCTGCATAAATTGCTATGCTATTCCACCTACCTTAACATGCAAAGTGCTGTGTGAAGGCAAGAGGATTGCAGTGTACACGTGCACAAATCCCAGCAGACAACTGAATGCAAACATAGCAGATGGTGACAAGGCAGTAGCAGCAAAGAGGTAAAACTGTCAATTTTAAAGCTAAGCCTAAAGGCAGCTCTAGCATGCCTTCTAATACATAGGAGGCATGGTAAAGAGAGGTTGAAAAAGGAAATACTGGCTCTTTGATACACTGTAGGGTTTGCTCTATCTTCTGTTGGGCAGCAGCTGCCTCCTCTGAACCAGCCAGTAGTGGTAACACCAGTGCTGCAGTGCACTGGGACCACAGGCTTGTGGGAAGAGCTGTGCCTCTTCCCCCTTAGTCACTCTTCAGGCCATAGAATAGGTGTAAAACCCCCATTGTCCAGAACGGTGGGCAATCAGCTACTCAGTTAGTGTTTTATTGCAGCTGTGAAATGCCAGATGGGAAATCAAGATGCTCCAAATAGTCTGGTGTTAATAAAATAAATAAGATAAAGGGAAAAAGGGAATGTGTATACATTCAGTAATCTTCATCCATTTTCTCGCTAACTATTTAATCACAAAACCAGATAGTTCACTTGTATGGATTCATTGTAAGGGAGGGGCATCCACAGACAAATTGTCTTCAGCCTCATTACCAAATATTCTAGAAGAGACACGAAGCAAAGTCCTATTCTAATTGTGCTGTAGCGCGATGCCAATAATTATGTATCCAATATGATAGCTAAATTATTGGGATTTATCCATCTTATCCAAAAAATATTAGATCAGCCTGTGGTTTTGGCTAAGAAATTTTGCTTTTAATATTCATAGATTTGTTCAATACTTTCAGTAATTTTGCAAAGAATTAAGACACTTTGGTTGGCTAAACTAGTTCTGGTTACAGTACTATTCCAAAGGAGTGCATTTCCCTCTTGTTCTTGTCTAGTTTACCTCTTCCAAGGTAAGAGAGCTTTCCCATGGGAACTCTGGGTAAAAAGCCAATATGGCCAGCCCTAACATCCCTTTCCCAAACAGAACACATGCAGGGTTTAATAGCTTTTTCTATTCCTCTCCTCTTTACAAGACCTGACAGTGAGCTGGAATTTTTACAGCACATAACCCCAGCTGCACCCATATTGCCTGTAAGGATTGAGTTTGAGCTTAGCACAAGTTTTCCCAATCTATGCCTATGAAGGATCAGTTATCTCATCCCAATGCTGAGCCAGGGTGGAAGACAACATATAGGCTGTGGAAACACAAACAGCCAACATAACAGCATAGGCATTCCCACTGACATTATAATATGCTTCCTTCAAGCTGTTAACATAGGATTCAGATCATGAGTCAGCCCATTTTTCCCCTGGTATCCTTCCCCTAACACAATGAGTCTAGCTTAAAAGATGTAAATACATACATAAGTACATATGTATATATATGCCTACAATTTTTAAACAATAGAGTTGTTGCCTTCTTAACCTACTACCTTTTAGGACTGTTACTTAAGTTTCCTTGACTAAAAGGGGTCTATTCACCTTTGGGAAAAAATAAAACCAAAAAAAAAGAAAACACAAATGAGCATTTTTGCATAACTGCCTGAAGCCAGGTAGTGGAGAAAGCTACTAATTTGAGCAAAATGCATATGATATAATGAAATGCAAACAATCAATACCACGCCTCCAAAAGTAGGGAAGACACAGTGGCCAATCCCGAAGAGGAAAGATATTAAAGGATTTTTTTTTTTTTTTTGTACCACAAGCTGGGGTTGAAACAAATTCCAAGTAAGAAATTCTGGCCGTGGGTAAGTCAGTGACGAATCTGCCATCACTTGTCCAGCCAGAATTTCACTTTTGCTGTTAAGTGTAGTCAGTTTGTCATATTTTATTATCATTTACCATTTAAAAAGCAAACGTCTGAGCTGTTAAGTCATTCATCTAAGATAAGAATAAAATGTTTTCAGTAAATGGAAGTAAAAATATTAGTACCATTTTAAATCACAATAGAAGAACAATAAAAAACATATTAAAACTAAGAGCTCATAAATGTTCAGCATCCTAAAGTTCCCATATTAAGAATCAGAAAAGAATGACACTTGTCCTTTTTGCCTACCTGCATCTATTCATTTTCATAGCCCAAACCCCTTTGTAATACATTTTTCCCTCTAGTGACCCAACTCCTTCAGAGTTTTTAGTCATTATTTTCTAAAAACACTGTATCAATTTTAATCCTCCAGACATGTAAGACTTCACATAAAAAGGAGAAATGTCCTACAAAAGGCGAGCAAGTCACTTTTATATAAAAGCAGCCCTGACTAGATTAAATCTCTGGCATGAGAAGCTGAGTATATAACTGTTCAAGTGAACATCCATTTAGGCTATATATTAAGCCTTTTTATCACTTGCTGTATTATAAGAAACAGTAAACTATTATACTGAGATTTCTACAGTCCTGTTCTCTGGGAAGTAGTTCAAGTCCTCTTTCCTCCCCATGCAATTTTTAAATTTTAAATCCAGTGACACAGTCATTTCCTCAGTGGTAGGCTACTTGTATGAAACTCAATAAACACATTTTCAAATATATGTTAAAAATCATTCTTACACATATTGTTTAAAGTGAAATTATGAGTAGAGCATCTGCATGGAATATTTAAAAGTGTCTATCTTGATAGCCATCAGGAACTTCTCTTTGACTTTTTACTTAATGTACAGTGAAGAGCCTTCATATTCTATACATTTTTCATAACTGAAATTCTCTATTTTATACAGTCCTGAAGTTTCAAGGACAGAATTCTGGAGGAAAAATATATTTTACTTCCACACATATCACAATCTAGACATATGTTGACTGGTGGTGTTAGTCCAGCTTTGGAAAGGCTATATTTTTAATTTATCATACAAACCTACTGATCTTTCTGGAACCACTCAGCCTCTGAAGAAATGCACAGACTTGTTTGTCTGAAATTCCAGACTTCAAAAAATTCGCAACTGTTGTGTTGCTCCGGTACCCATAGTAATGAAGTTAAGGATGACAATGTGCATAAGCATTCACAGCAGCAAAAGATCTCTAAGATCAAAAGTGAAAGAAGTTTGACTTTGCTGGAGACTATAGGCATTTGCCCTATTTTGAGGGAAAGAAAAGATGCAAAAAAGAGTGCACAACCTCTAGCAGCTTTTGTCACTGCTTTAGCTTGCCACTCCGCACTGGGAACTGGGGCAATTTTTATACACCAGCATTGTTAATCATGGCTAAGATCTTGGAGAGCTGACTGATGCCTTCACTCACTACAGTTAATTTAGTTTAAAGTTATAAAGGAACCCCAGGTTTCTGCCTTTGCATTGCCGTGACCCTCCTAGCTCAATGGTTCCTCGGTGCTCAAAGAATACCCAGAATATTTCTGTTGTCACAGAAAATGCTAGGATGGTTCAATGCTTTTTCTCTGTGAAGTTAACTAATAAAATACCCAAACACATGCCTTCCAAAGAGCCCAATATGCATACAGTGAGCTCACACCACACAGCTTGCATTCCCAGAGGTTGCCCATCATTTGCTCTGAACCAGAAGTCAGCCCTCTTAACTTTTGTTGCCGCGTGGAGAAAATGAAGTGTTTCTTGCGTAGACCATTCTCCTTTACATAAGGGACATATCATGTACTTCCATTACAACACTGTCAGCTTCTTTGTTTGACATGGATTTTTGGTTTGATAGTCACAGGTCAATGATGAAAATCCAAAGGGCAAACTCTGAAGGGAAAAAAAAATTTATTCTCCCTGGAGAAAGAACTAAATAGCCATGAGAGTTCTAACCTCTTCCTGTGATGGTTGTTTCCAGGCCACAAATCATGTTAATAGTCAGTGTGTGTGATGTAGGACCGAATTCCCAGTACAAACCAGGGACTGTGAGGAGCTGGTGGAGAAGACCATGCTCTGATTGTCTCTCTTTACCTGCACCCTCCTGACATGGGTCATTTTCAGTTACTTCAGACACTCAATCGAGTTAAGGAGGTATCTTGGTTCAGTTTTCCTCTGGAGCCAATGGAGAGAAATAGGGAGGTCCCCAATGCAAATCAAAGATTCACAGCTCCTAAGCCCCTTGTTATCTTCTATGAGGGTGTAGGACTTAGGTTTATCCAGGCATTATTGTGCACAATAACCTCTACAAGTGCTATTGGATGTGCACATTTGAATGTGCCCCTCCTTTCTGCAGTAAGAAACATGCACCTCTAAAAGCTTCTGATTTGTACTTCCATTCTGACACATTGTAAATCAAAATCTTTCCAAGGAGTGCTGCCTCAGAAAGCATATTTATGTTGCTGATTTTTTCTTTTTAGTTATAGTATTTTACCCACATCCCTCTTGAATCACATCTTCTTTATTACAGACTGTCTCCACTTTTTGCAAGATGACAACGTGCAGACTGCAAGTCAATGATGAGACAGCATTGCTTATTTTTCTCTCATCATAGATTATTCCATAATGTGAAGGTGGAGCAGGTGATGTGTCTATTTTAAGGAAAAGAGAGTTCAGTGTTGGCTCCTGCCCTGCTCCATTACAGATTCCCCAAACGGAAACAGAGCTCAGAGGAACAGAAGAGACACTAGAGAATTAATCACACTGCTCCTTCCTGATGAGAACACAAAACTTAGCTATTAGCTGACTTCAGGTAGAAAGCCCTGGGATTTGCTGCAGAAGAGGCTGGGGGTGAAGAGAATAGCTCAGGGATAGAGAGCCTCAAGTGAAAAAAAGAAAAATATACTGTTTGAAAGCCCCAGCAGGGAAAAAGGAAAAGCCCCTGCAGCAAAGACTGAGCCACTTACTGGTATCTCAGGCAACATTTTAATAAGCTCAAATCTCAGAAAATAGAATTCTGCAAAAAATAATTTGAGGTTCATTTCAGTTCTAAGAGAACCTGAAGGAAAATTTAGCAGGGAAGCTCCATGGGAACGTTCTTTACAAAACCATACGCTTTCCACAGAGCAGTATGATTCTCCACACACCTGCCAAAGAGGCCTCTCTCAGGGAGCTTCTTTCCTGGTGAGCAGAAAGGTGCTGACTCAGATCAGACAGGAGGAAGATGCATTTGGCGTGGTGAGTAATACGGCAGAAGACTGACAGAGTTGAGCCATTTGGTGAGGAAAGGCTATGGGTGTCATTCCATGACAAGGTTTTGAGCCAAGGTTTTTCACACCCTGTGATTGTGGACAGGCTGAAGTGGTTGCAACACATCCTAGCATGGGAGAGCAGCTGGGCCACCACGGAGGATCAGAGACCAGCAGAGACATCTTGGGCACTAAAGGCTTGCTGGGTGGGAGGGGAACATGAGAAGGGAGAAAACTGGGAGCAGAAGACTGAAAAGAGTTGACAGGTCTGGCTGGTGGGGACCAGGGAACAGTTTCCTTACAGGATACTCAAAGCTATTGCACAGCCAACAATGGTATTAGAGACAATGTCCCAATCACTCAAAGAAGCTAAACTCAGCCAGATTGCCATGTCCAAGTAGTTCCTGAACGCACAACTGCATGCCCATCTTCTCCACAGCTCTTCAGGTAGCTGAAACAAACTCTAGAGGATTTGGCCACACAGTCCTGGGGTTCACACGAGCCCATCACAGCCTACTTTTGTCAAAACCCACAAGCCAGATTTCTATCTGTCCCAGATGAGATGTTGTATTGAAAACCTTCCTAATTCCCAACCTCCCTAACTTTCCTGGTCCCTATAACTGCATGTCTTCAGATTTATAAATTAGCAAGTGTACCTAAACAGAAAAGTCAAACCAGACTTTCTACATATTCTTGAAACTAGGTTTTGGGAGTTGTTTTATCTTGCTATCAGCTGTCCTTATCACCTGACACCACCTCCTCCTTAATTCTATTCATTACCCCTTGCTCTAGCCCATGTTATTCCTTTATGAAAGTAAATTCACTTCTTACATGAGAATATAAATATATGGCTGCGTCCCAAGAAAAAGCGCAGACAGAGGAGAAGATATTCTAACAAAAGGTTCATGACTTAAATTAGATGTAAAGGTTTCATGTATGTATCTTGGTAGGAAAAAACAGCGCAGTCACAAAGGGATTGATCCCTTCATTGCTCTCATTCTGACACTATGACCCCAAAAATCAGAATCATATGGATCCACTGAGAACACAAGGACATGACCTGCAGTCCTGCAGTTCCAAACAGCCATGACTCAACTTCCTGCACTTGAAGGAGAGTCAGAACAAAAGCATTTTGGAGTCATGTTGCTGAAGTTAGAGAGAAATGATTACATGTTCATTGCAAACCTCTGAGGTGAATTTGATGTATATGGTTCCAGGTCTGAAGTTATCAGGTGAATTCTCAGGAATCTGAGTGCTCCAAGTGCCAGTGAAGAGGCAGCAAATGCTCTGAGCACATGATGCCAGGAAGCTCTGAACACACACTGATGTGTGTATTTACTTTGTCTCCTTACAGTACAAACCCATTGTGCTGGGATAGTGTGTCTTAATGGCACAAAAAGGAAAAATACAACTTGTGACCTGACATCAGATTAAAAGACAAGTTTAGAAAATCTGATGCAAAAATTATTTGGGAAACTTGCCATAGAACTTATTCAGCTCAACTACCCTTTTCTCTCCCCTCCAGCCCTCTAAGTAAAAGACTCTCCCACACACACACTTTTTGTTTTTCCGCTTTGTACTTCTAATTTAAAACAGGAAATAATTGCTTGACAAAGGATTTCTTGGTACATTATGAAAAATATTATTACAAATTCTTGTCAGGGAAATGCTCCTTTGAGTAACTGTCTTATTGAAAAGGGGGCAATAAGAAAGAAAATATTTACCCCACACATACTTGCCTCTTACCCAGAAGAGAAAAAGGTCACAGCTAGAAACTTCCTGCAGTCCCAGAAGAAAATCATCTTATGTATTGCATGAAAAACAAAATTGAGTTTTCTAATCTCATATTCCAAGCCAGGTCAATTCTTCAGGGTGAATGGGGTGATCCTGGAGTGGTCACAGGCAATGAGCAGTATCCTGTGACCGAAAAAAAAGAAGAGAACTACAGAAAAGTGGGCAACCTTCATATTTGGGGAACCATTTTATTCATCATCCAATTATGTCAGTTGATCTACTAGACACCACAAATGACTCTAGATCATTCATGGGCTGGCTCAAACTCTCTCAGAGTCAGAGACTGCCCTTCTATTAACTTCTGTTGGCTTTCAGACCTATAGATGCTGTGCATTGAGATACACTGAGGCCCCATGCAGCTAAGTAAGCACATATTTTACTTGCTCCATTATAGTAGTCCCACTGAACTCCCAGGATTACCCCCACTGCTTAAATACTTGCTTGTGTGCTTTGCTTGGCTCATTGACCAGAATTTCAATAGTATTGCTTCAGAAATTAATTTGGCTGAAACTCTAATGAAATGCTGCAGACATTTGAAGATGTTTGAACAGAATTTAACAGCAGTTTCACTGCAACAGTAGACAGAGAATAGCAAGCAGTAATTATTTCTCTTGAAATTTGTCTGCTGAAGAAGGCTAGGGAAAAGTTAGTCTCTACCCAAAGCATTACAGTTCATCATTATGATCATATCTGACATAATGGAAATTTCCAAGCAGGATTTTAAAGTGGCAAGCACTTATCTCTTGCTTGCTAACTGCTTCGCATAAATTCTTACCTGCAAATGTTTCATTTATTGTAGGGAAGAAGTTGCAGTGGAATTGTCTTTTCCTTCCTTTTTTTCCTTCTTTTTAATAATTCCCATGGCAATATTTCTTTAGGATGACCATTATTTTTTCATGAACAAGGTTGTAAATATGTAATGGAACATAAATATTTTGTATTTAGACTAATAAAAAATTTAGTTCCATAAAAGATTTATCCCCACTAAAAATAATTTGGCCTCAAATAGGAATCAGTGGCAGTAACATATGAGACAAATGTTTCTTCAGTAATAAAAACAGAAGCTAAGCAAATACTCCCAAACATATTTGGCAAGGATTTGCACAAGTGTAAAAATGAGTTTGTGTTAGATGCACCTACACCTGAGACAACAGGGAAGTGTCCTTAAAACATCTTAAGACTCTATCTTAAGGGCAGGTAAACTCAGATGATAAGACAGTGTCCTACAAATGTGCCCAACAGGAAGAACTAGACCTCCCACATATATAATTATTTTATGGAAATATAGCTACAGAAAAATGCATTGAGAGTCTGCTTGTAGCAAATAGTCTGGTCCTGTCTTCATTTTACTCTAGTTAAAGCCTTCATCTCTCAGATGATCTACAGAGACCCCTTCTAACCCAAACCTTTCTATGGTCTTATGATTCCACACACCAAACAGTTTTTAGAAACTCTAAAATAATTCCATGTATGCAGCTCATTGGCATCCCAGACAGACTTCATCCCAAGGCAATCTTTTCCAGTTGTCAGCTGCTTTCACTGCTGTTGAACTCCTGCCATCTCATGTAACTACCTATGAGCAACCCACAATTAAGTAACACAGTTCAGATTTTCATTTCAAGTACTTGAAGCAAATTCTATGTGATGACTCCTGCAGTGAAAAAATAAATTTTCAGGAGAACACCAGGCAAACCAAAGTCATAAATAAATATTTCGAAATTACCACCAGCCTGAAGACTGGTTGAACAGAGAGACAGATTAGTTTTAGCAGGTCCATCTTTCATAGTGAATTATTCACTCCTCTCTTAATATTTCTACTTTAACTGTTTTTAATTTCATTGTTGTTGGGCAGAGGTGTGAAACCAAAATATTAAAATGAAAGTGGCCTCAAGAATTCCTCTATACGAGTCAAACTGAAGGAAAATGCCTTAAGGAGTACTGAATTGCATGTTTTCAGTTTCAATGTATTTAATATTTGCTAAAATGAAGAAAGGTGCTTCACCAACACATGCGTGGCTGGTTTGCGTGCATTGGCAGCAGCTTTGTGGCAAAAAGCCTGGGCAGACAAGTCAGGGACTGGAAAAGGTATCAGGACTCCAGCCACTGCTGGAACACAGCACATTCCTGAGTCCTCACTGGGCAGTCCTGTGCTAACCATGAGCAGCTGATGCACATTACAGAGCTGCTTCATATCCTTAAAGAGTGATGAACTCCAGAGGAGATCTGTAGCTATAGCACCTCACTCTCTGGAAGCAGCTGGGATTTTAGCCCTGTGTTAACTTTAAGAATTCCTCTGAAGACTAACTGGTCAATTTTTCAAGTCAGTTATATTCTGCTCCAAACAAACTGGAAGACCTTGAGTGAATTGCTTGGGTCAAGCTCCTCAAAAGCACATGGGTTTCCAGTACCCACTGGTAAAATAAGAATAAGCCAAGTAACTATTACCCCACAGCAGATCATGCGAATCAGAACAATGTATTAGAGTCCCTTACAGCTTTGTAACTCTCCCGTCCTGTGCCAAAGGAACTTTGAGAAGGGCTGAAGGTCCCTGTCTCAAAAGCAGCTCAGTGAAATGGAAAATACTGTTCAAAAGAGAATACTCCATGCATGGTCTGTCTTCAGGTTTTGCTCACCACTGTTTTGATCTATTGGAAGGAATCACACAGTAAGAGGTAAGAGCAAAACACTCACTCAGCTTTGCAGTAACCAATGGGAATATTCTCATAACAAACTTAAAATTTGTTCACTCTTGTATATTTTTGGGATAGATAAAATTTGAGGGAACATTAGAGTGAATTATGGAAACTGTTAGACATTAATCAATCCCTTACACGAGCTAATTCCTATATTCGCACATTGGATTTTTGCATGCTGTTCAGGGTGTAAGACAGTGTGACATGAGAAGTCTCTGATAAGAATGCAAAAAACCTTTCTACAGGTATTTCCTTCATAATATTTACAGATGGAAGTATTACTGTCAACTGGAAGATCATAATAGGTGCCTTTTTAGCACTGGGGCTCATATATACCTCTGAAAGGAAAATGTACAGTTTTCTAGTGAAGACTCCATCCCTGTGCAAAATCCCATAAAGTGCAATCCTAAGTAGTTATTTATTAATAACACTGTAATAAAATGAATCAGAAGAAATTACGTATATTTAAAGATACTGACTTTTTTGCAAAAGTGTTGCTGAAATTAGGGCTTAATTGCTGTATCTTAATGAGACGTCTAAAAAGACAAAGATAAAATAATTTTTTCTTGTTGATATTCTACATATTTGAAGCCTAAAGCAGAATACTAATATTCAAGTCACAGGCTACATCAGTTCTGAATTACACCCCCTTAATATTCACAGATTTTACTTGGACATATCTAGTTACATAAATCCAAGAGTTTTCTGGTATCTACAGCTCATCAATACCATATGCAAACTTATCAGACTGAGTACAACATCTGTCCAGCATATGCTTTTGGGTCTGTAAAGAAACAACTTGGAAGCACAAGCTGCAAAACTATTTTAACTATTTTTTTTCATTCTGAGTCAAGGGTCTGTCAGAAAGTTTGAGAGATGCTGTCTGCTTTTACTGTTTTTGTGAGTAGTTAGTGGCTCTCTGTGAGCATGAGGCTCTTGTCATGATGTCATTAGTGAGCTGCTATTCTCAGCAATAATTCCCGTTTCCCAGGTGCTCTGGTCTACAACTTTACAACAGAATTAAGATACTTCTTTTAATGCATGGGAAGCTTGAGCGTGGGCAGCCAGGAAAGCAATGAACTCCACTGTCATCCCTTTCCTAAGTGCTAGGCAAAATACATGAAATATGAATACCTCTCTGAAAGCAGCACGTACAGGGGAAGGCATCTGATTGTTTGGTGGGGATTTAAGCACTAGCTGTACTTCGCTAGAACTGCATGTGCCCAAATTTATGCTTGTCCTGTTAATGGAATTTCATACTTTTGTCAATGAGCGTCAGCTCCAACATTTTCTATTTCCTTCAAGTCTACATGTCCCTAAAGAGGTACAAGAAAAAAAAGGGGGTCAGCCAAAGGTAGATTCAGCATTTTAAATGTTTTTTTCTATCAGGTCAAACTAAATTTCCAGTTGAAGCCTTTAAGAGCGATAGTGGGAAGCAGATTCCTCTCCAACTGAGTTTAGAATAAATGAGTATTCAAGTGGGTCACTGATCCCTAGAAACTCCAACTGGCATTAATGGATAAATTAGTACCACAAGAACTCAGGCCATTGCTGAAGAAAACTTACCAGCTTGATTTTGATAAAACAGATGTTCTGATGAACAACTTCAAATAATCTATCTCACTAATAAAACTGATAGACATTCAAGTTTCTGTCAAAAACAATGTTTTGTCGTAAATGAGGAGATGAAAATGCATACAGAATTCTCTATGGATACAAGAAAGAGCTGGAATGGGAACATTCCAGGGGGAGGGGCTGTTCATGCAATATTTTTTAAGGCAGCAGGTGGTTGTAGCCCAGATCTCTAAGGGGTAAAACACACCCAGGTCTAGCATTCACTTAGTGGTCATTGATGGAAAGCAGTTACTCCAAAGAGATATGTGACTGAAACAGTTACCTGTCTGTGTTTTGTTAGAAGGCACAATTTACTTTTGAGCAACAGACAAAGCTTTTTAGCTTTCTGCTACCTATTACTGTTCAAAGCTACATTGCTACTGAAAACAGATACTAGGTTCCTCACACAATTTTATCAGTGTCTTTCCGTACTGCACCACAATGCCCCTTCTGTGCTTCTAGCAGTCTTTTTATGAAATGGGACTGTGCTTGGACAAGTAACTACAGCCAGATTTGACTCATTCATAATTCAATCTAGATATGATCATATCAAGCCAGTACAAAAATGTCTATTTTGGTATCTGTTTTTTCCTTTTAGTTTGAATTGCCTCATCATACATGGAAAATACAAAGAAAGAAACAGAACTAGTCAGAGATCACCTATTAAAATCTTTTCAATATTTTCCAACCACAAAAAAACCCAAAAATTGCTTCCATGGCCAAGCAGAAATCCCACCCAAAATAACTAGCAAATGCCCTAAAGCACCCCTCAAGTTTCAGTGAGCAGGTCAGGGGATCATACGTGCCCACATTTATTACCTCAGCTACACAATCTCATTCTTTTCATAAATACTTTTTATAACTCTGTATATGGCCCTCGGGGTCAAAACTATCCTTGGAACTGAGCAGAGCAGATCCCGAGGGAGCTGAGCCCACTTGGTGATGAGCATCAAGCAACCTGGTCAGGTTGACTGTTCCTGACATAGGAAATGCAATCACAAGTCTCTTCTGCCAAGGACGGAAGTTACAGAAAATTTTTATTCCTTATTTGCAAAAGAATGTCTAACCTTCAGTATTTTTATCACATGGCTTACTAGTATTCCAGTGTAGGTTTTATTTTGCTTTTGGGATTGCACCACCCCATTCCAGATTACTTTGTTTTTCGTAACGAGTTAGCTAATAAGCTGTGTATTTAAGTAGAAAGGAAAATATTAGCTTGTTTCCTCTGTGATAAGAAAGGGCAAAATAAGCCCCCAATAAAACACTGTCAACTCCAGGGCATTACCTAGGCTTGCAACATATCACTGAAAAAAATGAATCTGCAATATTGGAAAGCTTTTCTTCTTGCACATGACAGTAGCCTCATAGTTTATGTAAACTAATGATAATAGTTGCCTTTGAAAAACTTTCAGGTTGTAACTTAAATTTACCTCAGTATCTATAATTGCCATACTTAGTGTACTGTTAAATTCAGCCACAAGGGCAGACTGTAAAAGTTTACAGAGGCTGATAGCAATAGATTTATTTTACAAGGGATGTACAATTTTAAGAATGAGACTTGTCTCCCAGCTGGTGACCATCTGGCATCCGTGACTGTACGTTTGAGTATTAGTCTAAGTCATTATTGTGTCAGTCTCACACACACACAGACCACCCAGCACCTTACTGGCCCTACTGCTCAATGCCATAACGCCACCTTTGTTTCTCCCTCAGGAGTGTCATTTGTGCATTGCAAACTACCTAAGGGCTGTTTCCTGCCCATGTGTTCTTTGGCTTTCTGCAAAAACAGTCCCTCCAGGGGGGAAGAATGAGGTTTAATATTGCTGAAAAAAAATTTTAGGAAATATATCCAGAGCTATAATTAATTACATCAATATACATTTCCAGTCCCTTTTGGAAACTAATTATATTCTTGCCCTTGACTCTCTGTGGCTGTGACTTCCACAAGCTAATTACAGGTTGGCTGAAAAAACATTTCCTCCTATCTCTATCTCAGTCGTTGTTTTGCACATTTTTTTCACGTCCATCTCCTGCCATGAGTGGTCTGTTTCCAAGTTTCTTGAGCACTTTCAATTTACTTTGAATAGCTCTTCAAAATACTTTCTTCAGAAGACAATAATCTCTACTGTATATAAATTGCAAATGAAGATATTTCTGACTTATAGAAGAGCACATTAGTGATCTCCATTTGGATTGTATAAAAAAATTAGCTAACTGTGTGTTTCTGATCTTGACTTCAAATTGAGCTAAAAAGTGTTGGCTGGACTATCTCTGAAATGGTTCAGTTTATTCTGTTGAGTCATACTGATTCACCATCACTCCTAGAAGACATGCTTTTATGCTACAGAAATTTCTGCTGTCAATAATCAGAGCAAAGTCCTACATAAGTGTTAAAGATCTACATTTAATTCAGACACAGGCAATCCTTGGTCAGTGGTAGGATGCTTGCTGGCCTCTAAATAGAAGGAATTTTCTCAGGCAGATTTAGTAGCTCCTAAAAGTTGAGGCCAAAATGCCTAGCCTCTATTGTGTGCATGTTTGCATAGATACACCTCTTTATCCCTCCAAACAAATACTCTCTCCATTCTGGTATAAATTCCTTTTTTACGTAAGCTGACAGATAAAACATTTATTTAAAAATACGTTCTTATTTCCTGGCACATTAAAGGTAAAACTGCTGTCCATATTCAGCTTTTCCATACAGGCTTATGAGAAGAGTTGGCATCACCCACATCTTTACATATTTGATTTATTTTGGTAACTTATTCATTTCTCCCTAATCCTCAGCACCAAATACATCAGGAGTGTTCAGTGCAAAAGAAGCTAAAAGCAGGGGCTTAGTTCTTGCCTACAAAATAAATTAAAAATGTTCACCTAGGAGTATATTTAAAACGCATTAGCAACATTAGGGTTATATATTAGAAACAAACTGCTCTCTACCTTATCTATACTAATATTTTTTGGAGAATTTTTCTTCCATTTTAGGCATCATATAGACTTGTGATTTATACCTTCTCATTTACCATGCATGGTACTACTGACATTTGAATTTCTAGCAGCAGTGGATGATGTTACAGATTTAAACACCATGCTGAAGAAAGTTACTTTTGGCTGAGACCTCCGTCCATTGGCAGGCCCACCAGTGCTGACCACCATACCAGGAAATTTCCTTTCAAAACACATTGAAGTCAATGACAAACAGCCAAGGTCCTGACAGAATGTCCCCAAGTTGTGTGATAGGATCTCTCTGTAGGATTTGTACAAGGATCCGTTATGATCACCATCCAAATATCAAATAGAAGGGAAAGAAGCAAACAATGGCATCTGTCTCACATGAGGTGTGGAAATGAGTTGTAACAAAATAAACCACTGCTCAATGGAACGAATACAAAAAGGATTCAAACCTGACTGCAAAAGCCCTGGGCAAACACTGCACAAATAGAAAAACTTGTAAACAATAAACACATCTTTATAGTTCTGAAGGCAGTTAGATATCTAATGGCATCAGCATGTGTGGTCGTTGTCTTCCTTTCTTTGGAGGAAGATCAGTCAGATTTGCCACATCCCCTTTTCCCTGTCCCAAGTAAATAATCACGTCAGGTTCTCTAGAGCAGAAAATCAGGCTAAAGAGCCTGGGTTCTCAGGAATACTATTTCTCATGTAGTAGAGGTGAAACCACAATCTCTAAAACTTTAGAGATTTCCCCTCTCCTGTTTTCTGTCATAAAACTACAACCTCCCTGCCTGTCCATTTGTCTGTCACTCCTGGTTCCTCCAAAATCCCAGCAAGACTCTTTCATCTGGGGGAAACAACAGTAGAACTACCAGCTGCAGAACCCCAAGACTTGCCTGATTCCAGAGTCTCATGAGGTTCCCCTTCATCCCAAATTATCTCTACATCCACCTTCTTCACCTCACTAAAAAAGAAAAAAAAAAGAAAAGATAAAAACATGCTAAAGAACATGGATCTGTCTGCAACAGCACAGCTCTGTCCTTTAGAGATGAGAGGGCCTGGGGCCAGTCAGTTCCACATACTTATGAAGGTCAGCTGTTGTTTACTGAAAGAAGTATTAGAAATGGGATTGCAAAAGAGAAGTGGGTTCCTAGCACAGGCCTTGAAACACAGGGGTCTGAGGGAGACACTCATAATAAATAGTAGGATTTCATCTGAGCATTTCCCTAACTTCCATGAATCAGAAAAAAATCTCTTTGAAAGAGATGTGATAGCAAGTGTTCCTGGCACTGGATAAAAAAACTGATTGTTCCAAAGGTAGGAGGGGCTACCCTTTGTTCATTGAGGGGTATTAATGCCTCCTGTGTTCCAGCTGAGAGGGAAGGACTTCACCTGGAGCCTGATCACTTCAGCCAGGACACTGTGCCAACCCAGTCAGTGTTGTACCTGCTCTGGCCCCCATTTCTAAGTAACGTCTATGTTCTTAATATCTGCAGACTTACAGGGTGGAAGTTTGGAGCCTTATTCCTCTATACTGTGTAGGTTTGGGTTTTTTTCACACAGATGTTCCATATGCTCTCCCTCCTCTAGCTTTCTTACTCCTCTGAAGTAGGTAATGGGTCATTTTTAAGCATCTTCAGTTTCTCTTTGACCCAAAGTCCACTGCTGTGTGAAGTGCCATTAGAAAAGAGGAAAATGATGGTGTGTGTTTAGGAAACCAAGAAAAAGTGCTCCAAACTGCTCACTACCTCTTACCATACACTTCCATAATCCTCCAAAAGTCTGTCAGTACACTGAAGTATTTCTGATGACTCCCTGATCCTCAGCACAAGGTGGGAAAGGCTGGTACAATGACAGGATTTTCTCACAACAATTTTTAAATCCAAGGAAGGATGTAGCCTTTTCCTGTTGCAGTAATTTCCAAGAGCAAGAGTCCGAATCTCATTTCTAATGTGTATAACCTCTTGAGTCAGTAATGTCTTGCCCAAGAAGATAGAAAATTGGTTTTATTTCTTTTTTGGTTGCATTTAAGCTGTCTATTTTCCTTTTGTTAGCATATTCAGTGGGCATCTTCCACAGCCCCCAGTTTCAAAACAGGTTAATACACTTCAGATCTGACCTGAAAACAGGGCCTGAGTGGTCCTTTCAGCCTCTCTTAATGGATCAGCTTTGGTAGGTTAAGTTACTGACTATGCACAAATCCTTGAGTTCAGCTTGTTCATCAAGAACAATCTTTTTTGCACCATAATTTTGATAGAAATGAATGGATGTTGGATGGTAAATAGCACAAACAGGGTTCTTTGTGGTAGGGCATATTGCAGAAGCAAAATGAGGTTGCATAAAATCACACCCTCTCGATTCTTCCCACCAGAAATGGAAAATTAGTAGTCTCAGCATATCAAACAAGAAAGGTGGTGGCCTGAAGGACTCAGCAAATCAGACTAATTCAGCTCAAACATGAATTTGTTTTTAGTATTATAATAAAAAATTAATCCTCCTTTTATGTGACAATTTTGGGTTGGTTATCTAACATAAGCAAAGTACCAGCTCTCATCTCAGGTGCTGTAATTGTGGAGCTGAACTAATTCACAGCCACTGAGATCTTTTCCAGCCTTCTATTCCAAGACCAAGAGGCATAACAGATTGAATATAGCCACAAATAGCTATAGGCTTTGTCCTGTTTTCATGCATTTATGATTTCATCTTAAAGTCAGTGCTGTTATAGCATTGTTTACTGAATGTTTAATTTGCTGAGCACACAGAATTCCAGCTGAAGCTAATGTGAATTGCAGGTGCTCAAACTGCTGAAAAGTAAACTGCCCCTTTTGTATTTAAATGTATGTTAATAGGGATCCATCAGGTTGCTGTGCTTCCACAATGATTAAAACATCAAAGAAGTCAATAAATACACTTATAAATAAATAATTATTTTGGGGAAAAAAAAAACCTCCTCACATTACGTTGTACTTCCTGTCCTTCATCCCAGCTCTTCCCAAAGGGCTTGAACAAAACTTCCTGACGTCAGTTAAAATCTTTCTTTTGCATTTAGCAGACTTTGAGCCAGGCTGTAAACGTCTGAGAAGAGATATGAGCCTATATGATCTGAACATATGCCAGGCTGAAGCGCTACGCTCCAGAGAAGGGAAGGCACCGAGGGATGGGATGTGGCACACTGAGCGTGGCTTTCCCAGCTCGGTGTCACAGCAGCAAACCCAGAGACCTTGGCATGTAGTAAAGAGTTTAGTATAAAGCAAACCAGGACAGGGCTGCAAAAACACATTTGTAGGCAGTCTGGTTCACCCTGCCAGATCTGCAAGGCAGAGCTCTTGAGCTAAGCACGAGGCTGTGTTAACAGGATGTCAGGGGAGATTATGTATCATTTCTACCATTCATTTCCTTTCCTGGACTTCAGCCTAACTCTTCAGTTCCTTTCAGGACATTTCAGAAAGCATTACATAAAGTGAAAACCTCAGGCTTGCATCTAAATTCCAAAATTAAGCTGTTATTCATATTTCCTGGTCACCTTCGGATATAGATGAAGAACAAACAAAGCCACTGGCCAATACATTTGCCAACTTTTGGGGGTCATCTGGCCTTGGCTATGTGACCAAGAAACTGTTTAGGCAGTAGGACCACAAGCAAGGGAGGACCTAGAAAGGAAAAAAAAATCTCCCCTGCCTTGTGTAGCAATGCTATGTAGCAAACTTGTAGCTTACATGATAACTTTACAGCCTTGTCTGTAGCAATGCATCCTTCATCCATCCATTTTGCCTCACTCCTCTCACCATACATCATGGAGAGAGCTACAAGACACGAGGGTAAGGAGGTAGCTGCTTTGGGGCAGGTTGGTTATGATTTATAGCTGTGGGAATAGAGTCAGCTATTGTCCTTTAATATGTCTTATTTCTGCATCTGTGAAGGCAATAAAATGTTAATGTAAATTGTGGCCTTTTCTGAAAACTTCCAACATGTTCATTTCTTGGCCCTTCTGAGAATGAAAACTCAGTTGGTGTGCTGTGTACATCCTAGGACCGAGTGTTCACCCTGCCTCTCTACAGATTCAAAATTGCAGACTTCTGAGAGGAAATTTTATTTATTGAAGGGTCAAGAATGCAATGTGAGTCACTATGTTTTTCTGCTGTCTGCATTAAACTTGAGTGAAATTGAAATCATACTTCGGTCCTTCTTCAAATGTCTTTTCTTGGCAGGAAGAAGGAAAGTTTGGCCTCTGCACTCTGATTGGCAGCATGCTGCTTGGTTGGTAGCTAGCATTCAGCCTTACTGGGTCCTCCCTGTTGTCAACAGGACGGATCTTTTCCAACAAAAGCAACATCCTGTCAGCTACTCCTTCTTCCAGGAACCTGCCTTCCCCTCCCCCGCAACTGCTCTTTCTCCAGGTTCAGGCAAGAAAACAGTAATGCATGAAAGCAAGTGAGCTACAGAAGGAATAGACATCAGACCTTAAATTCATGCTTCCTATGGGCTGTATAATATTCTTCCCTGGTCATAAAATCCCTAAGAGTGAAATAAATGCAGCCTCTGCCTTTAACTGGTAAGGAGAATTAGGTAAGGGGGGGAAAAAATCTACTTGTGAGGAAGTCATAAGGAAAAAAGGGGAGATATTCTTGGGACTCTCTCCAAATATCTTAGGAATACGGTCTTGGGGGTGCAGCTACAGGAATGCCAGCAAGAAAAACGGAGGTATTTGGGGCAGGGAGAGCAGGTAGTACAAAAACAATGCTCGGCTTCTTGCCAGCATCCTGACACTGAGGCAAAATCCCACACTTTAAGGCTCTTCTTAAGGATATATGATAATATATTTTCAGATGTTAGAAAACAGCTGTATAGAAGTGGAGTATGCTGGGAAGAATGAGAAGAGGAGGGAATGAGGATGATTGCAGAGGAAGTTTCAGTTTCTCATTGCAGGCTGGGCAGGCAATAGTCCTTTCTTTGATGATCTCTTCTCTAGTATTTGATATTCCTCTGTCTTTAGCTCAGAAGATTTGGAAAGACATCAGAGAGACTCAATCCACTAAAAAAATGGGGGGAAACAGAGCCACTCATGGGATGCTAGTCCTTCCACTAGCCCCAAGGGAGACTCAGGATCTCGGACTGCGCAGGAGAGGGAGAAGACCAGGGGTGGCCAGCCAAGGAACATGTGCATGTCTCTTCATAAAGGAAATATGTGGGAGAGAAATTGCTTCCTTCCACAAGGGGAAAGGAAAAGGCTGAAAAGCTGACCTAGAAACAAGGGATAACACACACAATGGGGAACATGCAAGAGAGCTGATGACAGCCTTAGGCATGACTTCAATATAGCCTAATAATTTAAAGGAATGGATTAGCTGAGAACATCCCATAAAGAGTGCACAGTGTTTTCAATTAATACTTAGGTATATTCCATGATTATAAAATACCTTTGGGCTATCCATTTTTCGATGATGTGTCTATATTAATCCTGGATGTTTTTTTCACTAAGTGATGGCTGCTACTGACTGCTAAGAATGTTCTGCTTCAGTAAACTTTGATTTCACTTGCAGTTGTGCATTTATTAGGCAAGATTATCATCATCCAAGTTTCCAGGGTTGGGAATTCATTTGAAAAATATGGTCTATTTGCATTTAATTATCACATATTTACTGAGGAAAAATATAAACACGCCTGTTTTAGGCAAGGAATGCAGCCAGTAATGTACTGCAGACTTGGGATTGTGCTTTTTAATATAATCAAACTACTGTTATAAATAATTCACAGTTTCCACTGTGGAAAAAAACTGAATACAGCTTTCCTGATAGGTTGTTGAGGGGTTTTTTTAATGCTGAAAAAAAAGGATATTTTACAAAATACTAAAATTACTGCGACAGATTCTTTGTAGCACATGAGATATTATTAAAACTCACCTTGAAAGAGGATGTAAAGGAGAAAAGAATACCCTCTATGAGAAACAGCTTCCAGTTCCAGGTGCTAGAAGAAGAAAAAAGAAGAGTTATATTTTTAGAAGACACCAAAACTAAACAACCAGATGACAAGATGAGGAAATGTCAAGTTAACTTTTGGGAAACACATCCTCTGCTGAAAGTTCACATAGTTCCAGTCACTGTACAGACATTTTGTGTTGTCCCCAATATAATTGACTCACAAAATGTAAACAAGGGATTCCAACTTTAAATCAGAAAGGCAGAATTATTGAACTGGTATTAGATAGGAGAAACAAATTTCATGGCATTTCAAAATGTCTGCATGAGTTATTTTGTTGTCCACTTACTGTGGTGTCCTCTATACAGATTTTGGTGGACTCAAACAGAAAGAACAATCAGCTTCCTTTCAGCAAAGGAGTTACAATCCTTTCCCAAAGAGCTGGGAGACTGTCACTGACACCAAGCTATTAGTCAACACCTAAAACTCTGATTGTACTGGTCTAGAAAAACAGACTCTGTAGGGTACTGGTGGGCTGATGGGTGGGTCTTGCTGCTGAGCCAAGGAACAGGTAGCCTGGGGGCAAGTATGTGGGACTGAAATGAGGGGTTATAAACTGGTGATAAGTAAAGCTGAGGATGTCAACAGGGTTTGTGAGGCATGTTATGGGGCTACCTGGATGTGTCTAGAACAAGATAAGCAGCTCTCTGGACTCCACTGGAAGCCTAGAAACCAAACTCACGTGTAAACACATTGTCAGAGAATTTAGCGTCTTCATAATATTTGAGTGCACAAGGTGTGCTGGTGTGACAGACTCTACATGGACCTTAAAGAACAACCGCACTTTCTCAACCAGCAGCTGAGGGCTAGGCAAGCTAACCCAAAGTGATAACTGAATCCCACCTTAGGTGAGAAATATAAGTGTTGCTTAGCGGCTCCAGAAAGGGACTTGGAAGCCAAGGGACACTCATATTAGGTGAGGAGAAAGGAAACATGATGGGGAAAGGAAACAAGACAGGGACGCATCCCATGTAATGAAAAACATGGAAAGGTGACATGACCCTCATGACAGTAAATTCAGAAATCAGCATATGAGACTTTCTCAGACACCAATCACTTCAAACTGATCGTTCCCCTGCTGTGATTTGGTTGAATTACAAAAATAAATAATTGTTGCCTTAAAGTTCCACTTTGAGAAAGTTTAAAGTGGATTTACTCGTTTTTAGTTTGATTTTGAGATCCTTAAAATGTTTGCTTGAAAAGTATTGCAAATATGTTTATTTCTTCTAGCTTCATTTTTTATTATTGAACAAACTAATATTAATGCCTCTTTCTGCCACTGCAAGAAGTATAATATTGCCTTTCACTATATTGCTCTTTGCTATTATATTGCTACTTTTCAGCCCCCTTCCTTGTTTTTAGATGGTGTCATTGTCAACTTTGTCACATCTCTCTCCCATAATCTTGAATTCAGGGTTTGGTATATCAAGTAAGATAACAATTTCTCTAAACTGGTATGTTCTTCTAGAGAAATCAACACTCAATGAGATTCTAATAGCACAAGACAGATCCAATTTTATATTTTTACTAAACATTTCAAGAGCCTCTATCTTTGCCCTAACCACATCATCCCTTGCTTTTGAAATTACTTGCAAAACAATTTGCTGCTTCTGAATTTGATTTCTTCCATCTGTCTTCTTAAAAATTAAAAATCGCATAGGGGTGTATATATTGCCAGAAGCGAGTGAATTTATACCATCAGCTAAAGATTTGTGACAATGAGAACTTTATTCCTAAATTTAAAAGACATTGTTGGACAACCCCCTTTTGTTTCCACCTTCAATTCACTACTATTGTCAATAGGTCTACTTAGGTGTGTAAGACTCATTTGTATGAATAAGTACTTGTAATTAAGTCCCATGAAGAAAACAAAAAAGGCTTCAGGCAACTGGCCAGCTGATTGTTAACAACTTGACATTTATGAAACTCATTCTCCACAGTAAATTTATTTTTCTGATTGCAATACTGCTGTATGTAAACCCCAAAATTGTAAGGCATGGACAATAATCCTAAAAATAGAGGAATCAGCCTGATTTTAATCTGAAATAGCTGGGATATCCTGATGCCGGTTTAAGGAGCTTTGTGCCAAAGACAGTTTGTCCTTCAAAGAGTCTGCTCTCTGACAGCATCTGGTCTGCAGTATATTGAAGAGAAACAAGACTAAGAAAATCAATATATAAAAGGTTAAAGTCAGCAAACCTATTCCTCCACCTGGAAAGCATCTTGGATATGTATAGCTTCATATTTAATCCCTTTCCTGATTATGATTAGTAGTTACCATCATCCTATTCAGTTCACCAGATAAAGAAGTTAGCACTTAATTATATTGGCCAAAAGAGATGAAAGCAATCCTTCTTGTGGGCTTTCTGAATCATTCTCAGGTAGAAAAGTGGTATAAGAATTCCCTGAAATACAACATTTCACAGTCTTTTTTTCAGATAGCCTTAGAAAAAAAACCCAAACAAAGAACTAAACAGCTATGAAAAAATAAGCTACACACACCACCCCACAAAAAAATAAGCAAAAATTGCCTGATGCTCTCTGATCTTCTTAAATTGAGGTTCAGCAGTTTGGGTCAATTCTTCTTTTATCAGCGTGGTTCACATGTTACTACCAAACATGCTTTAATACAGTGTATTTACAAACTCACTCTCTCTAAAACAGAAAAGCAAAGGAAAACTGTTAGAATGAGCTTATTCTTACTGCATGCACACCAGTCCCACTTCAGCAAAGAAAAGCCTCATTGTTTAAGAGACTGAGACATATTAACGCAAAATCAAGTGACTTGCTGTCTGTTGGACAAACTATTGACTGGAACATTATAATTTATTCTGATTTCAAAAGGCCAAATCTTACAAAATCTAAATGAAATTCTGACACAGTGTATTGAAATTTGATTGAATGTAATAAGAGTTGGGGATACTGGTTGTGATAAAGCTTATAGCCTGAACTGTCTTAAGGCACTTATAGAAATCAAAAATTTTCTGCTCTTTCCAGTTTCTGTGTGACTCTTCAAACATGTGGGGAATAGAAGGGGGGATACTTCCCTTTCAGACTGTGGATTCTGAAGGGGAGAAACTGTGCAATAGTGATTTTTCTCTAGCAATAATTTATTTCATCAGATCACTGCGCTCCTCAATTCATGATTCAGGACCACCAGCACCATTCACAGGACAGGGGGAAGTCCAAAGGGAGCAAATGTGAAGTAGAATTCCCTGGGGGGAGGGAAAAAGGGGAAGGAGAAGGGGAAGACAAGGGAAAGGGCAAAATTAATCTATTCAGATCAAGAAGATGTTGGATGACTATGGAGATCCAAGTTCTTCCTATTAGTTTTCTGCATTCCTTCCATTCAAATTTTTATCTTATTTCATGTAGGCATTGATACCATCAGTCACCTGAGTCATTCTCTCCTGGAAGCTCCTTAGTGTGAAAGCAAAATCTGTGCAATGAGGCATCTTCAACGTGCTCCTTTCTCACTAGTGATTCTGATTAGCCCTGTTATATGAAAGGAACAGCACAGAGCAGGCTGACAAAATAGCCCTATGTCATGCAGCATGAAAACTCCTTCTTTACCTAGCTGAACAGAAGAGACCACAGAATGGACTTTGGCTTTGTTTAAGTATAAATACATAGATATAAATATGTAAGTAATTTCAAATTGCACTCATAGAAAAATATATTTCAATATACTATGTAATAATTTTAATATACAATATGTACGATATGCTATTAATTTTATGCAATATTTGCATAGGTATAATATAATTTTAAAATACCTCATTTATAAAAGCAAATGATAATAGACAATTCTTTAAAATGAAATTAAATATTAAATCATGACATGGTAAATTGTTCAACACCATGGCCCAAATTATAGCAAAACTCAGCATGAGGCTGTTATTTCTAAACACAGGTCTGGAACCTAACAACTATCTCCAACATGTCGTGGGCCAGAAATCGGACCAAAATGTCATTAATCCTGAAGGTCCCTGGTGTGAAATGGTCAGCTGATGTTTTTGCAAATTATTCTGATAATGTGCATTATTTTTATTATCTTTTATTCCTGACATATGGGATGTTTTAAAGAGGAATACTGAGTTGCAAAGCAATAATGCATATTGCTCAATCCACTAAACCATAAAACTTTTAAAAGTTTTTTTTAAAACTGCTCTTAAAGGATATAATTTCTGAGAGGCCTAGAAATTACATAAAAGTGTAATATAAAAGTGTAATATAAAAAGTCCTCTTCTGTCCTTCTGTATCTCATCTGGGGTGATCAGTGAAAGTTGGCCTTGTACATAGATGTCCCAAAAAAGTAATGATGGTGTGGAACAAATTAATATTTTTTCACAGGAAAAGACCTCGGCCAGGCCTGCATTCCTTTCAGTGTCCATATAAGCCCTCAGAAGCTGAATGAAATAAGATTATAACAGTAGTTAGAGTTCTGCTTACAACATTTCTTGGCTTTTGCAGTTCAGTTCAGCTTCAGCACCAAAAATAACAAACAAGTCAGGCCCTTCAAAACATACACAGGTTGTTTATAAACTCTGAACTTTCAAAAAAATAGCACTTATGAAAATACTTTATTGCATTTCTGTCATTTTAGTTTTACTGTGAAATCATAAGAGACATAAATACAAAGTTTAAACCAGGGACAGAAGAAAACACACGATGAAGTCTTAAAAAATATACTAAAACTGCAGAGCATTTGTTAAAAGACAAGAGGATAAAGCACTACAATATAATCTTGAAAGTTGTCATGTGTGAATGTATGAAATTCTTGAATGCATTGACCAGGACTTATGCATCACTATGGCAGGTGGGACCAGCAGCACAGTAGGAACAAAAAAAATGTATCGTGCTGTGAGAAGGGAGGAGAGAGTGCTCTGCATTCCTCTTTGTCTAATTTCACTGTTTTTTTTTTAATAAATTAACCTCTACTCTTTTCACCCTATTTTTCAACCTCCCCATCATGAAAGCTGTTTATTTTGAGTAGAAACATGAAGTAAAAGAAACCCCACAACAAAGAGGGGTTTGTTATAATTAACCTACCATAATTAAGAGATCAGTAAATGTGGATTGCATTAACCTCCAGTGAGCACTAAGTAGAGACAATTTACAACAATAGTGCTTCACAATGTTATATCCTACTGCAAGAAACACCATATTTCTTTATAAACAAGAGGACATCATACCTCTACCTTATGAAGACACTGAGTTAGCCCTCACAACACTTATTTTTGCATGAAACTATGCAAAGGTTAGGTTTTGGGAGTGTGCAGCAAAGCTGAAGTGCAGCACTGCTACTCAGGACTCTCCTAAACTCCACAGCCCTGCACACAGTGGATTGATGCCAACCTGGGCCTGCCAGTGCTGACTTCAGGAGAGAAGATGCTTTGAGATTCTAAGCAGGGGCTTTTCAGCCTGCCTGCAGCCTGAGGACACCCTTGGAGAATTCTTGCTTTGGAGTATTTGAAATCGGGTCCAAATGTTGGAGATGAATCATTGGGGCAGCTCATTAGGGTGGTGCAGGCACCTTGCAGCTAGAGCTTCATGACTATGACTATCATGACAAAAGCCTTGTTCCTGGCAGTATTTCTACTGCTTGTCAGGACTGAGCATAAGTAAATATATATATAAAATGAACAACAACAATAATCCCAACAGGTCTGTACAAAACATCAGTGTAGGTTAGGAAGGATCACTGTTGACAATGTCACACTCACTTTGGTTTTATAAACCGGTTAACCACACTTATCAAACCAGTAAATTTAAATTTATAAAAAACTTCTACTATCTCTTTTTTTCTCATATATCTGAAGAAGACGATTGCTTGCTCTGAAGCATAGTAATATAATGTGTAATGTAATGCAGTGTTTGATATAACTAAAAATAATATTATTTTAAAGAAAACCCTCAGAAAATATATTGGATGATTTTTCTTAAACTGATATTCCAAACTGTATGGGGAGCATCTAAAATGATAATATCTCAGTTTATGAGATTTTTATGTGAACTTTTTTTCAGAGCAGGACCATAGAAGGAAAATTATTCCATTGCTTTAATTTAACCTTAATAGATTATCTTCTGAGTCTAGTTGCTGAAATAGATTATTATATTTTGCTTTCATTTCAAAAGCTGGGTTAAAACCTGCTTAGGTTCCGTGAGAAATGGGTTTTGCAATAGTAGGTCAGTTGCAGCTAAAGTTGCTAGATAAAATTTGTTCCCTTTGTACAAAAAAACCCACAAAGAATTCAATTAGAACAGAGGAGATGCCTTGTCTGAAGAATAGGAAGCTGCTGATCTCATGAGATAAGACATATTGTACTTGATCCTAAAACTATTCAGTCATTCTAATATATTAGTTTAACTTCAGTAGTCATAAGGACCTCCAGTCCTAGGCATATCCAGACTTCATTATGCTGCTACATACGTAGAGAAAAAAACTACTGTCCTCATCCCAAAAATCTTGCAATCCTAGCTCACATTTTAACAGGATTAGCATATTAAGAGATATATTTTAATTATCTTTAAATGCACACTTTTGAGTGTATAAAATTACCTGTCCTTGCTCAGGGCCCAATGGAATGTAAATTTATTTTCCTAGCCTTTGCGTGAGGCTGGAAGTAGGATACAGCTCTTTTGATTTTCGGTAGCTATGATGTTGCCTTCTATATTTGGACTATATGTTTTGGTTTCTGTTTTAAAAAACAAAAAATTCTCGGGCAGTGGGTGTAGGGCACCACTCATCTGATGAAATATCAGTGTCTGCTTTGGGATGAGATTAATCTCTCTCTAGGCTCCACAGGCTAGGCTGATTGGGTCTCCTTGAAATGTCAGGAACTGAGACATCCATCCTGCAGAAAACTAAAGCTCAGGGTGCTGGAACTTACCTGAGGATGTTTGAGGAATCCAAGAACTAAACTGTTTGGTTCCCCTGTTATTTTTCTATATGTAAGTAATGGCCAGTCTTCGCGAACGAAGAGCCGGGGAAGGTCCTTACCCGCATATGCAGATAAGGCCTTCGAGCC
>JAWWES010000115.1:101861410-101891753 GCA_035583135.1 Lophotriccus pileatus | reverse complement strand
GTCCCTGACCAGGAATCGAACCTGGGTCTCAACGGTAACAGCGCTGCGTCTTAACCACTAGACCACCAGGGGCTCCCTTTTTCTATATATGCATAAGGCAACACAGATTCTCAGTAATAGAACTTGTATATTTGCATGGGCAAGGATTTCCCAAAAAGGTGAAGGACAGGGTGCTGCCACCTCCCATCAGCTCCTTCCCTTTCAAACAGCAGGCACAGCTCGCTGCAAACCTCTAGCCTACAGAAGTGCCAAACCTTTTCCCAGCTCTTCTTGCTGGAGAAATAAGCTGTGATGCTCTGAAGCAACTGAGGAATACGTCATTTTTCCTGTTTCAGCTTCTCACTCAGCTCGATGCAGAGATATGTGAGAAGCAGGAATGGTACATCCCCACCCCCTCCCTCATTTAGGACTGTTCATTTATGCATGTGCACACACAGCCTTGTGCACATATGAAGGCACAAAACCCCATCCATCTCTATTCTACGTGAGATTCCCGTTTGCTAAAGAAAGACAAAGTTCTAAGCCTTTATTTACTCAGAATACAATTTTACAAGAGTTGCATGTGTAATTCATCATGTGTGATGGGGTTGCATCAGGCATGAACCAGTCAATCTATAGAGAGCTGGATTGAAGCAATTCATGTACTGCAACACCACTGGCTACAGACTAACAGGCTGCCAGGATTTTGTTGCTATTTCTGTGGGAGGGAGAGTGAAATATATCATTGCTCGGCCATTATATGCATCAAGGCCAAATCTTACAGATGTAGTCCTTGCTATTCTGCTGGTAACTATTAGCTATGTCAGAGCAACACAGAGATGGGCATACACCAAACACCTGAGCTGCACTGATTCTAAATGGATTTTTTTCATATGTCTTTTTAAACCTACCATTACACTGCTTTTCATTGTTTATAAATATGCATTTTCCATAACCACAGTGAAAGAAAAAAAGACCATCCCAAACCCCACACACTATTGAGATGAGTATGTGATGACTTGAGCTAGAAACCGAGCTCTGGTCATCAGCTGGAAGCCAGATATCATTTGTTTTGTCCACATACTTAAATCCCAGGAAGCAGACAAATTTCAAACTACCATCATGACACTGTTTTCATCTTTGCTTTGCAGATTAAAAAAAATTAGTGTCAGATCCTCAGCAAAACTGTAACACCAAATAAGTATTATGTAAGGGCAGTACATAAATAGGTTATAGAAGGGCAGAATAACATCATAAAGGGAAAGTATGTATGACTCATTTTTTCTAATTCTTTTAGGAGTTTTCCTAATGTGCAGTGCACAATTGAAATAAATGGAAACTTTAAGAAATATTCTACATAAGGCAGAGTCCAAAAATGCAGAAGGTTATGCAAGGCTAACTGTAAAAATAAGCAGATGAGTCCTCTAAAATAATATTGCAACATTTTTTGGCTTCCATTTATTGGTTGCCATAGGATTTTTAGCCAGTGAGCAACTGCTAAACACAAGGCTGCCTCATACCATAGTTTGGCTTTTAAGAGAAGAAAAACATTAACATTGTTTAATGAACACACTTGACTGGAGAAGTACTAGCAAATGCTAGGAACTCATTTTCCTAATGCCTACAACCAGAGAGATTAGCAAGTGTTGTATTTATGATGCTCTGCCCAAGTTGAATCTTCCTCTCTGACAACACACAAAACTCTCTCCCATATAAAAAGCAACTTGTTTTTGAAGGATGTTGTGGCAGGGACAGGAAGTCCAGGAGCAAACAGGTTAAAGTGCCATATACACAACAGAAAGGATCACAAGGCACTTCTAATGAGCTATTTGAGTTAACACCAGCTGCTTCTGGAGCCAAAGAGAACATCCACTAGTGGACACTAAAGTGAAGAAATAGAAAATGCTTTTCTAAAGCATTTAATTTCTCTACTGAACAGGTGGTTAACTGTGCTCCATGTAGCACATCCTACATAGAGGGTAACAGGAGGAAAATAAAATAGTGACATGCTATAAAAAGTAAATAAATGCATTTGCTCTCAATCTTTTATTCAGTCTCCCAGTATATCTTGATGTATCAACATTCATCATTACTATTTTTTACGATGTTGATTTATGTTCTCTCTGCAGTTGGGTTTATTTTCTGTGTTTTGTCAGTGACTGCTAGACGTAAAAGGCTTACAGCAGCCCATTTGTGCCTGTGGCTGAGCACTTACTCACGTGGCACATAAGGGTCAGGCTCCTTTGGCCTGAAACTCTTCTGGGCCAACATGTGCAAGCTTATTTCACAAGTGACCATTTCTGAAGGGGAAAGGAGAGCATTTTCCCACATAAATTACACATGTATTTACATTTTTTTAAAGTAGCCAAGTGCTGACACCTAGGAAACTCTCAAGCGAATGACAGGATACTGTTCTGAGCCTCAGGTTTACAAAAGCTAAAGTCTTCTGGACCACCCTACATAGACGTCCATACAGATGTGTCCACCCACTGCCATCTGAGCTGCCTGGGGGCACCCCACCACATCTCCAGCTGTCTCTTCACAAGAGGTCATTCTTCCATAGCTTTTGCGTCACATCTAAAGTCTTGTGTAGATGTCTTGGGTACCTGGTGTATCTCAAAGGAAACAAGACACTTCTGTGTATGCAAATGAATCAGGACTCTGGCAAGCAGGGAGAATTAATCCCATTTAACTTTAGACATCTACGCCTGAGCTAGTCATGCTGAGCTCCTTTTATAGTCAGCAGAGAGAAATATAGTTGTCAACATTTAGCTGGACAAATCCTGCCCCCAAATTCCACTTGTGTAAGCCATCACTCCCAGCTTCAATAGCATTAGGTGATCCAAATCTTGTCTTTGTCCTCCCTGTTACATATAAAGCTGGCAGTGGGTTTCTCTATCCCTCTGTGAGGAACTTGATTTAAGAGCTGAGGCAGAACAAAGCTTGGGCTTGACTATATGACTCCAGAAGAGCGGCCAATCTCCCCTGCTGTGCTCTGACAGGGTAACCTTTTCTTGTGAAAACAATCTTGGAACAAGCTTTGAAATTGCCCTAAATATCACAGTCTTTGGTCTAGTTTAGCAGCAAGAGCACTGTGATTCCCCCCTAGAAAACGAAGCCTACAGCCTACCTACTAACCTCCTGAAAGAAAGTCTTTCCCAGGCCTCTGGGGATTATATCTGTTATTGGTTCAGCTGACTGGAACTCACAGTAAATTGATGGTGTCAAAAAGTTGCAAAGAAGTATTGAAAGATGTGGTTTCCACTTCTCTGAACAATTGGCATCCAACAGCTACAATGTCGGAAACATTACTTATGGATGGGAGCAGCAACATTTAGAATCTCTTAATCCCATCTACAATTAGAAAGAAGATGAGAAGCCTTCTACCCTTTAGAAAAATCTGGTGATTCTGAGATAGATAGCCTTTGGATATAATACACAACACACACATTTTTCCCTTACTTCTATGGTGTGCTCACCATGGTGGCCTCCAAATGCACTCTGAGTGACCTGACAGCACAAACCCCATGGTAGCAAGTGTCACTTACAATTGCAGTTGTTCTAAATAAAAGTGAAGTGTACTGGCAGGTGGAAAAAGAAGATAAAATTGTTTAAATACAGTAATGGAAGGATTTTCATCCTTGTTCTCTAATTTAGGAAAACAGATTACCAAAAGTTTATGATCACTCGCATAAAATACCCCATATCTGCTACAGTTGTTATCTTCAACACTTATTTATGGGCAAGACTATCCAAAACCTAAAAACTTAATTTCCCCAAAAATCACTAACTACAGAAAATGGTGATTACATCGTTGAAGGACAACTGTGGAAGAGGGAGATCTTTTTAAACTATGTCATTTTGCAAAATCAGTTCTACAATCCCAGCATGCTTGATGAAAAACAAGGTACAGCTTAACCCTTGCTCAACTAGCAAATAAGTAGAACTCAAAATTCCACTTGGCCCTGCACAGGTTGGCATACGTTATTATTCTGGAATAGCTCAGTAATGTTTCGTCTACACAAGGGGCAAAGAGCTTTATCTTCTTTACATTTACCTTTGCATAAAGACTATTCATAAAGGCTAAAAAAAAAAAAGAGAAAAAAGAGGAAGGGCACAATCACTCTGCATCTCCTGTGCTCTGAGGACATAAATGCAACCTTGATCATGTCCTGGCTTTCTATCCACAGCTAAATTTAACCAGGAAAAATTTCATCCTGCAGTAAAATGTAGGTTATACTCATGGCCTGATCAATCAGCAGGGATGGAATCAGGCGATGTTGACTCCTCCAGTTTTATCAGCTGCAGACAATAGCAAAATGTCAGTGGATTTCTCTGAATCATGCAATTCATGCTGCTGATGTTCCTTTTTTAAATTAAAGACAGCACATTGTGAACTTTCTGACAAATCTCACTGCTGTCCTGAGGTTACATGAGATCACTGGTTATTCATGTTAGCAGCTCCTCAGTGAGGGCAAAGACTCGATATTCTACACAGAACCAAGAAAATGGATTTGTCAACATCTCTCATCATGTTGAATAGAAAAAAAAAGCAAAAATGAAGATGCTTTTTCTTTCTCTGCCACATATTCTCTGTTGCAATCATGCTACTGCTCTTCCAAGATATGTTCCTTTGACTGAATTAGAGAGTTTTTAAAAAGTAACAACTGGTAAAATATGCATGTACTTACTCATCTTGAGCAGCTTGATTTGATTGGCCTTGATTTGAGCTACCAAGGAGAGTAGGCACGTTATGTAATTTTTGAAGCAACGTTTATTCTAATAAAAAGTTTGTATGTAATAAAATTCTTTTTCCCTAACGCATTTGGAGCCCTGTCAGAAACTTGCTACCCAGAAGAGTTGTAATTTTTACCCACAGACACATTTCATCTTACAGCAGCTCTAAAGGCATGGATCAGGCACATTTCTTACTAATGTGAAAACTAAAATGCTTGATTAGCAATTACAAACACTTAGAAATTACCACTAATCTCTAGTTGTGGTGACTACACATAGGAAAAAATAGAATTAAACAAAATATGAAGTCATAAAATGCCCACTAGTGACCAGTAAGCATGCACTCCCCTCTTCTAACAGGCTGATATTGAGCTCCTAAAATTAAACCACAAGTGCATGGAATTGAATGTATTTTTCAACCCATGATATTCTGACTAAAATGCATTTTATCCTTATTTCCAGTGACTGAGACCAAATTTTAATAATAAACTGTTATGAAACAATGAACTAAGTTGGAAGAAAGTAAGTCTGCTCAGCATGAGCAGACATTTATCCACCTCTGCCCTGTACCTTGAAGAACCTGGTTTGACCTATAGAGCACACAATTCCTGAGTGTCCTCTTACTGCACGTATTTGCAGTTATGGGCAGAAGTTTCTGCTCATAAGGGCGCATTTGGTCACAACTGAAGAACGATACTTGCTTTCTGTTTCTGCCCTCCACATCTCCAGCACACTCCTGCAGATGGGGGAAGCAGAGGCAGCATAACTTGGGCTCCTACGGCAGCAGCTGGTGCTGCCTGTGTGCTTTGGGCAGCAGGCAGGGGCTACAGGGAGGGCCAGCAGCCTCCCATCCTGCTGTACACTGGCCAGCAGCTGTTGGAACCTTTTGGGTTGAAACTTCTATAGACCAGCTGATAAAGTTTTAGAGAAAGTTTTAGAACTCAAGGCCACAATAACACAACAAAAGCTAGACAAATGGAATATTACGGTTAGGCAAGAAGGAAGAAAGTTCTGAAAATAAGACATGTTATTAGAAATAAGATGCATTAGACAACCAACAAGAATATAGTTTTAGGTGTGTGACCAGCTTGCGCACAATGCATGTAACCAATCGAGAATTAGATAGTCGTGTGTGAAAAAGAAACAACTGCATAAAAGGAAGAGCTGACTGTTAATAAAGTTGGAGCTTTTTGAGCATCATATTGATGTGTGAAGTGTCCCATTTGTTCTCGCAAGAAGAAACAACAGGCAGCAATTCTGCTTTCTTCTCTGATCAATGACCCACACTTAGGTGAGCAGGCAGGAGTGTCTGTACTGTGCTTCACAGAGTCCCTTCTTACTTTGTCACTCAGATGGGCTTTGAGAAGCCCAGACCTGGGTTCCCCTGCGAGGAAGGGCTGCTCAACACTCACGTCAAACAAACTATGTACTCAGCACTTATGTTTGGAGATTTAGATGGGAAAAAGTTGAGCCCAGTGGTAGCACCGCAGATTTCTACGGGAGCCTTATCGAGCACCATGTGTTTCAGTCTTTCCAGGATTCAACTCCGATGTCAGAGGGTGAGTGGAAAGCACGGACAAACACAGTTTTCTTCTTTGTGTGCTGCTTTCACAGCACCCATTTTGCCAACCTAATCAGATGGAGATAAACACCTTGCAATATACTGTACAACTGACGTCAGCTTTTTGTGTGCTTGGAATGACGTCAGCACCGGCTTTGCAATGCTTTAATCTCTTGAGCAGAAATAAGCACAGCAGCAACTAACCTATTACTTTCCACAAGCTGCCACGCCAAGATTATTTCCTTTTCCCCTCCTGGCTACAGATGCTGGGTGAAGGAGGCAGGAGAGCCAGAACAAAGAAACCCACTCCTGTACTAAGCCAGTTTTTGTGAGGAGTCTAAGTGAATTTAAATTGAGTATAAAAAGAATAAATAACACCTCTCAGAAGTCAGGCCCATTTAGGCCCTTAAGAAATGCATTCTTCTCATTTACATCAGAGCAAATAATATCAAATTAATTTCTCAGAATTTACACTACCATCACTGTAAATGTAGTTTTCCTCACATTTGTATATACTCACGAATATACTAAAAGCTTTCCAACTCAAATACTGTCTAGCATTTCAAACTTGTACAGGCCTCTGGTGAGACACCTCCAGAGAATCAAAATTTCAAGCTAATAGTCTAAATTTGCTCAGTTCAGAAGTCAGAAAAGCTGAAATGGAGGCACAAAAACTGGTACCAAGAATGTAACTATCAAGAACATTGGGAAGCAAATGTCAGTTGCAGAACTGGCCTGATTTAAGTTAGGTTTTGGGTTTTTGGTTCTTCTTAAGAAATTTTCCTCAGCTGTTTTTCCTGTTCCAGGGGAATTACACCATATTACAGGACATTTATACTCTGCTTTACTTACACTTTGATTTCAATTTGTCTCATTATGTTACCGATTTTCAACATTTGCTTCTACTGAACGAACAGGACAGTTACAAGCCAGTTAAGTTGCTAGCTAGACTGTCACTTATTAACTTATTAAGTCTCTCATAGAAACCTCAGCCAAAACTTTAAGAATAAAGACCTGATCATTACTAATTCTTTTGGTATTCATTATGCTATTAGTCACAGAGCTCACTCATACATTTCCAAACTTCAACACAATCATTTCAGGATGAAGAGTATTATTTTTTTCCCCTTCTTAATAATTTTTCCTTGGCATCACATTTCATATCCTTTCTGACTACCAGGAAGGTGTGGTTTGGGGGTTTTAGGGGCTTGAGTTGGGCTTCAGTCTTTATTTTTTCTTTTCAGAAACACAACTTTACCAGGGCTATTTCATCTATAAGATAATGCATTTTCAACTGATTTGTTTATCTTCATAACACATGCACAGCTCAATGAGGCTAAGGGATCAAGTTATATGACATCATGGTGCCAAAGGAATAATTGTCATTTGTTTGTGCAGTCCTCAAGAAAAGTCTGTAGCTTGAAATCACACACAGTGCTGCACTGACAAAATATACAGTAATAGAATATAATTGTGGGGAAAAAAAACCCCACCTTTTTTTTTTTTTTTTTCATTTGGGAGTGGTATAGAGAGGACAGAGGGCCTCCGCTCCCTAAGTCTGTCATTCGGTCATATTCTGTGAAATGGTTTTGTTTGCAGACACGGCTTTTCCCCCTGAATAGTTGTGAGATGATCATCCTTTTCCCCAGGACAACTTAGGCAACTAAGACTATTTTACAGTCTGCTCAGCAAAATCCTTCATCACACTGCAACTGCTACCCAAATCGAGGGTTGAGCAGCACTAAGCAAGCTGTCTTGAAGCATTTCTGCAGCAAGCAGTGCTATACCTGTACTAGACCAGCAGTGCCCATGAAATAAAAAAAAAAAAAAGCCAGAAATCAGTCGTTTGAATCGCAAATTCCCCTCCTGGGTTTCACTTTAGGGACGAGGAAGCTCCAAAAATAAGACATCCCTTCAGCATTTTATAAAGCTGACTTCAGCTGCCAAAGGATTCCTCTGCAGCAACAGTGAGAAAGCTTTAGCCTCAAGCAAAAAATTCACTGCAAACGAGCAATCATTAGTCAGCTGCATTTTTCATATAATTACTGGCAGTGAAAAAGCAAGCATGCAGGTTGCTGGAAAACAAGGTCTAACTACTTCCACCCAAACAGAACAGAAGCTGTTCACATAAGTTTTAGTGGGGGAGAGGGAAATCCTCAGTGCTCCCCTTCTTTCTATGACTGATTACAATCTGCTTTTTTCTATAAAGCACATTTATTGTGGGAGTTTGATTTGAAAGAATTTCAAGTAATTTAAACTTTGGCTGCAGGCATACAGATCATTTAAAAACTGATCTTCAAGTGTTTCTACATGTTAATAACGTTTCTGGTTGGTGCTATAATCAACAGTCTTAATTCTCAACCTACCAACTCAAATATTCAATACACTGAATTACCTAGGATGAAATCACATAGTATAAAGTTATTCAGACCGACAGCAAACCCTGTGTTAGCAGTTTTGGTACAACACTCTTGGACAGGGGAGGTTTAGGGCTCTCAGGTTTCTTTAGGGGTAACTGTCAGCCACCCTTAGATTTTTCAAACTATAAAAGTGCTGAAAACAGCCTGCATTGTGGTGGTTTAAATCAAAGCACAAAAAAGTTCAAATTGTCTTTTCTTGATGGATCAGGATTCATCTGTCCTGCCTCATATTTACAAAGCATGTTATTACCCCACATGCACTTACACATGATCTCACTATCTGCATCTTTTAATTATTATTGAAGATGAGTGACAGAAACACAATCTGGCCTTAAAGACAGTAAATCAGGAGGTGTAAATTCAGATCCATCCTTTCTGGAATTGAGGTGCAAATGCAAAATGTACATTCCTCTGGGATTTTGAAAAGTGCAAGTGCCAGCTCGCTCCATTTTGGTATCTCTTCACTGGCCAAAGAGCCTCCCACCACCAAAGTTCTCATCACATTTCAATACCCTTCTTGAAAAGGTAACTGGGCTTGGGACAAGCCAAAAATAAAACAAAATAAAAGCCAGTTTTATTCATAGCAAATGGTAAAATTTTTGATGAAAAGGCTTACAGTGTTACCTTGTAAATCTAAGTGCTAAGCTTGCTCAGATCACAGTGCTGGCAAGAACTTGTCAGCAACACAAAAAATACCATCTGAGTGTAAGAACATTGTTCACCACTAATGTTTAGTTAAATATGCACAATTTTATTTATTGAAGAGATTAGGACAAAAACATTAAACCAAATACATGACAAAGCACCAGAGGCAGTAAAACCCCACCATGCACATCACCAATCTTTCCTCCTATAAGGTACTTACAAAATAAAAAAAAGTCCTTCTTGACACAGCACCATCTTCAGAGTGTAAAAACATTACTCCTTTATATTCTTAGTTACCAAAATAGAACCAAGGCAGGTCAGCTGCAGCTAGCTTTGTCTCTTGATAAAGAACTGTGAAACATCCTCTTGAGAGTGGGACCATAACTTTCCTGCAAGGCAGGCAAATAGCATCCATACGTCAAATGCCAAGTAGCTGTACGCACATGCCACATACTATAATTAAGCACAAATTCAAGTAACATTTACATACTACAGAGTCCACATGTACCTACCCAAAAAACATGACCACTTCACAAAACGTATACAGGCAGTAATATCAGAACAACTGAGGTACTGGAAACACAAATATTTATGCCAAGAGATTTCAGTATCATACAGCAATATAAAAGCAGTAATAAAAACATTTGCCAGTCTAAATCAAATAAAGCTATCTAGGAAAAAAAAAAAAAAAAAGAAGCTAAATAAAAAGTTATTTAGGGACAGAAATACCTGAACAGAAAAGAAGTGTGTTAACTACAGCATGTAACATGTCATCCCAAGTCAACCCGTAATTGAAGTACTGGCTTAATACATCACTACTGTGACATTTTCTTCAATAAATAGAATAAGTCTTGACAATACAAAAGGTGCATATTACTGTGTATGTTTCAAGAGGAATATCTGTAATATAAATGTTCAGCTTATTAATACCCTCTTATTTCTTAATCTGGACATAAACAAAAATCAAAACCAAACAACTCTTTTCCCAAGTTGAAAGGAATTCAAAGAAAAAACCCACAATACTCTTCTTCAATAATAAAGAGCCCTCTATTTACATGTGGGCCAGTCAGTAAAGAAGAGGTTGGTTCTCAAAGAAACGGTTAAGGGCTTTCTGCCCTCTCTAGTCATATACGTGCAGCATGGCAGATATGGAAGCCAGTATCTCGTATCTTTAAAAAAAAATTATACAGTTTTCTTCTTTTTTTCCCCCCTTATAGCAGTAATGCATCTGGAAGTTCGAGTTATAATAGCTTCCTGCAACAAACCATTTGACACAAAACAGAACAGCCTGTTAAATGACAGTTACTTCCCCTTAAGGGAACAAAGCATTAAAATGTCATTTCCTGACAAGAATATTAAGTCGTTTATTTAGAAGAAATGAGTTGAAAATAGCTATCAAGAGACATGAACTGAAATTTTGTTTGTTTTTAGCACCCACTTTTCATGTCCGTCTTTGTGCATCTAATTTTTTTCTTATATTAATCCCATTAATTATTAGACATCCGATTAAAAAAAATGTTAGCCAATTGTACTTTCCCTGAATAATGGCTGAAGTTAAATATCTAACAGTGCGATGCCAAGATGTGAGCTGAGGCAAAAGAGTTTCTATTTGTCGTGAGTTACCACTGTTTTTAATGGAACAGAAACAGGAGTGATACAGCTGCACCAAAATTGGCATGTGCAGTCTCCTTGGCTCCAAAAAGGTGAGAAGCTACAATTGCTCCATGCTGCCTTTTCTCCTCCAAATCAATCTAACCTGATAGCAAGCTCCCCCCGCCCCCCCAGTCTGTCCCCATGCTACATTTGTTATATTAGCTCCTTGTGGAGGTTCCTTCTCAACCCAAGGACCTCTGAGTGTCTTTTGCTACCAAGCTAGGCTGATGCAGGATGTGACTTAACGTGGTCAGGAAGGGCTCCTTCATGTGTCCATCTCCAGGTTGTGTACCTTCTGAACACCAGTCTTTGTGCTCAGTTAAAGAATGGGTCCAAGTCTTCTTCCATGTTGACATCAGGCACCAGTTGATCTGATACTTCCTTAGCACCATATCCTGAATTCGATACATTAAAATCTGTAGAAAACCATGGATGGTCCAGAATTTCCTGTGAAGTCAGCCTTTCTGATGGCTCCCGACGCAGTATGCTACGTATGAGGCATTTTGCCTTGGGGGATAGAGTTTCTGGAATGTTAAACTGCCCACGACGGATCTTGCTGAAGAGGGAACTAGGCTCAATGTCATGGAAAGGATAGCGTCCAACTAGCATGGTATAAAGCATGACACCTAGACTCCATACGTCCGCTGCTTTGCCAGAGTAGCTGCCATTTGTGTTCAAGATCTCTGGACTCACATAGGCTGGGCATCCATGCTTATCAGAAAGAGAGTCATCATTTCCTCTTAAAATATAAGCATCTTCTAGGCTTTCCAATTTCACTCTAGTCCTGCGGGCAAAAAGAAAACCAAAACATCAAGGTAAGCAAACATCAAACACAAATTCCTGGCTGTTGCAATTACACGGTTACAAGAGTCACACTCTACAAAATTCAACAACCACAGAAGTGAATCAGTTTAAAATCCCACTCGCAGTAGTTACAGATAATTGATACCATCTCTTCTATACTGGTTAGAGATATTAGAGACAAATAGGTAATACTGTGTAACACATACAGGTACAAGATTTCAAATATATTTATGTCCCGTAAACTCATTAATAAGGTGTTAAAAAGATGAAAGGAACTGCCGTATTCATGCTTTTGCTTAATTTTAAATAAATGTGATTTCCAAAAGGACATATAAACATTAAGACTTCTTCTGTGTTGGCTGCACTCTAATGCACCCATGAAAGACTCATGCCCAAATACAAATCCAGCCCTAACTACACAGGGTTATTTTGATACCTTCATGCTGGCAAGCCGCTCCTTGCACCTGTAATTCCACAAGGTTTAACAGGAATAAAATGGTCACCCTCACCCTAAATGATACCTCTAACCAACCAATATTTTTCTTTATCCCAGCATTAAGGAAGAGCAATTTTAACAGATTTCAGCCTTCCCAAAGAGACTTTTGGGCAAAGGGAGATCAGGTGAGCTGAACGCTGCAAAGATTAACAGCAAGCTTATCTATCCAGTCAAACCAGAAGAGCTCCTCATATTGGAATGAACAGAGAGGCTAGCAGACGACTTGCAAGGAGATGACAGGGATGCCTTATCTAGACTTCAAACTCCTGCCTGCAAAGCACGGTGAACTCGTCACTGTGCTGCAGTAATTATCTCTGCAAGACAATTTTCTTCCCTTATGGATATCACACAGGAGCAGAAAAAGTGATGCAGAGATGCTTGTCATAGCACTAGATGAACATAACCTTTCTTTTCCTTTCAATTCTCACTGCTGGGGTCTCTATCTATACTTAAAAATCTGTCCCTGTTGGAAGCATCCAAAGGATTACCAATTACCCTTTAGACTATTTGCCAGCAATAGATGGTTTTGAGAACAGAATCACTATAATGCAACAGGGTTTGTCCAGTGCCTCTGGATGGCAGAGTGACCCAGCAGCAGTGCAGGCTTTCTTTTCAACAACTTGGAATCGTAACTCAATTTTGGGTATTACTGTCCTCATCCTTCAACCCCACTGGTCTCTTCCAATCACCCTTAGCCTTGTGTTATGGCCATGTTTCCATACCACAGACATTCACAGGCAGGGACTGAATTTCATCCCAGAAAGTACAACTCGTGTCTCTTGACTAAAGCACATAATTTAACTGGCATTAAAACAGACAAGAAGAGCCCTGTATTTTAAATGTTTACTGAAGACAAGATTGCTTGGGCTTGAGCTCCAAAAGACAACCGGGCCAGCTTTGCCTTAGACTTGGTTCCAGGGCAGCTCAGCCCTATCTTCTTTGAACCAACAGAAGAGCATTTTACTCCGTGGAGTACTCTTGAGGCAACTGTGCTGTAAACTCTCATAATGACACTTGGACCTTTTCAACAGCTACAGACATTTACCAGCAGAGGTGAAAGCCCCTCTGGCAACATGCCCCAAATGAGGAAGTCATAAATACAAAATTCAGAATACCTGGCTCCTAAGCACAGTGTGTCAGGGCAGCTCCTTCTCTCCTCAGATAGGCCAGTGTTTGCTCCTCCAGTTTGATGCTGATGGGCTTTGCTCAACACACCTGCTTCCTCATTAATTACCCACTGCCGGCCTAACAGCACTTCTGGCCATGGACAATCCTCTCATTAACACTCAAACAATACTTTACAGCAGCAATGCCTCACACAGGAAGCTGGCTGCAAGGAGAATCTTAACTACAATTACCAAGACCACAGCAATTTCCCTCTGTACACAGCTCAGAGGGTCCACAACAGGACAGTGACTAGAGAACAGTCTTTCACGGTGCTCAGATTCGACTGTTCGTGCACCTGCACAGCATAGGGAGAGCAGCAAGGAGAAAAGCCCAGAGGGAAAAAACATGCCAAGGAGGGCAGAGAACAGAGTAGAGGAAATGAAAGGGAAGACAGGGACATGAGCTGTGGTTCCATTTGCATTGCCTACCTCAGTTTTTCCACAGAAAAGCATGTGTAGCAATAAAACAGAGGCCAGCTACTCAAACATGCATTAAGTCACTGAACTGCCAGACAGGAAAGCATCAAGTCACTTCTGCTAACTTACAGAAGCAGAACACAAACACAGGGAGCAGGGCAGAGCATGCTATTTATAAACAACTTCCAGGAGGGAATTCACCCCCCACACACTCGCTCCCCTGCCATCCCAGTGTCAACAGTGTAGGGAAACGCTGTTTACTTTTCTATCCTGCTTTACATTTCTGGGAGTTGCCAAAGAATTTCGAAGAACAGTTCAATGACAAGCTTTTATACTATATAAAATTACTGGAATTCCCTAATCTCTCATTTTTACAATGCATATAGTACAAAACCACAGAGAGCAGATTGCAAGGTGTGTCAAAAAATTCATCTTTTCTCCAAGAGGAGAAATAATTTCTTGATAATAAAAAAGAAGCAGCACACAAAAGCCGTATCCTCATCTTGCTTTCCTTGCAAGGTGCTGCAGCCTCCACGCACGCTGCAGTGGGTTTTGTTTAAGCAAGCAAATGGAAGAACAGCTGGCCCTTATCTGCCTGCTCCTCCGTAAGCTGTGGCCAAATGAAGAAAACACTCAAACCAGGTTTTTCATCCTGCCAAGCTGACAGGCTTTGAGGAAACAAAAGGTCCCAAAGTAAACAGAAACAAAACCTTCACTCCTTCTCTTCAGACTCCAAACGCTCACCCAGAAACACCCTTGTGTGTGAGGTGAAAGTGGTGAAATGGCTCCTCTGCAACCAGTGCAGGTACGGCACTGAGCACCCATTTCCCTCCCAGACTGCAGGGCCTGCGTCTCCCGAGCACATAGTGCCAGGTGCATGGCCTCAGTGTGACTTTCTACCCTCCCAATTACACCCAGAAGCAACTCGGGTGTCCCTGGTTTCATTGGTAAGGTCCGGTGTCTGCATTAGGTGACAGCACTGGTTTGCCACCCTTACAGCAAGGAGAGCACAGGAGACCGGGCGGGGCTGGCCCGCACCACGGCTCGCCAGCTCGGCACGGCTGGCAACAGAAAGCACTCACGAGATGGTTCTGCCAAGGGTCCCGGCTCAGCTCTGCTGGTGCCCCTCACCACCAGCCAGCACTGGTGCTGGGGAGACCAACTCCAGCCCGTTTTCAGACAGGCAACTTCACCCACCTCAGCCTCCCGCGAAGAACAGCCTGTACGGTACTACAACTGGGCATCACACAGGTGTAAATGGCAAGGCTCACTCCCCTCTTAACAGTCATTTCACATTTTTTTCAGGCAATCAAAAAGGAGCAGCCTGGCTCAGGAACTGCTATTTCCCACTGTGCAGCACCCCTCTCTGTGAGAAACAGCTTCCAGCTCTGGCTGGCCTTCCCTTCCTCCACATTTCAAGCATTACCTAAAAGAGCTGTTTTCTACAAGCAAGAGAGCTTTGATTTTTTTTTTGGAGCAGAGGGGGGAGCAGGGGGAGTGTGGAGGGGAATGGGAAAGAGGGGATTCTGAAGTCTAAATACACAGAAATGCAGAGACATGCTGAATGAGATGCAATCTCGCTCTCCCCCACATGCTCTCCCTCAGAGGAAGCACTGAAATCAAATACCCAGGGAAAAGAATAAAAGCCAACAACAACAAACAGACCCTGAAAACTGCAAGTAGATTCTGAGAATAAGAACCTCCACAGCAAAGGGGGCGGAGTGCATCCAATTGCAGATTAACCAGACAACACTAAATTTGACATTTGCTAGGCAAGGGACAGACAAAACCAAACATGAAGATGTGAAATCACAATCAACTTTGAAGTGCCTCCCATCACAGCGCAGAAAAAGGACAAACAAAAATAATTATTTTTTTTTAAAGTCACTTTTCTAAAAAAAACCTCATTCTTTAAATAATTAACTCATATTAGTCAACTGAATAATCCCTACAAGAAAAAAGGTTTTCCAAAAGCACCAGCATTTGAGTTCGACAAACAGTTGCAACAAAATTAATCCCTAAAGTTCAAATGTAAGCTACTGCCACAGCCGGATGAGAATCACTTTGTACACATACTGTAGGGCAACAATGACTTTTGTCAAGGCTTACGTAATTACAGTACATAATTTCAAGTTTTAATGCAGACCCTGAATAAGCACTTGGAAAAAGAGCATTATGCATCTATCAGATCATTGATAAAACACTGCATTAGTCTAATGCATTAAAAAAAAAATACAACTCTGAATCATGGCTATTTAAAAAGGGGAAGCTATTCTGTCTATGAATGCTTTCCCATTACTGGTGAATGAAACCACAGAAGTGCAATCAGAGGGCAGCAGCAGCACTCGGACGGGAAATGCGTCTTTGTCCCCATAGAAACCGTCAGGGAAACCCACGGAAAAACAATACCACTCTGAGTTTCTTATCAATATGCCATTCATTACTCGACTGCATTCAGACTTTGCTCTTCAGAAATGTAACAAAACCTAATCAATTAAACGTCTTCCAGAAGATTCTTCAATGCAATCTCCTGCATTAGCACCCATCTCTGGCTTTGTTGCAGGTCCTACACTTTTTTCCGACTGATTCACATTATTCCTCCCTGCAAAGCTTAGGGACTACTGGCAAACTGCTATCCTGCCTTTTGACACTGAAGCCAGGGCAGTAAGAATCCAGCATTAACACCTGGTCTCCAAAAGAAAACACAATTTCCATACTAAAATCAATGGAATTATTCAGAGGGCTCTAAGCCCATAAGACAGGAGAAAAAAAAAATAAATCTGAAACATTTAAAGCAGAGACATCAACAGATAGTCTGAGTTTTTCAGAGGAAAATATCTCCATTATAGTGAATAAGCTGTCAGTAGTAAAGGAGCCTATGCCTGAATTAATGAAAGCAGTTGTTTCTAATCTGTCCCCAAAGCCATCTGTGTGAGAAAAAACACCTGAACCACAGGTGAGCCACCATTACCATTTTGGGAACAGTAACTTGCAGACCAGACCCACAATTTTTGCACAGCGAGACTCCCCATATGACAGCTGCATTGAGAGGAGACTGAAGGAGCCATCCTGATATGGACACTCCCAATACACCATCCACTTGTTACTCAGGCTGGGTCAAGTAAGATGATCCAGATTTATAGATTTTATGCAGACACCAGAGATCAGGAAACAACTGTCACTTTCATCTGAATTTCCATTTTATTATGATTGCAAGTAAATATAAAATGGCAATTTCTAAAGGTGCCTCACAATATTCCCCCACCATGAAAACTGAACGCACTCAAGTAGTGTTATCTCATATTTCAACATTACTCTGACTGAGGCCAGGAATGTCTTTCCCTAGGTAGAGGCACTCATGCCATTGACTGCCCAGTAGACCAGGGATTGCTCCTATGTGGCCAATAATTCACAGGTCATTTAATCAAGGTCAGTTGCTCACACCCCATCATAAAGATGAGAAGAGCATGCACACAATTAGAGTCACAAGAAGGCAAAAAAAAAAAAAAAAGGGAAGCTTGACATTGGAAACAGTTACCCTTTACTAATTGATATTTTTTTTTTTTAACTAAGGGATTCTCTCCTAAATAATGCAGAAGTAAGCTGCCGTCAGGGAGCCAGTGAGACAAGGAAGGCAGCTAAGGAACTCTGAGCAGATGATTTGCAGCTTGGTGCTAGGACTTGTTCTGAACTCACAACTACCCATCTCCTCCAGGGGCACGAGGCTCCCAGGATAAGGGGTGGGGGGGATGAATGTTATGCCATCGGTTTAAATTCTGCTCCTTTCATCAAAAGATCCCTTTCCAACTCATAACAGCACAGAGCACAGGAGTTCACCACACAACATCCTACACAACTTCAGGGAAGAAAAAAACCAAATGCTGCACAAAGGCTGTCAGACAAACAGTCTCTTGCATAATGAAACAGGCTCAAGGATATGTTTCGAAAGACAACTGGGACTTGCAGGCAGCACAGGTTTAGAGGATGAACCTTGTTCCTAAGGGAAGGTTTCTTCACTGGTACTTCCACAGAATGAGGAAGCCTCTAAAAATTACATCTTCCCCACCCTTCCTCCACAGGGATGCTACCAGCACACTCAGCCCTGCCCACACCTCCTTCCTGACATGCAGTACCCAGCAACTTAGAGTTTTTAACTTGTTCCTTTTTTTTTTTTGTTTTGTTTTTTTTGTGTGTGTGTTTTTGGTGTTGTTTTTTTTTCCCTACGGAATTCCACTTAAAAATACTCTGACGCACCTCCGGGAAGGGCTGGTGCCCCCAAAGACCTCAGTTTTATAACACTTAAATAGGATTGCTGGGAACAGCCTGTCGTGTATGCCATATAATGCATTTCTTTCATACCATTATTACCTAAGGAGAAAATGTGTTCCCCAGAAAGCAGGTAGGGTAGTGATGCATGTGTTGGGGTACAGACTCTGAAATCCAATGGAGATCCTTCCACAGAGGGCCTTCGTTACAATACTCTGAGCAGTCCACTTTTTGATAAGCATCTGGCTCAGGGCAGCTACTTCACCACCTCACTTTTATCTTTTTAGATCACACTGCAGATCAGAGCTTTAAAAGGCTCTGCTGTCAACCATATGCTGTGTTCACCATCTTTTCTAGGTCTTTTCATATGACACATGATGAAGCTCCACAGGGAGGGAAAGGAGACCACAATTTTATTCTGTTAACATAACTGAATGTTGTGAAAACATCTGTGCACTTTCCGAGCCTGTGATGGGTGCTCAGCATCTCTAAGACAGAATCATGCCATTATTTCACAATCCTACTGAAAACCTTTTGCTTAGATGTCTGCAACTCGGTCTCCAAGCAATTCACATCTACCAAAAAGCAGGTGCTTAAGATTAAATAAGTCCCAGGTTGGCTCCTGTTTACAATCTCCGCCTTTTCTCCCCTTCCCCAGTCTGAAGTAATCTCCCAGTGCGACAAGGGCAGCAGAAGAATTTCCCTCTGACAGTCCACTGCAGCTGTGCCTAGCTGGGCTTCTGTCTCCCTTCCTCACCCCCAGCACAAACATCCTCAGTCTCCATCAAAAGTCAAACTGGAGTACTTCGCACCAAGTCTGTTGATGGAGGTTTTCAGGTCTTCAAAGTAACCAGCTGTTGAACTCAATTTGAAATGTCCTAAAACACATTACTCCCAGGGACTGCAAAGCACCTTTTATCAGAGAGATCAGTTCTGTGATGGGCATCTCAGGATAGCCCCCAACCATGACAGCCAACACGTAACACAGAAATGACATGAAAAAGTAAATGAAACTCATACCAAAGGACAGCACAGTCCAGGTGTAAAACCTCCTGCAAACTCCAGCATTGAGTACAACAGCAAAGGTTCTTTCATCGTCTCACTGAAGGACCTTGAACTGACTCAAGATCCATTTGAGCTCGATCTTCATCACAGGGCCAGCCGATTTTCCCTTTAATTTACAACCTTAGGTGCAACACTTAATCTCTGTGACTATCTATGCCCTCAGGAGGAGAGTTAAGCACTTCACAGGGCTGGTGTGACTTTCAGCATCTGCAGGCAGTGTACCTCCTGCATCCCGCTGGGAAGGCCACTACACACACCCAACAAATCCAAAGTGCTCCCAGGAACACAGTGAGAAAACGAGAAACTGAGTAAGGAAACCACATAGAGGCAAAAGGGGGCATGAACCCTTCAGTGGAAACTAGTTGTGCAACCACTTCATCTTCTATCCTAAGCTTGACAGCACAGATTTGGTGCCTGTGAAGAAATTCGCCTTCCTCCCCATATTGCAGGAATAATAATTTCTGGTTTGAAATCTGACCTGTGACTCCCCACTGTTGGAGAAAGTGTGCTCTTTGGTCCTGTGGCCCCATTCAGGGTAGTACTTAAATGATAAAACAGATGAAGACTAGTTTTATTTCTAAATCTTCTGGTATTTAAAGAGCACTCCTATTTTGTTTGATTTTCTTCTACTTTAGGACTCTCTTTCTAGGACTCAGAGAAAGTGTTATCTTACCTCTTCTCCATGCAGTTGTGAGGAAAACAGCACGTTCTAACACCACAGTGAAAAAGCTGCTGATCACATTACAAATGCTGGGGAGGAAACTTATTGTTAACTATAAGAAAATGAAAGGTCTTTGGGGGAAAAGGTTGATACATGCATTTGTATTTTTTGTGGGATCAGGTTTGTATCATGAGGATTGCAAACAACATAACTAGGTCACCTTAAAGCATCATCCACTCAAAGCTGAGAAATTCTGGAGGAAAAAAGAAAAAAATATTCTAGGAAAACCAAGTAAATATGTTATGCTAACACAGGCTTCCTAAATTAGTGTATTGTACTGGCTGCATTCCCCTGGCACAGAGCAAAGAGTGTCAAATTGTATTTATTTTTATTGAATCCCACCTGCCTCATATTTACGCAAAGAATACAGGAAAATTACAATATCTAAATACCAAAATTATTTTAATTTTCCCTTCAACAAGTATGATGAATGTACAAGGTCTTTAAGCTTCAAATATTACGACAGCTAATATTTTAATATAATTAAAGGCTTAAAAATGCACTAAAGAAATTAATAATTCCCTGACAGCAGAAATGTTCTTGTATGAAGCAAACCACTGAAACAACCAACACTGAAATGCTTCATTTAATTCTCAGATCTTTGAGGTGGCTCTTTCTCAAAGCATCTGCTATGTATCAAACTGATGAGCTACTTTATTATATATATATACTTTATATACTGTGTATAGTGCTATATTTAGCATAACTCAAAAAAACCTGCCCATTCTGCAATATCATTATGGGACACCAGCCAGGAGAAGGGTACAGTTGCTCTGTCCAAGGGCCTACTATGAGAATAGGCTGTACATGGAAAACAGTAAATACCATGCCATGAACACAGAAAAAATACTTCAAAGCAAGAGCCTCACAACATCAACACTGACCTGGCTTAACACCCAGGACAAAAAATAATTAACATGACTGGAAGCAGAAAACATACAAGACCACATGTTTTATCATAGTTCACCTACACTGTTTTGGATTCCAGTTTTATTTTGAAGTCTAAGGACACAATTTTTGAAGTATTCAAGTATCTTAGAGGTACTTTGGAAAGTCTGTTGAGACTCAGCATGGCAAGTCCGTGTTGTTTTCCATATTTTCAGTGTTCTGGAAGTCACTGCATTCATTTAATGAATGTGCTGCTGCTTCCTAACCCAGTCTTACAAAACATTTCCAGCCATGCTGTAATGTCTTAGAATTTCTGCTTCATCAAGATGAGCTGCAGGTTTATGGAATTTAACTCTGAAATTTCAATACTACAAGACTGGCTATTTCTCCTACAGCTAACATATGGATCCATAGGCACACCTCCCTCTAAAAACCACAACCACACAACCTTTTATACAAAACAAGAAAACGCGTGTGGCAACAGCACATGGAATGCAATGTACCGTATCTTAAAACTTCCTGCAGTTCAGGATTTAAAAAAGGCTACAAATTACCTTGAAACACAGACAAATTGCTTCTGCTTCCACACTGGAAATTTGAATTTCATTTTAAGTGCTGACATACTTACACACGTGCAGCAGTGGAACACACCATCACACAGTCCATCCAAATTTAGCACATTAAAAGAATGTCACTAGTAAGATCAGGACCCCTACGAAGTGCTTGGTTCTACCAGCCTCCAAGGATACTTCATTCTTACCTCCCAGTTCATTACAAACATCCCAAGGCATAGTGATTTGCAACATCCAAATAACATGCATTCTTAGCAGTGACATCAGTAGAGGCAAACAGCACTCACATTGCTGCTAGATCAGGAGCCTGAATCTTTGTAAATTCCTGCTGTAATTTAGATAACAGGAATGGGGTAAGAAAGAGTTTCAACACCGCATGCAGGAGCTCTGTTTTTATATTGAACTACCAGAATATCATTAGGATCAATGGAAAGAGATGTACTAAGAAATGCTTTAATTGATTTTCTTTTTTTAAACAAATGGAACTGCTTCCATATATCCCTCACATTCCCTCTGGCTCCTCCAGTCTGGCAGCTCTCAGCTAAGAGCAGACAAGCATCGTTAAAAAAAAAAAATAAAAAAAAATAAAAGCAGCAAGTTTTCCATTCATGTGTTGCCTGCATGCTGCATTTCCCATCTTTTTTTCTACCAAAATAAAAGCTGTGCGAGTCTTCAAGACAAGACAGCTTCAAAGTGGTAGGTACCTAAAGTGAACTGCAGAAAAATAGCCATGAAGAAATAGGAAAAGAACTACCAAGAAAGAGCTCCACTGAAGAGCAGGCAACACACAGCAGCAGAGTTCACACACATTTCTCAAAACATCATTTTGATCTCTTTTTCTCACTCCCTGGTTCATTACAAGTACCAAAGAGCAAGGGATGGTGCAGCAGCCGTCCCCCAGGCACTGCTGCTCACGGCAGCTCCTGAAGGGCAGGCTGCTCAGCACACAGGCACCCTCACCAGCAGCTTCAGCGAGACATGGGTTTGGAGGAGGGCAAGCAACACACAAACACCTCTGTGAACTCGGAAGGACCAGGGAGATTTTTCAGCCTAAATATAGCAGCAGATTGAAAGTGATGACTGATTACAGTCTGATGATCAGAGCATGTGAAAAAAGACAGTCACTGCTCTTTGGTTCTATTTCTATCGCACAATTCATCTGTGTTTATTTAGCAGAGAAAGGATTACAATACCTCTCTACTTACAAACCAACATTACATCCGAAGAAAACCACATTATGATTATCTTAAAAATAACCTATTTGACCTTTAAAGCATATTATTGTATAATTAGAAGACAGTACTCAAAAGGGAGTAACTGTGTGATATTGCAGAGGACAGTTACATTAAAAACATTCATAAAAGCCAACACTGCTATTATAGTACACGCCACTTTTCTTGGGTGGCTGAAGGATTTGGCCCTCTGCCTCATGTTGCATTCAGTTCCTAGTAAGCAGCAGGGTAGGAGTTCAGCTGTATTCAGCACAGACCCACGTCTGCTCGCACTGCACTGCTCTGAGCTCATACTGCCTTCCCTTGGAGGAGCTTTTCCAAGTCCTGTTCTTCATGCAAAACCACCTAAGTTACCATATATCCCCAGGAAAAAAAATCCACTGTAACATTGGATGTTATTAGCTACAACAGAAAACAATTCCTCCCTCAACTATTTTGTAAAAGTTTCCTTCTTATCTTCATCAGAGGTGCTATAATGGTGCTTAATTATTAAACTGGGGAGCAAAAGTTGTGAAAATACAGTTTACATCTATCCGCTCTGCATTTTGCTATCAATGGACATTAAGCTAGTTTCATTTTAGGCTTTTTTATTTCAAAATGATGAAAGGGCAATCAAATATATTGGGTCTGCGGTAGAAAAATAAGAAATAGCTATTTGCTTTGCAGAGAATCATCTGAACTGCATTAAGAAATGAAAGCGTCTTTTATTTTTCAGTCCACAAATACAGTCTATTTTGAAAAACTCAGCTTGCAATAAAATTTAAGTAAAGAATATTTAAACCTGATAGATGGTTGCCATTTTTATATTAGGCCAGGAACTTCTCTTTCCTGAATTAATTGTGTATTAGTTTTTTTTAATTTTTGGATCACAGACTTCCTGAGATTGTAGAAAACTTATGTGCCTTGGCTATTGCTTATAACTTCCCTGAACAGCTCCAAATGGAATTAATATGCACTGGTTATTTTTAACTAAGTTCTCCAGAACATCCATTTCATTCTGCAGTAATTTGAACAGTTTTCAGACAATTTACAGAATTTAATTATAAGGGCAAAACACCTCCCCATCCTCTACCAAGATATGAAGAAGAACAAAGATAGGTTCTGCCCCCCATTTAGTTTCCTTTTTTTTTTTGTAATGGTCATCTTGCAATTTAATCCCTCTGTGAAAGCCTGACATTATTTATTGCTCTGATACCTTATGTGGAAGTTGCAAGTAAATTCATCATTCAAAACAAAGTAAACGGGTAACCACAAAGAAAGAGATAGTAAGTTCCACAGGTGCAACAGTACAGCTATACTTCCACACCAGAAATGGCACTTCAACAAAACACCCAGAGCATCCTTTCTTCTTTCCCTTTCTTCCCATACTCCTTCCCCAAATTATTTACACAGGAGGGTGTGCAGGGAGATATTTTTTATTTTAAAAATAAAATTAAAAAAAAAAAAAGTTCCGCAAGTACCACAACAGCTGATTCTGCAAACAAGCACCCAACAAGGCAGTTTTTAGTCTTAGTATGATTACTGACCACATAATACTCTTCGAAGCAGCCTCCAGACCCTTCCAGCATGGAAAACCAGAAGCTGACCTCAAAGCAGTCCTACAAAGAACATTTGGCTCTTCTTCCTTTTCAAGCCTCCTCACTGGAATGAGCCATTTCAGTCCCCCATCCTCTTTAACATACTGGATCTTATGCTCCCTTCCTCTTTTAACACCAGCAGCATTTACAACAGCTCAGCTCTTCCACCAGACATCCATTCAGAGCCTTCCTCCAGAAAACATCTCTCCCTTAGGAATGAGGGTACTTCTCTAAGTGGAGATGCAGAGGCCAAGCACTGATGCTACTATCACTCTATAATTACTTTACTCCAAAACCTAAGCCAGAAGGTAAAATGGCACATCCACCCCATGATCATGTTGCAAACTAATGGTACAGCGACAACGAAGGGCATAATGTCCTGCAGCTTTGAAATATTTGACCTCAGGCACCCCCTGACAAGTTTATCACCTGTAAACTAAGGGAGACTCTTACCTTTCTTCATCCTTGAAAATAAACTTTCGCAGCTTGAGATCTCGCAGTACCAGTCCACCATCATGGCAGTGTGCAACAGCGGAAGCTATTTGATAGAAGAGTTTGGCTGCCTCCTCTTCTTTAAGCTTCTTGCAGGTACGAACAAACGAATGCATGTCCCCATAGCTCCTTTCAAAGAACACATACGCTTTTGTCTCCCCAAGAATTATTTCAGTAATTTGGTTGATATTTTTATGTGCAGGCAGACAAAAACATGGTGCTAATAACTCCTGGTAGCAGCCAATATCAAACACCTGCAGAACAATGACAGTAAAGGCACAGTTAGCAACATGAAGGACGGTGAAGTCATGGTACATCTGTTAACAGAACCATCTCTAAGTACAATTTAGGCTGCTGCTGAAGCTGCACCGATGTAAACAGGATGTTACAAGCTCACGGTCCTGCGGACAAGACAAAACAGACTGTACAACCCCACAAAAAAGATACTGGTAACCTTGACAGGAAAGGCTAGTCTTCAAAACTGGTAGCAAGCATGGTTTTCTCAGCTAACAGCTGATGAAATTTAGAACGTAACCTAAATTAAGCTGTGAAGACCAGTGGTGTATAAGAGCAGTACTCAGAAGGAAACATGTTCATCTTTTGTTTTCCATCCAAATAAACTCATAGAAAATACAGCCAGTAGCTTTGTATTGGGAGAAGCTGTCACATTAAATCCACCCTGATACACATGCCTGCCTCTCTTGATTTTATTAACCCATTAAACCCTTAAGGATTTTCAGCTTTAAAGTACCATCTATTGCTATTCCTATTTACTTCCTGCCTTTCTTTCATCTCTGACAAACAGCAAAGCCACTTTCACTTTCCAAGTCTCAGTTCCACAATGGCTGTTTATAAGATCAGAAGGACAACCCGGGAAATAGCTCTGCCTGTTGGAGCGCAGACAAACACCCTTCAAAAGGCAAAGACAAAACCACCCTGAACCCTCTGCATTTCAATCAAGTGCTCCATTAAAAGCCAAGTGTCCCTTTACTACTAAGTATGTTACCACTGATCTTATGAATGAGCTGTAAGAATTAAAAAAGCTGCTGGGAAACCCAAATAAAAAGTTACTATAATCTACTGATGACGAATGAACCAGTATTTGAGTCAATTGAGAAAAGACCACATTACATGAAAATGAAAGACTTCATTGAGAGTAACAGAAGTCAGTGTGCTAAAAGAGACTATGAGCAAAATATCATTAGGAGTGACTTTTATTTCTAATTATACCTGATCCAGAGGACTACAAAGCAAGGAATTAGCATTTCCACCAGTATAAAAATGCAATTAATATGTAACTTACTCGTGGGTGCTTTGTTCCTTTGGTAAAAAGAATTTAAGGTAGTCATGTGTCCTTTGAACAGAACACAGAAATGAAGAACTGGTATAGTTCTCTATTCACTGTTTTAAACTGCAATTGTTTTTTCCTTTCTGTGTTCTAGCATTTGTGTACCAATACCAGGTATTTGTATCCTCTCCAAGAAGCAAATCTCTCCTTGCTTTCTCTAAAGCTTTAAAAAGCTTTCAAAACTGAGCAAAAGAGACACAGTTCAATCAAAATTTACCCGAGGCTTCAAAACATGAGTCATTTAATGCTTCAGAGAACAATCCTAGCAAACTCCTTCCACAGTAAAGGACTCAAACCCCAGGAAACCGGGACACCCCCTCCTCACACATTTCCTCCTCCCCTCACCCCATACCTGTGCTGCCATACTCTGGGGCACAGGGAAAAACAGCCTTAAAGGCAGACTGCCAAACAGCCCCTGCACATTTTACTGGGGGAGGATTAGCACCGAGGCGTTCTGGTGACATGGTGCGCCAGGGATGCAGAACCAGGGCGGAGAGGGGGTGTTGCTAAAATCTCTGGTGTGTAATTCATTCCAGAAGAGAATTCATTGACATTTGGATCTCAAAACTCGTAACTACTACACTATAAGTGAATGGTTCTTCTACAAAGCAGCTGCTATAAAATAAAATTTAAGCAGGAACATTCATGCAGCTCAAACCCTCATGTGAAAAAAACTCTCCTAACCAGATTATCCTGATGTAAATTAGTTACATTTTGTGGTTCTCAAACTATGTTAAATAAGTAGTTCTGGATATGTACCAGTACTGTGTTTGAAAGCGGGTAGACGGAAGCACTATCATACTGCTACAGTCTCGAATACCTTTTATAAAGGGCTTCTTTGTATCCCAGCCTTTAAGATCCCTGGCCTCAATTCAGAAAATGTCCAATAAGCTGCAGTTTGATTTAGTTCTCACTGGGAATTGGAAGTGAGAAGTTACCATTGTTTGGATGCCACAGAGTCTTGAAGCAAATAACGGCATCTGTACAGTCAGTGGGTGCAGCCAAATGAATCTTGAGAATCATCAGTATGTGTCTGTTATCCAACCCAATGTTTCTGCAAGCAATCCCTAAGAGCATCTTCAATAAGATACCAGAGAGCAGGTCTCTGCCGGCAGGCTACTTGACAAATAGTTGTTAGGATACTACAGGCATTTTAAAGCATGCATTAAATTAAGCCGAGTTCAGGACTGACAACTACGTGTTCACAAACTAGCAATTCAGGCTAAGATCGTATTTTTGGAGCACAACTAGCAGTGCCTCGCACATATGGAAAAACTGATACTATTCAAATGTCAAGATCAGCTCAAAAACATAGAGCTTACAGGGAAGGAAAAAAAAAAACCAAAAACCAACAGTCCACTCTTTCTGAGCTGCAGTTATGCTGTTCGTACTGTTATCAAAACAGTGCCTTAATCCTGCAAACCAAACAGGAAACAAAGAAGCGCATAGCCCCCGCTTTACCACTCGCTATGCAAGTTCACCTAGAATTTCATGCAGAGCAGCAGCTTTGCGGGATCTGTTTATTTCATGAAAAGATGCCAACGTCCTAGAGTGCAGCACTGTACTACTGAATCAAGCTGGGCTTTCATTCTCGAAATTCTCATGTTCTGTTTCAGTTTAGTAACAAAGCATTCAGTTCAGCATGCAATATTAGTCCTTTGCAAAGTAAAGGGCCTTTTTTACCCTAAATAATCACACAAAGTCCTACATTGCCTTAACATCTGGTTTTATAACTCAATCAGTAAGCATATTTAAATTGCCCTCTGAACTCCAATCTTTACAAATAGCAAGCAGGAGTAATTATTTTCACTTCTCTATTACAGGCTAGTCCATAACTTTTTATGAATCAAGTATGAAAAAGTATGAAATAATCAGCAATACTATTATTAATCCCTGGAATACTAATAAGCTATAAGACGTCTACTTTTCCATCTTGCAGTTAGTTTGACGCTAGAAATTTGCCAAATGGCACAATTCCGTGTTTTGGGAACAATACAAACACTGCAGCATGTGCAGCAAGATTGCAATTTGCTACGTAGTTATAAAAACTACTACTGCGTACTATTTCAGTTTACTGGACAGAAGTCTGGCTCGCTACAGACAATGAGAAACACAATTCGGGAACAAAGGATAACATTCCAACAGCCTGAAAAGAGAAAAGCATCCCTCCACAGATGGGCACGTATGTGGGTTTCTTTTTCCCACAGCTCACCTTTGAACAGCACGAGCAAACTGGGAGGAGGCAGAGACAAGCCAGCAGGCTACAAAGAGTGGGATAGCTATTTTGTCTGCACTTCTAAAACCGTAGGTGTACAGGTTTTATTCTTGCTCAGTTGTGCAGTGGGGGAGGATGCTGTTTGCAAACAACCTCCACCGTGAGGGAGCTCAGGCTGATTAATTAGATGTGGTTCTTTTTTTTAAAATCACCTTTAAGACAAAGCTGATGACAATCTGCCCTTCGCCCCCAGCTTCTCCATCCTCTTCCGTACCCCAACTCACAGAATCGGGGTCAGTAAAAAGAAAAATCGAGGAAGCCAGCAGGTCCCAACACCTTAAAATTAGCTGGGGATTCCCTACTCCATTTTGAAAAGTGAGAGCGGGGAAAACGAGGCTTTCGCCTGATCTGAACTCACGTTAAAACCTACTTCAAAAACGGCTATTTCCAGAACAATATCCCCCGGGGTAGAAGGCAGAGCTGGCTGTGGGCCACCGCTATAACGTGGCTATTGTCTGGAGAGAGGGAAAAGTTACAGGATGCGCCTTTAATCCTGTCTCCCTGCCTTTTGTTTCTCCAACGTTCAATAACTGAGGTATACGGCCGTGCTCGTCCTCCTGCGAGAAACGGGAAACCCACGCGCGACAGCGGCGAAACAGGGGGGAGAACAAGGAGAAGCATTACCTTGCAAACCAGCTCTTCGCCGCTGTGCAGATGTACGGCTCGGAAAACGTGGTCTCCCTCGAGAGGCTCCAACAATAAGTATTTCCCGATGCAAGAAACGCAATGCGACAAGTTCGGGGTCTCCGGCGGGCTCGGCGAGCCTAGATTCGGGCTAAAACTCTGGCTTGGCTCGATGGACCGTATGGACGAGAGCTCCTCAAAATCCTGGGTTTTATTCCGCGGTCTCCCATACCGTGCTATCGTGATAGGGGTTGACCTTTGTATGTTCATGAGTATGGAGAAGACCAGCCGAGACGCTGCACCGGAGCCCTGGCGTGGAGCGCGGTTCCTCGCCCGTCCAGCTGCGGCTGCCTTTGTGTGGCGGGGGGGGCGGGAGCGGGAGCGCGGCGGCGGCGGGCGACCAGCCTCAGCGCCGCGTCCTGGGCACAGGGAGAGAGCGCTCAGCCTGCGGCCCTTTGTTCCCGCCGCCGGCCGGGCGCGCAGCGGCGCGGAGCGGAGCAGCGCGGCGGCGGGGCAGCGGCGCCGGGCGCCGAGGAGGAGAGGAAAGGGAAGGACAGGAGAGAAGGGGGCGGCGCGGGGCGGCGCGGCCAGGGCTCGGCGGCCGCTGCTCCCGCGGGTCGCGCAGCGCGGGCGGTAACAAAAGGTCGGTAGCGCGGTGCGCGCAGCGGGACCGTCCTTCCGCTCCCCTACGGCCCGGCAGCGCCGCGCTGCCGCGGCCCGGCTGTAGATGGCGCGGGAGCCTCGCCGCTGGCGCCCGGGGCGCTCCGAGAATGCTCCGCGAAACAGCGAGGGAGCATTTAACTTGGGGGCCGACAAAGGAGAGGGACCGCGGCGGGAGGCTCGGCTGAGCCGCAGCAGAGCGCGGGGCAGCGCTCACCGCCCCGCTCCGCGCCGGCGGAACGGAGCGCGCTGTCGCTACCGCGACAGAACAAAAAGTGCAACCAGGGAATAGGAGAGCGCTCCCACGCTCCCCCTGCGCAGCGGATTTGTGAGCAGGGGCTCGCTGCCTTCGCGGCGTTCAATGGAGTTCACGCACAAAGAAAAGAAAAACCAGCGCGGCGACAAGCGGCCGAGTTCTTACTGCAGGGGCTGGGAGGGCGAGAGGCGAAAGGCCGTTGGGGGCACTCAGTTGTAATCGCTTAAAAAAAATAAATACAGGGAGCAGATTTTGATTTTTTGCTTTCCGCTTTGCGGGGGGGGGGGAGGGGGTAAGACAAGGGAAGGAGGAGAGGGGTGGCCGCGCCGCTCCCCTCCACCGAGGCACCGTCTCCCCCCACGACGTATCGGTGACTACTTACGTGGCGGGGACGCTGGCTGCCTCCGTGCTCGCTGCCGGCCGCCGCACGCCCGCACGGTGCCCAGCGCGCAGCCCAACTGCCCCGCCGCCGCCGCCGCGCCCGCCCCG
>JAWWES010000115.1:101815809-101861310 GCA_035583135.1 Lophotriccus pileatus | reverse complement strand
CCCGGCCCCGCCGCCCACCGCGCCGCGCCCCGCCCCGGCCGCCCCGCCCCGCCGCCTGTCCCCCGCCCGCCGCGCTCGGGGTAAACAAGGTGAGACGTCCTTCCGCAGCCCCGGCGAGCCCAGCCGGGGACTCAGCGGTGGTGTGCGGGGTCGGGGTTTTCGGGGTGCGTGTGCGTGCGCGTACCGGGATTGTGCGTGTTCACCAGCACTGTGATGCTGACTACGGCTCGCCCGCTGACACAGCTCTGGCAGGTCCAGCCTCCCAGGGGATTGCTCTTGCCGTTGGGGTTCAGATGATTTTCTTAATTGTAATGTCAAACAAATAAATATATAGGAATAACCTAATGGTATAGTCGCCCCTAAAAGCAGAGTCCGCCGGGCGCGGGTCCGGTGCAGTGTCGCTTGTGCGGTCCGGCTTTTTTTCTCAATGAAGCAATCGTTTTTTTCCGGGCAGCGCCGGTCCCCGCGTACTTAGGGGACCACAAGGAGTTGTTTCCCGGTGCTGTCGGGTGGGTGGAGTTCTCCCGGCTCCAGATTTGTCTTAATCCGTTCCCAGTTTAAAACGGGGGTGGGACGGGGTGAGGGGGGTTGAGTGGGAGGCAAGGGGAAAACGTAAACCTTTTCACAGAGAAAGCTATGAATGAGGCTGGTCTGTCTCCGCCCAGCACCACTGCAGGCTCCTGGGGTTTTTTTGGGTTTTTTTTGTTTTTTTGTTTTTTTGTTTTTTAACTTTGTCCCTTTTTTGTTTAAATAACAGGAGTTTGGATATATATTAAAGTTTGATGAGCGGCTTCCTGAACTCCTAACGAGCCTGACATTTAGTCCCTAGTTTTTATACGGTTGTTGGTGGTTAATTTCTTTAAATCCACAACTGAAAAATAAAACCTAAAAACCCCAAACCAAGACAAATACTCACACCTCTTCCCTCCATCAAAAAAAAGAGAGAGGAAAAAAAACCCCAAACAAACAAGAAAAAGACATGATGGTAAGAAGAGAACAGGGCTGTGGAGGGAGCACAGCTCTGTCCCACCTTTGCCGAGAGGACTGTTCATGTCTTCTCTTTCCCCACATCTGCACAGGGGAGGATCAGAAATATTAGAAGGGTTGTTTTGGGATGAACACCTGCAGGTTTGGGTGATGCCTCTCTTCAAGGGATAGGAAAAAGTGAGCGTGGTAATAATTAAATAACCCTGACGGAGAAGGTTGTCCTGTAGATGCTTGCTTTGGGGCACAGAAAAATACCTCTGAACAGGGCTCCAAAGAGGCTGCAGGGACTTTTCAGTCAGGGGCTAGCGTTTGCAGGGGAGACTTCAGAAGTGGCTGTGGTGAGGAGTAGCTGTCTCTCCACAGCACAGCACCAGCCTCATGTCTTGTCCTCCACACTAAGGGCTATACTTTACCCTGTTATACAGTTATAAGATAAATATCGCTAAGACAGGGTTGTCACGATCTTAAGTTTGGCATCGAGAAGTTGAGCCTCTGACAACAGAGAAGATTTGACCCTAGTGAATGTCACTTGAGTCCTGAGGAAGGACATAGAACCAGTAATCTGAACAACCTGTAGGATGACCTGCAGACCCATTGTTTGCTGTTTGCTGTAAGTGAAAAGGTGTTTTCCTCCCTTTCCTCAGTAATTCCCATCATCTCTGAATACTCTGTAACTTTTCAATACCATTTTTAGAAATGGGATGAGCAGTGCCGGATACTGAATCATTGCAAATAAGGACAAGCCATAAAGTTATGCAATACATTCTCCAGTATCACATCCTGTGATCCAAATCAAACATTCTTTTCTTAGTAGATGGCTTTTTACACAATTTTCCCTTCCTCTCCTGCTGCATGCTCCTTCTGACTATGACAAAACATGAGAGACCCAGTCTCTTGCATCAACCTTTGTTCTCTAGATGAATGCTTTCTGTTTAACTTTCTTAGTTACCCAGCATCAGCTGGAGTCACAGTCCCTAGCAACTCTGGAAAGGTTACTGAAAGCATCCAAGCCCAACAGGAGAAAGGAGTGAAAGGAGAAAGGGATGAAAAGTCTAGTTTGTCCTAAGGCTCTGGTTGGAAACTCCTGATTTTCTTCAGGAGTTTCCAACCAGAATTGTGATCCAAGTCTGAAGAAGTGATTCGGGGTAGAATGGGTTACCCTTGCCATAAATATTCAAGTTTGGAAGGAAGAGATTATAAATTTTGATTTAATTCTATCCTAAGAGGCATAGAAGGATAAATGTAGTGCAGAATGAGAGTCATCTATTCATGGGGTGAGTTTACTATTTCAGAATATATTAATTATTTCACTCCCTTTTCTATTGCATCCTTACGCAAGCCTAACACTTTGTAAACTTTGCTTCTGCTCTCAAATATGTCAATGAAGATATTGGCATTTTAGTCCAATGTTAAAGGAATAAGCTCTGAACGAGCAAACCACTTTATGTGCTTCATAGAGACATTAGGTGTACATAATCCTCTGCCTGTTGTTTTAGTCTATGTCAGTCAGTTGAAGTTGTAGAGCTAGATCAACATACAGCATGTGAGATGTGAAAAGGAATCAGGTCATAAAAGTCAGATCAAAATCTGAAGACTAAGTCAGCAGTGAAGTTATGCCTAACACTTGCTCGTCTCCCATAGCTGTGGTGCTTAACCAAATGAGAAAAGATGTATGACTTGAAACACATCAGCCAGAATGTCGGGGTTAAAGGGATGCAGTTGGCTAGTCCAAGCTTAAATGTCATGGTCACACTGTTTAGAAACGCTTGTTTGAAATAAACTGTGTTGGTAGTGGCAAATCCTGTTTCATTATATTTTCTCACTCAACTGAATTAGAGAAATTTTCTGCGTATGTACTGTAAAATGCTTACTGAATCAGTGGTACCAAAGAATTAGCCAGCAGAATGGCATATGACAAACCTGTCATAGCTCCCAATGATCTTTCTTTAGACACATCAGAATGAAGATTGTCTTTTTTCCCCCAAGTGAGCTGGGAAGGATTCCTTTTAGGACTGTTTACTGAGTGACTTTTGATCTCTGGACTTCATTGTGCTGATCTACCTTGTCTGGAAACTGTCACCAAGAGAGACAATCCAATTAGAAGTTTCTTTATCTTTTAAACAGACTCTGCAAATATCCACTTCTTTGATGACATTGTCCATTACTGAGTTCCCCCTCTGGAATGTTTCTTTTTAAAGGAAATGCAGTTGGGGGTGTGTTTTTCCTGGAGCCTTATTTTCCTTTTTCCTATTCTTTGATACCCCAGAAAAGTCTATGGAGAAGGCCTTAGATTTTCATGCTATGGAAAGTGTCCATCAAACTCTCCCCTATTCTGTATCCATGGTTTATCTGCAGGTAAAAAACAAAAATAGATACAGAAGTTGGTGTTTCCTATTTCAGAGACAAAGAAAAAAATTGTGACAAATGTTTCATAAATCTGACCTTGTGCAAAGAAAGGTATCTTTTTCTGTAAGACTGATTTTCAAGCTGTTTTAACATCTGCTTTTGCAAATATGGACGCTCTGTGGACAGGAGCCAACCCTCCCCTCCAAGCCAATTGCAGTCTTTCTTCCAATGATGTCAATGAGCTTAGATCACAGCAAAAGTCTTGTGAGTGATCAAAGACAGTTCTACATTTAAAAGACTTCCTTTTCCAGGTCAGTCTGCTCCTTGTCCCTTTACAGAAAATATATTATCAGCAATGTACAAACAGAAGCTAGAACAAAAAGGATAATAATTTTTGAAGTGGTAAAAGAAAGACCTTAATTTTATTTTTGCTGATTTACAAAGTTTAGGGCTAAGCCTAATGGGAGCATTAAACAACTATTAAGTGTTGAGGACTGTCATATTGAGAAGACAGTCTCATTTCAGCAAAATTAATCCAAATAGCTAGCTCAAAATATTCTTGCAAATACCTCCCCACTAGTGTCAAGGCTGGATCCCTGTGCCAACTTGGGTATGTTTTTTCTGTTTTTTGTAATACTTTTTGGTAGTCATTTACACTAGAACTATAGTATGTGAGTAAGGAAAGCTAAGGAAAGTGATAAACCATGGGACAGTAAAGGAACAAGTCTTTTCTCTGTATGTCAAAAAAGGCAATTCAAAGACATGAAAATTCTTAAAAAAAATCTCATGATTCTGACTTTTGGTCTCTGAGTCCATTTTTTTTTCAATTGAGTTGCTGTCAAGAGGTAACTTGAACAAGAAATGTACCATTTGCATGAACTGCACATATGGGGCTTACGTGTGTGTGAAATAAGGATACAGTAAAGTATGTAAGGATAAATACCTATATGCCATATCTGCAGTCAGAATCAAGCCTTAGGCTTCATTCTTCACTCAGAAAACAAAAAGAAAACGTGTTATTGAATAACTCAGTGCAAGATTTACAACCAACTACAGTGCAATAATAATAATAAAAAAAAACAAAAAAAAAAACAAACAAACAAAAAAAAAAACCACAAAAAAACCCCACCAATAAAACTAACCTCCAGAAAGTAATTTATGTACAAAAGGCAGTTAAATGAGATAGAAAGAAGCAGGTCCAACATTTCTGCAAACTGCCTTCTAGTTATATTGTACAGAAATTGTAAAGAAAAAAGCTGTTAACTGAAGTGTTTTGAGGTTTGCTTTCAGATGTTTATTCATCTGAGACCTAAGAAGTATCTTACTTGTCCTCAGAACAAATCTCTGTGTATAGGAGGATATTCTGCCTAAGAGGAAAGCAGTCCTCAGCTTAGGCATCAGAAACCTTTGTCTCTGGTTCAGGATCCCAGTTATTAGATATTCCAAAGCAGTAGTATTACATCCCAAGATCTTAGCTGAGGCTGTGACCACAATATGTTCCCAGTCTAACCATTCATGGTAGTTTACAAATCTCCATCTGTATGTTGGATGCATTGCTGATGGTCTCAGACAACATAAGCAAAAGCAAATTGACCTTCTAAATCACAACACTGCCCTCCAAATTTGACTGTCAAGGCTGTGGGATGTTGGCTCCCCCAGTTAGACCTTACATTTCTCTGTTACCACTGACTCTCATTATTCACAGATGGCACCAATCCCAGAAATTAAAAAGTGGTTGTGTTATGTATATCCATATCAGTGTTATCCCTTGCTAATGGAAATGAATCTTACATGTGGAAATCTCTTCTGAACATCCCCCTCTTTTAGCTTTATGAAATTACCAGAGGAAAAACACTCCCTCACAGGTCAGATGTAAGTGCCATGTCTTTTGTATTTTCTGCATTTTAAGCTGTACTGGTATTGCTAAGAGAAGAAAAAGCCAGGGGGCTTATTCCTTTTGTAATGGGCCTGGTGAGTAGAGCACAGCCATGGTGGTAAAATCAGGGAGAGAAGTGCTATGTTTGCACATTCCAAGGAAACCCTTATATGTAAGCCAAGATATGAAATATTATGACTAGTTATTCCTAACATTTTAGGATTGGACACACTCCAGCCAGTTGCCATTAAGCTCTTCTTTCTTACAGGGCTGTATAATACTCGGTTTGCACTTGAGGAATAAGTTTCCTTGATAATTTGTTTTCCAGACAAGTGCATGACCTGAACCAGATCCCTCTTAGCCAGATTTTGCTTCCTCAGTTGCACCCATCAGGATGATGCTGGTGGAGGCGAATGTGAGATGGAAACATGACAACTGGATGTGCTTCCAGGAGCTGTTCTCCAAAACCTCATTGCAATCCTGTGTTGCCAACTTTTTGGGTAGCACTGAAAAATAAGCAGGTTCCCAAAGCACAGCTGAAGAGAAGCACCACCCCCATCACTCATGAAGAACCTCTTGATGTACACAAGAAACTCACGTTACCTAAATTTGGATCCCATTCTTCATTCATGAATGTCTTTATTTTATTTACTTAAAAATGTATATTGATACAGTTACAGCTTCACTCACAGATGTAAAGGGCATAAACCACCTTAAGGCCATTTCTAACTCTAAAACATGAGTCATTACCTTACCTGGAATTGATTCTTCTTGAACAAGAGCAGGACCTGAGAAGGACTAGACAGAAAAGACATCCAGCTTATCACAGCGAGTGGTAAATGTTTGCAGTAGTTTCCTATCCTTAATCTAACTGAAATAATGTACCTTCAACTTCCCATTGGATTTCCTTGTATATTTTTATAAGCAAAAATTCCCCTATTAGAGAGTGTCCATTCCACATGAAAGCACTTACAAACCATAACCAAGTTATTCCTTAGCTCTTGCTTTGATATACTAAATCTAAATAGTGACCCTGTGGAGTCACACTGCCATTTTTTTAATTCATATGCTTGTGGTTCTTCCCTGAACTACTGACAATATCCCTCTTGAGCTGCTGACATCAGGACTGACATTATTCCAATACCTTTACTGATGTCAAATGCAGAAGTAACATAACCTCTTTACTGCTCTTTGATGCTATCCTCTACACATAGGAAAAGATTGCACTGGCCCTTTTGGCATCATGGTTTTGGAGGGCTCTGGGGCTCAACTGGTGGTCTGCCAGGACCCACAGTTCATTTTTCAGTCTTGATTTCCCAAAGAAGAACTCTTCTTATGTGAAGAAAGTCCCAAGATATTTGTTCTTAAATAGATTCTTTATGTTGGGTTACGTGGAAATACCTTGTATTTCTTTTACACCTGCTCCTCAAGCAATGCCAAAAAGTCATTGCCCACTTCTGCACACTTCCAAATTTTGGTTCTTCAGAAAGTATAATTAGCAAAGGCGCTGCCTCCTTCTGCATTGCTGGAAGCATTGTTAATAAGCACAAGGCTGATAAGCAGTCCCTGCAGAACCCACTCTCTGAGCCCCATGTTGTGTTAGGTTGTTAGGTCCCACACTAGCTAGCTGTAAAACAAGTTGCTTGTCCAGGTGTGTTCATCATGTTAGTTCTGATATATGTCAGAACCTCTCATAGTCCTGCATGGCAAATACATCCAAAGTCAAAGCATAAAATATTACCACAATTCCTTTTATCCACCAAATTTGTAGTCTTATAAAAATAGTGCATTAATTTGATAAGATCTTTCTTCCATTAATCTGTGTTGATTGCCATTAATTAAATTGCACTGTTTTAATACTTTATTAATTGACTTTCCTATCAGCAACTCCATCACTCTGCCTGGAATAGACATCAAACTGACAGGCCTATAATTACCCGGTTGCCCTATTTTGTCTGAAGAAGTATTGGCAAAATATTAATTTTCTTCCAGTCCCTCCTCAGAAGGATGTTGGTTTTAGTCAGTGTGCACATCTTTCTTAACTGTGGCTTTTTGAAGATCTAGTGACATTTTTCTGAGTTGCTGTAAATTATTATTCATATTTTTGTTGGTTTAAATTTTCTCCTTCAGGCTGGCTGATACATCTCTTAATTTTTTTCAGCTTTGTGAAACAGGATCTTCCAAGGCAAAGAGTATAAATTCACTGGTTAGAACTCTATCTTGCTTGTGTGTAAAACATGTAAAATGCATTTTAAAAGCACAGAAGACATATAACCAAGTCATTATTATTTCCACCTAAGCAAACTCTAAATTTTGTGATTAATACTTCCCTGTCAGGATGAGGTCTAACGTAGAAGTTTCCCATGCCAGATACAGCTCTCTTTTGAGTCAGGAAGTTGTTTTGTGTATTTTTTCTTGGAAATCCAAGAATGCTTTAGTACTTGCATCATGAGACATCCCTTTGCTCTCCCTTCAGATTTATCTTGCCAAGACTGAAAGTGCCATATATAGTGAAAGGCTTTTAAAAGGCTAAGTGGAAAGGTCACCCTACACTGAGAGGTAGGGCTGGTTAGATGAGCCAATTCTGGGTTGTTTGGAACAAAGCCTTGCTTCATGCTATATTGTCAGTGTGACCACGCTGCTGGCACTGAAGACTGAAGTCTGTAAGAGCACTAAAATCAGAGAGTTTTCCTTGAGTGCTGGCCTGGGTATCATTAGAACATTACCCAGAGAAAGTTATTGTCATGATTCTGGCTCAGCACTGTGCTGCTGCTGCCCAGGTGTGTCGCAGCTTTCAAATGATAAGCATCAGATCTGCCCTAATATGTAGGGAAAAAAAAAAAAAGATCATTTCATTGTCCTTCTGCATCTGTGCTCTGGCTGAAAGTAGGAGAGGTCTCTTTCAGATCCCATGGAGCATGAAGATTAGCAGCTCTGCAGGCACCAGCCTGTGCTTCTCTGTTTGCAAAGTGCTTCCTGTTTGGATTTCCATGAGCATTTTTTTACCCTCCATTTACTTAAGTGATGACATCAACCAGACAAAGAGATATATATGATCTTACTGAAAATGAACTTTTCTTCTCTTCAACATAGGAGTTTTGTAGGTACGCTAAAACCATAAAGTGACCTTACAAAGCCAGACCAGGGGTCCATCTCTCACAGTTCCTTCTCTCACACACAGGGCAACAGCAAATATCCATGGCAGAGGACAAGACAGCGCAAGCATATAATGGCACACCCTCATAGTGGTCTCTCCAGCTCATCTCCCAGTGACTTGCAGCCCATTTGCTTGCTGAACCAGCAGCAGTGCTTTTCTATTTGATATCCATCAGTGGATTTCTCTAGCACAGATTCTTCTGATGTGCAAGAGCAACTGCAGCATCCTGTGGCCAGGCATTCCATAACTTAATAGTATATGTGAAAAAGTAACTGTTTGAACTTCTGTCATTCAAGCCTCCTAATTTCATTTGATACCCTCTTGCTACTGTATTAGAAGAAACAGCAAACAGTATTTCTGTACTTACTTTTTACCTTCCTACAAGCTTTTTGGTGGTTCAGAGGTAGCCTTGGCTCCCTTTCTTATTGAAAATGAAGTATGTAACAAGCACCTAAGCTGAAAGCAGTCACCTTGGGCTCCATCAGTAGCCAGCGATGGCCCTCCTTAAGGATAAGTTAAATACTAGGTGAGCTAAAAGGAAGTTTTCTGTTTCTTTCCATCAACCACAGAAGAAAATTATCAATTTTTAAGCACCCAATTTAAGTATTTCCAATGAGATGGAGTAATTCCAGACTTCAGTTTGTAGGCTTTTTTTTGTGAATTGTGGACTGTGCAGTTTTGCAAGCAGGGGGAAAGCGAAGTTATATAGTATCACCTAGGCTGGAACACTGGCTATTTGAAGCATGTTATAGCTGATCTATAATTCGCATGCTTATTTTGACAGGCTGGCTCTTGTTAGTTTTCAATGGGTGTGGGAGGAAATAGCAGTGCATAAAACTTGCACATTACTAATACCATTGCCATATAAAACAAATATTTGAATAGGAAGTTTCAGAAATGATTCAGTGCTCTAACTACAGAATATCCTACAGGAATTTTTTATAGTAACAGAATTAATGAAAAGCAAATTCTACTTCTCCACTATGGGCATAGGGTGGTCCCAGTGCAGCAGAGCCAATGTGATACTCCATCTCAGGGATAGAAAAAGCAGCTTCTACAGATTGCTGGCCCCCTAGGTGACTGAAGCTTGCTTTGAAAGGACTCCTTGAGCTGAGAGGTTGCTATATGCTTTTTAAGTGACTGCACCAGATCGTGTGTGGGTGCAGCAGACAGGGGCTAAAAGCCCTGAGCTGCAATACAGAAGCAATTGAAAGCCACTCTGTTGTTGCTGCTCTACCAACTGCAAAGGAAAACTCTCTTCCCACCCCTGCAGACTATTCTAACCACATCCTTTGAAGGTACTGAAGTTATTTCACTCACTTAGCCCACAGTTTTCTCAACATTAAGTCATAACTTGAAAGCTGCAGGGTGAGGAGATAATTGTTACGTCAGTAACAACATTTCATTCAGACACTGCCATAAGCGGAGGATTTCTAGGTGCTGAAAATGTGATATGACCACCAAACAAAGAAGCCAAAATATAACTTTAAAAATAACCACATTTGCACCATGGCTTTGTAGTTTACTGGGAACAAGTTGCACAAAGTTTGCTCTCAGATCTCTCTTATCTGCAATATGGCTGTTCCACTGTAGTTAGGAACAGCATGCAAAGTTTGACACAGATACTTCATCTTTTCGTTTGTTGTGCTGACTTTATCACAAAATAAATTTGAGCTTTCTCAGTTTGTGACTCGGATCTTTATGAGAAAATGAGGGAAAAGCACTTCATTAATGAACTCCTGGAGAACTGTGTTTTTTTCAGGTGCAACAGCGAAAGGGGACACATGAATTTGTGAAGCTGAAACAAATTTATTGCATCCCTGCCACCATTTCGACAATCCCTACTGTATGCAGTGACAAAACATTGTCTGCGAACTTCAACAGCTTGACCGAGGAAAATTTCTAATTTTTAAAATTTTCAATAACTTTTAAAATGTCAGTGGATGCATGATAAGTCTTTGACACTGGGAAATCCACCTCAGACTGGAGAATTCCCTTTATCTTTCTGAAAGAGGGAGAGCCTGTGTCTCATATCTGCTTTGTTCCTAGAATCACTTTTAGATTAAAATATAATATACTACTATTTTTTTACTTGGATTTGTTTTAATGATCACATATATGTGATACTGCAACAGGTGGAGTTATTTATACACATGGGAAAAGATGGAAGTTGTTCAAGATCTTAAAATAACTTGTGTACTAAAGGAATCCTTTCTGTTAACAGTAGAAAAGAGTGGAGGTGTGGGGAGGAAATGAGCATAAGGTTGTTTTATTTCTGTCTCACAAGGCATGAATGAATACCTGCTGTTGTCTAATGTATTCATCTATGTGGGTCTCCAGTGGGCTACTTACTGGGATTTCATGTGTACTTTTTCTCCTGGCTTCCTCAGCTAAGATGGACAATGGCTATTAAACAGAGAAGTTTTTATGTTTTCAAAGTGCAAAAAACTTGAGAAGTGCATATTTTTTCCCAGGTCTTAAGTATGTGGAAATGAATGGAAACAATACTAGGACTAAAGTAAAGAGCTGTCCCTTAAACTCAAAAGCTTGTAACATCCTGCAGCAGTGATGCAACAGTTCATAAGACTAGCAGATGTAATTCCAATTCATAAGACTAGCAAGTGTAATTCTGATCCCTCTACTTTGCCAGGCTGTGACACTGGCAGATTTCCAGAATAAGCCAATTTCAGAATTGTGGAGCCTCCAAATATGATCTTCTGTCAGTCACAGAGATTTCTGCTCCAGGAAAGGAAAGATTTATCTGGGAGATTTAATCACTACTGTACAAGATGGTGAAAGAAGTGATCTTTCCTAAACTGGGATGCCAGCTACTCCAGGACTAGTCAACACCTTGAACTGTGCTGGGAAGCAGTGGTGACTTGGCTCAAGTATCACTATATCTCATCCCACTTTTGTGATGCAAACCACTGTTTTTTCAATAGGTGCTACAATGGCAACTCCCAACCTTTGCTGAAACAATCCAAATGCTTCAGAGTTTCCAGAGCCATCCCCATTCAGGACTTTCACTTCCATGAAAAAAAAAATTAAGAAAAAGAGAAACAGTGAAGGTAACACTCACACCTGATTTTTGGGCTCTTACTGCAGGGCAGACCAGCCATACACAGACCAGATCCTGGGGGATGCTCTGCTTTCCCCATCCCATTGCGGGGTAGCAGTTCCAGGTCTCTATAGCTCAGCCTGGGCAGTGTGTCGCAGGAAATCGAGGCTGCAAAGTCGTGGGCAGGGGGAATATTTATAACTGAGAGGTGTAGTAATACCTCCCATCTCCCATGGGGTTTCTATCTCCATAGGATCCAGTGCCAGCATACAGAAAGAGGGGAGTTCAAGCTGAGGTTGGTCATAAATTACCAAGGGAAGTTCCTCAACATCATATGTGGGACCCAGCATCAGAATGGCTACATGAAATCAAATAACCCCAATATACTGACTAGCTGTAATAAACAGACACTTTAATGTAGTTCAAAACAACTACAATATTGTGTTATTTAAGTATATGATCTTCATAACCTTTTCTTAGCCTGACTAATCAATACCCCAAATTCTCTTTCCTTTCTAATCCTAGAAAATCATATAAAACCTGAATCACTTGGGTGGTCCTGATAATGGCATACTCGGTTAGACACGAGCTTTAGTTTTGGTGAATTTTGTGGCTCCTGCCAACACCTTAAGAAGATTACCATTTCTGGTAAGGCCTCAAAACATTAAAGGAAAACTAAAAAGAGAGCAAGTTCTTTCAAGAGAATAAAGCTGATGCTGTGGGCAATTGGAATGAACTACCTCAGCTTTCAGAGATTAAAGAGGAAAAACTGCAAAGAAGATTTACCAGTTGAAACTGTGTGTCATTAGAGATCACTTTTTTGCCATCAAAATAAAATTAATTTAAAAAATGAAACTGTATGTGTGTTTGCTTAGGAGTAGGAGCAACCAACCATTCCTCCACCTACCGCTCAGCTGCTGCTTTATGTAAGAAATGACTACTCATTTTTAACATTTGTGGTATCTTACCTAAATTAAAAAAAAAAGAAAGGGGCAACATGAATTCAAAGAAACAGCTGCCCATCTTGATACCTGCAATTATCTATTGTAGCTTAATGTTATGAGCAAAAATGTAATAGTCTGGCATTCAGTAGTTCCTTATTGCAATTATGAACATAGTTAGTTGACTGATGTTAAAATTGACTAACTATGTTAGTCAAGAGGAACCTTGGATTTTGTTGTTTATAACTTTATCAGACTCCCGCAAACTGAATTGAAAATACCCTTGTCAGACATCTGTTTCAACCTAGGTTTATGTGCTTCCTTTTGGAAAATTTCAGCTAAAATTTGTTCGAGACAGAAAAAAAAATAAAAAGACAACAGAGTCTGTGTTTGTCCTTGTGTGTGTCGTTGGTGGCTCTTTCAGCCCTGTGCTTAAACAGCAAAAGCTAGAGGAAAAGAGAAGGTTCTTTTTTTCCTACCACCAGAGAAATGTTTTTGGTGGCCCCATGAAACAAACCTACCTGACCAAATCGTAGCCTACCCTGGTACTACCAAAATGCGCGACCTGAGTTCACTGAAGAGGCCTCTGCAATGACCATGTTCTGCCAAGAGCTACCGAGGTTAAGCAGGATTTTTTGCATGTTACAGGGGATGCTGTAGAAGAGCCAGACAAGAATCAGTCCTGCTCCTTCTCCCATCTGGACTCTCCTGTCATTCTACATTATTGGATGGGTATGAAATGACAGAAAAGGTGCATATTTCTCTTGCTTTAATAAAGTGGTTAAGTTACTGAACAGTTGATCTTCCTCTGCATTTTTCTGAATGTCTCCTGCATAATTATCTTTGGAGAGGTAACAACAAAGAGTTCAAAATAAGTTTAGGATATATTTTATGAAAAGTACAGATTCAAGGTAATTTGTGAGTAAAACTGGACTCCATACTTTGAACAAAAGGGCCAAAAAAAACCCCTAACTAGCACAGGTAGTGCTAGTTACAAAATGGAATTACCAAGGGAGAAAAACAGCTAAAAATAGTAGAATTAAAATTGCTAACATTTATATATGATAGAACAGTATTTTTAAAAAGGTTTATCTCTTGATAATTTTTGTGAGTTGCAAAGTTCTCAGCTGGTGTGACTAGCCTGGCTTGCTGTGAAGAGTGTTCCATGCTCTTAAAGAAGAGGTCACTGTTTTAGTGACAAAGAAGTCATACCATGTAGTAAGTGTTCAAAATATTGATTGTATTTACCAGTGGGTAGAAGGAAAATAGTACATATAACATTTAGATACAAAATGTCCCCTTCAGATTTAATGACATCTCTCTCTCAAATTAAAGGGTCAGATAGCAGAATACATGCCAGGAAAGTTTGAATAAAAGATCAAATCTAGGGTAGATTGATCAATAGTAGCAAGGAACTTGCAGTGAAAATTGCAGTGCTTTAACAGCTCAAAGGTTACTCAGGGAATAAGGTAAATATTCTGAGAGGGTGTTTTTTTTAGAAGAGAATAAAAGATTTCAAAAATTAAATCTCTCAGCTTTCTTATTACATCGTGTTTACATAATCATATCCAGATGCTTTAGGCAATAGTCGCTTCCTGTGCTTACAGTTTGCTGTTGTCTCATCATTCCTTTATTAATCTTTGTGAGGATTAGCAAAACAAACAAGATAACTGTGAAGCTGAAAACAATTTCGTGCTGCTTCCTATGAGAAATTGTTTCCAAGGAGCAGTGATATCTTTTTACATATCCTGGATTTCCTCACAAAATGTGTTGGGAATTTTTTGCTATAGGTATACTTTCAGTCTCAGAGGTAGCAAAGTGCTGAACTCCTCTTTCCTCACTCTCAGACATAGGTAGGATTCTGCATGCCCACAGCTCAAAGCAGGAAGAAGGCATTGGTTTTTTAAAGTCTTCCAGCCAGCCTTTGTGTGGAAGACCATGCACACCCACAGAGGCCTATAAAGAACAGCACCTTTCACATTATTGTCTAGCTAAAAATAGGCCATACACTTACTATAACACGACATTTACCGAGCAGCTATTTCCTCTGCATGTCAGCAGAATAAAATATACATAAATAAAATATCTTCCACACGCTGAAAATAGCGCTCTATAATCATCCCAGTGCACAGGACAGAGTTATTGTGCAATGACAGCACACCTTGTTGAGTGATAGTGCAGAGCTTTTGCCCTGTGCCTAGCAACATACCCAAGCATGGGATCAGAGTCTACACCCTGCCTTATTACTCAACTGGGACCTGGCAAACGTCCCTTGATGTTACCCTGGCCCATGTCCACATATTTTACTAACATACGTAACTTCACATTGATCTTAAGGATAGACATGGTTACATGTCTTCAAGGTCTGAGGCTGTTTGTATCTTGAATTCTCTTGCAGGAATCAGAGCCGTTGAAGGAGAGAGGCTTTCCTGGCTAGTGCAGCACAGGTATCATTTAACAGAAAGTCTTAACTTTTGAACCAAATAAATTAAGTTGAATATTGCCACCAAAGAGTTGCAAAGTAAGGAAGAAGTTACAATAACCCCAGCAGTCTCCTTGATAAAGTATTTCACACATTCTATATATAAAGTTATATTTTTAATGGAAAACGTATTCAAAACATAATAGTTTGGCCTTTAGAAGATCCTGGGGTTTTTTTGTTTTACTTTAAGTGTATTTTGAGTGTATGCAAGTGAAAGGCAGTGATTTTAAAGCATTGTCATCCCCAGACTATAATTATTCAGTGTTAGGTTGTCACTCAGACTCCTGGGGAAGAAGGATCACTGTGTTTTTCTTCTTGTCATGGAAGCCACCATCTTGTTTCATTTGAGTCAGAGGAGCTACCACCTTGAATTCAACCTCTGTCCCCCCAGGGTTGGGTGACAGCCTACCTGAGTATTGAAAAAAACCTGAGGTTTTGCTAACACATGCAGTTACAGGAGACCTCAAATTCCACAAGGTCCATCACACTCACAGGACAAAAATTAATAATAGACAAAGTTGTACAAAATCAAAGTGGACCTAAAATCAGTATCTTTACAGGATATTTTCTGACAATAAACAGGAAATAGAAGAAAATTTTTCACCTGAGTTCCACTAAAATTCAAGACCAGCTCAGCCTTTGCTACAACTCAGTGAAACCGTGCCAGTGAGGAACTATAACTATAAATAGATTATCTACTAAGACACAATCTTATAGTGAAATTTTTGTAATGTTGGGCCACTTCTGTTTTGTTGTGTGGATGCTCTGTTGCATAATCAGGGCTGAGGTTCTATTTCGTCCTTACTCCTACTAGGGACATCATAACTCTGCCCTACGCCATTCTGTATTTTCAAAACACTTCTAGCAATATGATAACTTTGAAGTTTCTATTTCTCTGAAATTTTTCAAGAGATCCAAAACCTCTTTGTGAAGTTAGGCAGATAGAATGATAATAAGGGTGTTATTATATAGACAGGTAAATGCATCATGGTTACATTGGCCCTTATTCCTTAGAAAACTAGCTTAAAAAGTAAAAAATTATGAAATAACAATAAATAATATTTTTTATCTGTTTTAAAGCTTTAATGAAGAGCAGAATTATGCCTTCTTGTGAAAATGTAATACTCAGTAATACCTTAAAATTGTTTCTAAAAGAAACTTAGATTTAAAAAAAATTGAATAGGATGCTTTTTCAGAGCCTATTCCTACAATCCTGTATGAACAGAATGAACTCACACCATTACAATCATTATTACCTTTTATATGTTTGAATGAAGGTTTCTCTTGCAAACAAGCACATAGTGTTTCCTTAACAAAAGTAAACTTATTAAACATTCTGGAGATCTCAAGTGTCTCTGTGTTTATATTCCACCAGATCATCATTCTCATGGATATATCTTTACATCAGCTTATGGAAGATGGAGCTTGTTTCTTCTACCCCTGTCTTATCAAAGGGATTGCAAGAAGTTGGTGTGCAGAGAAGGAAATTGTAACTGCACCCAAAAAGTTAGGACCATAAAAATGACCTTCCTCTATTGAAATGAAATTATTTGTTGCTTAAGACCAGAAAAAAAAGTTACAGGCTTACACATACACCCATTGGAGCTGTACATTACAGTCAAAAAGCCTTTCCTATTCTCATTAGAGTACAACACGAGTGTTGTGGCCAAACCTTTCAAAGCAAGGTTTTCTAATGCAAATTACACAAGTCACTGAGAAACCTGATCCTCAGAAGCTTTAAGCACCTCTGACTGCCATCAAAACATTCAAATTGCCACATATTAAAATGGTAAGGCTTTGCAGCATAGGGTTTTCCAGGAAATCTAAGTAACAATTTCAAAGTCAGCACCACCACGCTGCTATTCATGCTTCTTACACTGGAGTAGACATAATATCCCTGTTTGAAAATCTTCAGAAAAAGGAGTGAGAACAAGAAGACCAGCATCCTAGGGGAGATAACAGGCCCTGCAAAATAGCTGATTCACTTTTGCTGTGTGCTACAGAATGCACAGCTGGAACACTGCCCTAGAACTCACACACACACTTCGGAGAGCACGTTTGCTTAAGTGTCAGAGAGTTCATCTGTCCTCATGCTGAGTGCATGAACACCAGTTCAGGGTATATTGACCTATCGTAATCTTCTAGAAGGAAACTGTCATGTGATCCCTGGTTTTGCAGACCCAGTGTACCAAAAAGAAATGTATTGCCCATAGGCAACATTCTCACACACACTACCAGCACAAACAAGCCATCTGAGGGCTGTCATTTGCTCCTACAACATGTTTGCCTTGTATGTTAAAGCAAAGTCTAGAACTGCTTTGTACATCTTATTAATACAAGGAATTTCACTCTAGCAAGGAATGTTCCATGTTCATACAGTTTGTTGTTATGATAGCCCCAGTTCCAGTTCCATCCTTTAGACAGATTCAGATTTATCTAAGATATGTGCAGGTAAGCTTTCCATTGGCATTACAGGTTTCTGCATTGTGCTGTGATGGTTTCACAGTCCCCATCTTACTTCTTCCAGTTTGCATCTATGTCTTCTAATAAATATTGAATACACACAATACCAGTCATTTGTTAAGAAAATATTTGGCCACCTGAATGATATATTAGGGCTGGACCCAAATTCTGTAGCTGAACATAGAAGTTACTGCTATTGTAAGTCATCCCCATGAGTTCAGTGCTACTATTCACTTCAGTGCTAATCCCACCATGTGTACTCATTTGCAGTACCATGGTTTTAAATAGCATCTTTGTCACATATTAAAGAGAGCAAACTCTTTCAACCTACCTACTTACTTCAATCTTATAAGAATATAGTACTGTAAGGGAAAAATTTATTCAATATTAGACATTCAAGACTACCAGAACTGCTGCACACTGCTGGAGTGCAGAAATGGATAAAGGGGTAAGTGTTGGTGTTTCTCCATTTCACTGTAAGCACAAACTCTTTCCTGAAAGCATGTTGCAGTTGTTTATGCTCTGAAGAGAGCAATATTTTTAGCTTTACCACTTACAGTACTGGGATGTATTGCAAACTTTTTGATTAAGCATCATAGGCTACAAGAAAAGCTTGGAGCTGTAATGCCTCTAGCACATTTTTAGGCAGTTACCATGCCAACTGTAAAAATTATGAGTGGAATGAATACAAGAAGTCTTTTTGAAAATAAAATAATGCACAGTTATTGAAGAGCCCAAAGTTTTGCAACATGGTATTATATTGTTGGAAGATTTATCATGATCAATATATAAACCTACTGGTTTTATCAGGAGCTGATAAACTGTCACCAATAGTCTGCAGACCTGCAGAGATTTCACTCAAACACTAAAGCATCTGTGTTATCCTTTGCAGAGTTTGGAATTACCATGGAACTATGAGCAAACCTTCAAGCAAAGAATCACTCCAGACTTGAAAAGTGTATGTGAGATGCATGTTAAGTAGTGCATGAGGATCATAGGATTCTATTGAAATTTCCAGATAAGACCTCCATGGTACTGGATAGAAGTTAGTATGCACAGAGAAGCACAAATGCAAGCTGTAAGGTAAGGGCAGAGGGAGATCACTCACCAATTCCCTTCATGAACAAAAAGACTCCACTTGGGGAAATTGGCCTAATTTATTGCTAGTGAAATCAGAGAAGGATAATGAGAAATAAAGCCTTTAAACACCTTCTTTCCCACTCCTTCCTTCTTCACGGTTTCAACCTCACTCCTGATCTTCTTTCCCTCCTTCTTCCCCCAGAGGCACAATGGGACAGGGACTGAGGGTTGTAGTCAGTTCATCACCTCATTTCTGCCACTCCTTTCTGCTCAATGGGAGGACTTCTTGAACTCTTCCCCTGCTCCAGCATGGAGTCCTCCATGAGCTGCAGGTGGATATCTACTACACCATGGACCTCTATGGGCCACAGGGGAACAGCTGCCTCACCATGGTCTTCACCATGGACTGCAGGGGAATCTCTGCTCTGGCACCTGGACCACCTCCTGCCTCTACTCCTGCACTGACCTTGGGGTCTGCAGAGTTGTTGCTTCAACATAGTTTTACTCCTCTTTGTATTGTTGTTGTCGATTGTTTTTATTTCTTCTTCCTAACTGTGCTATCCCAGATGTGCTACCAGCATCACTGATGGGTTTGACCTTGGACAGCAGTGAATCTGTCTTGGAGCTGGCTGACATTGACCTTATTAGACATAGGGGAAGATTCTAGCAGCTTCTCACAGAACCCCTCCCCCCACCCCCACCGTAGCCTTGCTCCTACAAAAACCTTGCCACTCAAACCCAATACACTGGGTTATCACATTTTCCAAGTGAGTTGTTTTCAATAATTTGTGATAGGAGGATGAAAAAAAATCCTTTTCAAAGAATAATGTTTGCTAATGGAAGCTCTGCAACTTCATTCCCCTGCAAAACAGTGAGTTTTGAATAACTAATTTGAAAAAAATAAGCTATTTGTGCAATTCTCTGTGAAAGTACAGTCAACTCCAAGTTTCCTGTCATTTAGGAACACTTTATAAAGAAGACTAATATAATAGACAATCATATAACAATTACATAACAGTCTTAAGCTCTGCCAGGGGAAGTTTAGGTTGGATATAAGTAAGAAATTTTTTACAGAGAGAGTAATCAGACATTGAAATGGGCTGCCCAGGGAGGTGATGGATTTGCCATCCCTGGAGGTTTTTAAGATGAGACTGGATGTGGCACTAAGTGCCATGGTCTAGTAGCCACAGCGGTGTTGGAGCAAGGGTTGGACTTGATGATCTTGGAGGTCTTTTCCAACATGGTTGATTCCATGATTCTATTCTATGAAAGACATTGATATACTTATTAATGTAACAATAAAGTAATTAATTTCTTCCTTCTTCCACATCCCTTGTTTGAAATGCAGCTGAAAGAGAAAATTTCATTCAGTTCTGGCTGTGTTAGTGGTTCACAGCAGTTGGGCGCCCACCCTTCTGGTCATTCAGTCCACATACCTTCATTTTGAGACTAGAAATGAATTTGTCAAACAATCAAATATAATATAAATATAAACCAATGCTAATACTGGGTGACACCAGAGATTGATCGAGGCCAAGAGGAGAAGAGCAGAAGAAACATATTGTGATATTGTGCTATTTCCTGCATTTCCATTTCAGGGTCAATTTCAGCTGAAGGCAACACTTTTGTGTTTGTTAAGGTCCTGACTAAGGGCTAACTGCAAAAGAGACAATCAGGGAATGGGATGTGCCTATTGGGTCCAGATTGCTTTGCAAACTGAACCCAACCCTCAGGCTTGGGTTTGATATTCCTCTTACAAAGCCTTATCACAAAAGTACTTTAAAAAGGAAAGATACAAAATCCACAGTTCTTTAAAAGCTTCTTTGAAAAATAATTTAAATTTACAAATGTACTAATTTACCTGTATATTCCTCAGCATTTCAGTCTGAGTCAAAGATCGAAGTGGAAATGCTGTATTTTTCATACGTCTTCATACTATGTTGTTCAACAAATCTGTTATATTCATGCATGAAGACCAATCTTTATGAAATCTCCAGAGGAGCTCCTAAGATAGATCTAAACATTTTTTAATGTTGGCTAAAGTTATTTTTATTGACTTTTTCCTCAACATCCTATTCCAAAGATGTAATTTCCCCATAAATTTATGTGATAATCCTTCCCTGCAAAGTTAGGAAACAAGAACTTCCAGTATTCTGCTGTGTTTATTTCAAAGCAAGGACTTCAGCTCCTATTCAACAGAAAGGCTCCTTTGATATAACTTTATCTTTTTAGTTTTGGTATGGGATAATTGATATTGGATACTAGTCAATGAGATTATTTAGGATTCCTTCTGTGGGAATAGTTCCAGGCCACTGGCAAGGTCTGGTCTTGGGTGGGTGGTTTTGGAGTAAATTTACATAGTTGTTAAATATGTAAAGTGGTAGAAAATCCAGTGGCTTTTCTTTATTCATAGTTTGAGGTGGAACAGGAGGCAGAGGAGGCAGTGGTGGTAAGTGCAGGATGCTGGATTTTGCAAGAGATTTAGGAAGACAGCCAACATAAAGAGGAAAAAAATGTGAGCAGCAGCCAACACACAGGCTACTTTACACAAGTTAGATGAATGTTCATCTGTGTCTTGCATCAGGTCATATAAAGCAAGAACAAGGGTAACATTTCCAGCTAGACCTCAGTGTAAAATAATTGTGGTTTAACAATTCACACAACATATGTGACAATAATTAATTAACAGTTAGCCCTTTGTAATGCCCACAAATCAGTGCTTCTAAGTGTGGGCTTGAAGCCCTCTGTTCATTCATATACCAAAGCCTCTGCACTTGAAATTCAAAATAATCAGTTTACCCTTTGATGAGTTAATCCTCCCGCTCCCTTCCACCTCCTCTCTTCCAGACTCCACAAAGCCTCAGAAGTTTGAGTTATGGAAAATTGCCAAATTGAACCCATTTAGGCCTCAATTACCAAAGTGATTGTAGAATTATCCTGGAGAATGAGCTGCTGCCCTCTTCTCACACCACGTTGCCACTACTGTGAGTCTGTGGCTCCATTGGTCTAAGCTAAATTTTACTCGCTGGCATAGCCTAGTAGAAATGAGAGGAGATTCTGGCCTTGGTTTTAAATATTTGAACAGGGTAAAAGCCAAAAATGGTTGGAAATTATTTAGCCTGCTATTAGGGGATATAATTAGACATACTTGGGTATAATTAGACTTGGATTAAATAGAAGGGAAAAAAAAGCAGGATAAAAAACCCAGCCACACTAACAGTAAGTTCCCTTATACAGGGAAATAAGGCAAAAATGAGTGAAAACCACAGTGGAAATGAAGTAGGTGACAGCAGAACTCTTTTATCTCTAATACTATAGAGGGTCAGCTTGTACCTTTTGTTTGCTGAGTGAGGAATAAAGAGTGACCCTGGTAATCCGCAAGCATAGGCCAGAGTTTGTGATCAGGAATGCCATCATACCTGAGGTATCCCCATCTGGCCAGGGATTGTTGAATGGGATGTGTCATCTCTCTCCAGACTCGTGTGGGTTTCCTTGTGTAAGGCACAGTGTTATATTAGGTAAGATCTACAATGAGTCTTTTTTACTCCTTCTGCAAAGGTGAGATTGTTTCTCAGAAGGCTCTGCTAGGAGAAGGGCATAGGAAATAATGATGCTGCTGCATCAAGCAATGACCCAGCACAGAAACTCCTGAGACTTTTATGGGGATACACTGAGAATTAAGACTTTTTAGCTCCACATAGCAAACCATTCAAAATTAGGCCACAATTTTGCAGTTCTAGTAACAGAGGTTTGTGAGGGTCCACCACAGATATTTCCTCAGAAGTTTAGCAAAAATAAAAACAAAACTACATAAAGAAGTTTACTAAGGTGGAAAAATCAACAACACGAAATGTAGGGAGTTCAACTAACTCAAATTAAACTGTGTGTGATCCTAATTCTACCCTTTTGTGTGTTTTGATATAGTCTTTAATTGCATAATCACATACTATTTGGTGAATAATTCCAGACCCAAGGCTGATTTGGGATTGTGCGAACTAAATAAGGCATGAGACCACACACAGTGAATGAAGTGGATAAAGAGGAATATTGAACAGCTGCCTTGTTTACTGAGTACCACCCACTAAATGAGGCAGTGATTCTGCAGAATTTAAAAAAAAAAATTGTACATGATCAATATAATTAAATACTCAATCATAATGCTTAAGTACAAGGAAGAGCAGAGAGGCTGTATGGGCAAATCAAGCCCCCTTCCCTGAATCTTCCATTTAGTCCAGCCACATTTGCTTTGCTATTTTTCACAGGTGCCAAGAATGTTTTCTCTCACTCTCCCCTCCCAGTGGCTGCAGTGCACTTGTGATTCAGTTTAACTTAATCCAACTTGCCCTTATTATAAAAGCTGGAATTGCTTTCTCAGACTGTTTTCCTTTCATACAGTGTTATAGCAAGGGTGAAGTGCCGTGACTACATGACTAAGGGTAGATATATGACATATATAGAACAAAGTGCATTTGATCTGACATTCAGACAATGAATGTCACTCAGAACAAGTAGCTTTTTTATTAGAATGTCGGCATGTCATTGACTGTCAAACTATTTCCTTTTCCATCCTCTAAAATAACAGAAGTCTTATGATGCATCATCTCCACAGGTAATACAATATATCACTCAAACATATCATAGGAAACTTTCAAAATTCCATTTGGACAGGGATGTTTTGGGAGGATCTGGAAAAGTTAACAAACTTCCTACCAAAGGTGTGGGTTTTCTGAAAGTCTTCCATTTCAAAAGCACAGAAACATAAACACACCCACAAAAAAATCACTCCTGAATAATCAAAATGTGTTTGAATCTACATGCTTATAATTTTCAAAATCTTTGTCCTCTGCCTGAAGACTTTTTAAAAAATAAAGCATAAATCCTAAATCACAATTTCCAGCATTAAGATCACTGCATATCTTTGCCAGATTCAGAAGAGAGTACATAAGTCTATGTAAAAAGTATATGATAGGAATTACGACCCGGTGTAATAAGTAGCAGCCAGGAAGCCAGCAAGGTGTTCCCATTTGTGCTAAGCTAGTTTTTTGTCAACCTTTGGAAATCATATCATCTGTTACTGCATAGCTTCCTCTTTTGTAAAACAGAAATAATGTGCTTCATAACTTTTATAATGCATTTTGAACTCTGAGGGAAACCATTGCAAAATTGCAAAGTATTCTTAAAATTTGTCCTTAGCTGAAAACCCATCCATGTTGCTTGGTATATTCTTCAGATCTCACTGGTGCTTCATAATCCATTGATCCTGATTTCCTAAAATATTTACTTCTTTGAGGTATAGAAGTGAAACTTTTAATCACTTGCCATTTTAAAAACATCTAGCTTCAACAAATCTACACATCTAATTTAAGCACAAGTATTGAGTATTTTTCTTAACTGAGGAAGGATCTGTCTTGCAGCACCTTTTCAGATCGATGTATTATGCTGTTTAAGAGTAATGTTGAGATACATTGTTTCTCAGAAGACTTACTACCCTCCATTTCAGAGATACATACACCTATAGTACATGAAAAAAATCTCTGTGTACCTCTTGCCTTCCTCAGAGAGGTGTTGTGAGCCTTAATGTGGTGTTCTTTGAGCTGCTTGGATGAAAGATGCTCAGTGAAGTAAAGGTATTTTTATGTCTCATTAAACATGAAAAGAAGCATAAAGTGAGACTAGGAAACAAAGAAAAGAGAAAAAATGTGGCTTTAAAGGGTATATGAGTCAGTAGTGTCAGCCATGCCTGTTTGTTGGGGTAACTGAAGGTCTCTTCATGTTCTAAAACTTTGCTATGCAGCAAGGAGGTACTTAAACAAATACTGTACCTTCTGTAAGAGTACACATCATGTTTGAAATCCCCTGTCTTTGCTCACTACCCTCACATACAATACATCTTTGAACTGTTGCTGAATAGATAATCTATATTTCATAATTCAGACTGTCAGTATTTCCTTTGCATAATTATAACAGCAGGAAATATATAAGGCCTTTGTGGAACTTGAAAACTCTATTGCCTTGGGCCGTATTTAATGTGTAATAAATTATTCAGCAACAAAGCACTCTTCATTCTATTTACAGTAAGTTAGAGCTAAGTGTGTGAGGTATACATAACTAACATGAAACACTATTCACTATTGTTGCCAAGGCTGAAGTTTTTTCTGAAGCCATTAGTTTCATATTTAGTGAGCCAAATCCCCATCAGGTGAAAACTGACATAGCCTCATTGAATTTGCCTTAAAAGAAAGGGAAGCATGAAGGGTGACTTCTCTGATCTCCATCTGAGAATCAGAAAGGTCAAATGATAGGTGTTGTGGAATCTCACATTTAAGTAGATTGTAGGATATTCCCTGTGCTTACTTCTCTGTTCATCTGTACTCTGTTCATATAGTGCTCTTGAATGGCAGTCTGTAAACAGCATTGTTGAAAAAGCTATACTAGTTTCTCTGACTGGATCCAGCAGTCTTTCTTGGCATATGGCTCATCTCTCTCCATGGATAGTAACCAGAATAGGTGATGCACCATGTTTAGCCTTAGCTCCTGATAAAAAGATTTTTGTGTTACGTGGAACCTGTTCATCGAGATCTAGATTTTAGACATCCATTTTATCCTCACAAGTTTCCATATGCTGAGACTGGACCTGAAACAACTTAGAAATATAGATCTAATACTTTTCTACTAATGAACAATCCATCCACTCCAACAGCCTTAATGTTACTCTGGATACAGTTAATAAGGTACATGTGCTACAAAATAGTCATGAAACAGGTGAAAGTTGGCTTTATTGATTAACAAGAGTTCAAGGTACAATCACAGAAGTCAGATTAAGGTATGTGCATATTAGCAATTTTAAGAAGGGTAAAGTTTTGTGACAGATGAGAGGGAAAATAAGATATCTATATTTTTGTCTTAAGCATACCAAATATTTGCTAATTGCTTTGTTCCCTGAATATCATAACAGAAGAAAATCAAAGCCCTCCTTATATATGTCTCTAGATTCATGGTTCCCATCAATTCTCTGCTGAGACCCAGCATTCTTCTTGTGTAAGAAGTCTTTGAATTTCTGTGGAAATAAAAAGGGTCTATTTCACCTCTGATTGCTGCCAGGAGTAAGGTAAAACTTTCTTAGCAGCAATTACATTTCCTGTACAGTTTCAGCATATTATTTTATCTGACTGTCTTCATTACTGGGCATGGGAAGCACTCAGCCTTGCCAGAAGAGCTTCTGCAGGCATTGCACCCAAACCCTCATGCTTTATGAGGCAATTTGATGTTCCTGATCATTAAAAGGATTTGATTTATAAGCAAAACTGTTCGCTTGTGGAACAGGGAAGAAGCAAGTTTAATGTCTGAGATGGTCAATTCCTAAAGATGTCAGTGGACCATGAAGTAACCTGATCATTACCAGACCCTGAAAAAGTGGAAGTCACCTTAAGTAAGAAAAAACAATTATCTTATGTTCAGTGGAGTCAGTTTTTCCAAGTGTATGGTCTGTAGGCCAGGTTCCTTAGAATATGGAAGCAGCCTGGGTTGTACTTCTTGCTTAAAGAACAATTTCATATTTTTGAATAAGAACTAAGTTCATATCTTCACACTAGAGAGCAGCTTTACTCAGTTGTCTTTAACGGATACAGGCCCACTGGAGTATCAAAGTAATGAGAAGAGAGGTGTCTGCCATGCACCCACATTATGGCAGTCTGCAGCTGGGTGTTGACTGTCCTTTCCTAATAAGCAATGGTGTGGATTTCAGTTCCTTCTGTGAGCAAAAGAACTCTGCTTTCTTAGTTGAAGACTAAGCTATTGAGGAAAAATTAAGTCTGTGAAAGGAAAGAACAATCCTTTGGGAGATAGAAAAGAGTTTGTTTAGGTAACATATCTCTGTAGGCTGAGTCATGAACCAGGTATTGAGTTGCTTAGCACTTGAAGAAAGGGATGTGGATGAACATGGATAGAAAGAGAACTGACCACAGCTGAACTGGTCATTGGCTCATACCTCGGGGAGTACAGTCTTAGGTTTTCTGCTTAAGTTAAACTTTTGGATCTTTATCTCTGGTACAGCCTACAACAGATTTCCAAATCTCATTAGCCCTTTTTTTCAAATCAGCTGCTTTCTCAGAGATTTTGTGGCATGAAGAGGCAGGTTTTAGGCAAATATTCACTCCTTAAAAATTAATTTGTTAGACTCCAAATTAAATATTTTCTGTTTTTCCATGGAATTCTGATGGCATGTAACTTGACTATTGACAGAAAGGAACCATTAAGTGTACATTAGTTTTGATTCTGTAGCTTAAATTCTTTCAAAACTTCTATTACTTCTATTACACTTTGCTGGTGTAACACATGTAGGAGCAGATCCACTAAAACAATAAAAATAATAAGCATATATTTTGCTTTTATTTGGTCTTACAAATGTGTATAAGCTTTATGGAATCAGCTCAGAAAGTTTCTTTTAAAAGAAAATCTCTGCCTACCAACTTCATGGTGGAAAATGAGAATCCTTTGCAGCTGCTGCTGTGTTATTTACAATACAAGTTTGGATCAAAAGATGGGTATTAAAGAATTCCTAATGCTTTACTCTGTTGCCAAATATGTTCAGCTTTTAACAATGTTGAAACAGGCATTTCTACAGTGGCAGTTCCTCTAGGGTGATAAATCCCAGTTTATGTTTCACAGACGAAAGGTCTTCATGAACATTCTGCCTGTGTTCATAAGCCAGAATTCAGAAAAATCACACAAAAGCAAAGTCTAAAGTCATATGTAGCGTTTGCCCTGATCCCCTTCCACTCTCTCTAATTAAAAAATAGGCATTCTGTCATTAAATATCTTCTACTGAACATTTTATTTTCGTTACTGAATGCTCCTTTCTGCTCACATGCTTGGCATCGCTGATAGCTGTAGCCAGTCATTATGATTTGTGTTTCCTGTGATTTATTACACACTGAATCCTTTATTGCACTTCTAAATTGCTCAGAGTTTGTTTCTGTCTGACTTTGACAGTGCTTTGCAAGAAGTTCAAGTGCTGGACAATGTGATTGCCAAGCTGAGATTTTGTATGCAGCTCTCTGAGCTGTTAAAGTGACACTTTCTAATTCAAATAGAAACACATCAAAGCACTGTGTGTACTATTGTTTTTCTTCTCTACAGCTAATCCCTGAGTCTCAGCACTGCCTTTCTATTACACTGATTACAAAACACAGTTTTAAGTCAAACAAGATTAAAAAACATAGTACTGTGACTTCCAACCTAATTCCTGACAAATCTGTGATGCACCAGATGCTCCTTCCCTCGGGATGAAATGATACATGGCTCTCTTTGTATTATCACTGCACAGACATGTTTACTCCACCCAATTTCCTCACACGGGGTAGAAGAAAAGACTGTTTAAGGGAGGTGTGCTTTCAAATGCCTTTGGGACTGGAAAGGATAGCAGGTAAATTTCTTAATTCTTCACCTCTTGGTGCCCCTGTTCACATCTATGTTATTTCAGTAGTAGTTTGGGGCAAGGAAGTAAGTGAGTATATTGAGCTTTTAGCTGTTAAACTGTGGGAACTAATGCTCATTCCATAAGACAGTCAGGAGATTCTGCCCTGTACATAAAAGAGGGCCAAGAGCTGTCAAGTATCATGATCTAAAAATACAATGAAAACTTCAGCTTTTGCACTGTGATCTTCTTAAAGAAGCCAGGAAGAAAGCAAGTATAATTTCAAAACAAAAGTGAAATCCTTTCCAAGCCACCTTTTCAACTCCAGGTGCAGGAAATGATAATTATTTATAGACTTCATTCAATTAAAGTCTGTGAAGTCCCTTAACCTCTTGTAAGCTAAAGCAGATCAGGAGTGCCAAGGTGATTTCCACATAAACAGCTCCTGAAGGGACAGGAGTTGGCAGGGACGCTCAGTGGCATTCCACAATTCATGGTCTAGCTAATATTTCAGGAAACATGATACATGTGTGCTACAGGCCCAGTCCTGCACCTATCAGTGTTAGTGGCATCATTTCTGATGATTTCATTAAGAGCAGGACCAAGCCTGCTTTTAGCATTAGATACTCTGAGTGCTTCAAATGTGTGCAAAGGAATTGCCAGGAAGATTGGGAATTGAGGCAAATCTATGTCAACAGGAAAAGCAATCCCATTTGGGTGTCTGTCCCTGTGTGTTTTGGGGAGTTGTGGTAGGCACACAGACCCATTGTATACAAGCAGTGATCTGCCCTTTCTGCCTGCACCCTGTGTGAGCTACCTTTGTTCACACTCTAGCCCTGCCTGTCGAGCCTGAGGACAGAGTTGGTGCAGCAGATCCGTGGGACAGTTACTAATGACTGATAAAAGAATAAGGTCCCACTATAGATGTGGCCTGAGGCTGTTTGTGTGACCTGCCAGGATGATCTTTAATATTTATTGCTGACTGTAAACTAAGTAGGCACCAGAAACCTAGAAGGGGTTTGTTCACCTAATCTACCTGTTTCAGCTCCACAGCCTGGGGCTTTTGCAGTAAAAGCCTGGACCTGAACATCACTTACTGGAGTTGTCATACAGACAAGCTCTCTTACCCCTCATTAGTTAGGAACAAAATAAGCTGCAGCAAAATTTGCCTCTGTGTGAGCTCCTCTACAACCTCAGGCTTTATTCAGTCAACACTGATCATAGGGGAAAAATATTTAATAATGGGTATAATGTTTTTTAGACTTCAAATTCCATCATGATTCCTCAGGAAAATAATCTTTAACACAAAGTATTCAAATAATAAGAGAGGAGCCTATGTTAGGCTGTGGTTGAAATCTAAGTGCTATCAATGCAGTGGTCAAAATGACAGTATTGAATTCTCCTCTTCCTTGAGTAATTCTTCAGCCTTTTCTCTTTTTTGACTATATATAGTTATTCTACATGTTTTAAGTTACAGCTGAAAGAATCTCTTTGTTTAAAATGAATATTTATTTTATATTTCTGAGGAAAAAAATTGCTAAAATTATATACTTCTCTTTGTACTGCTTTCATTTTTTATTTAATTTCAGGCCCTAATCTCAATCTAGAAACTGTTTCCTGGGTCTTTGCTGAAGAGTGGTTGAAAAGTCAAGATCCCCTGAATCAGCAGCAGTAGAAGGGTTCTTCAGTTAATTTAGCCAACATAATTGCCTCAGCAAAGGTCATGAAAAGTTTGCCTCTGGAACATTACAAGAAACCCAAAGCTAAATATATTCATCTCTGCAAATACTAGTGAATGAAAAAAACTTCACACAGTAATGACATCTCCCAGGACTAAACAGCAACTGGAGCATTTGGAATTACCAAAATAAAGGAAAGGGAGAAAAAAAGGACTTACTTATGCTCTACAGAAAGAAAAGTTATAATTTAATATTAATTAGTGTTGTGTTGCATAGAATAAAATGGTGACAGCAAGCTAGAAAGGGAGAGAGACAGAAAGAAAGCAATGCTTTTACACTGCTGTTCTGTATTCCTAGTATATCCTTTCTTAACATAAGTGCTAACATTAAATAGAATGCAACATGGTGCGAAATGCTTCAGAGTTGATATGGACTGTGAGTAGGCTCTGTATGTAAATGTATCATTGCAAGGAGATGTGAGAACAAACCACTCCGCCTACATAGAGAGGTGTAAATAGATGCATATACTCCACACAGGACCTGATGGTAGTGTGAGTTTTATGTATAATCATTAAATGTTCTCAGTCCTAACTCCAAATGGATTTGTCCATTCTTTCTGAATTTTTAGTGAAGATATTGAAAAGGCTTGTATAGGCTGCCTGAGATAATTTTTCAAAATGAGAACACATACTTTAAAGCTTCCTGGTATGAAATGTTTGGGGGAGTATAGTACAGAGTTTGAATAAACCTTCAGATTCACTGATGACACATAATGGTAGGAAGGGATGGGTTGCACTATAGGTTAAACAAGTGTATTTCAGTTGGAAAAAAGCCAGCAATTAGAAAACACTTTCCTTCACATTATTGAAAATGTGTGTCTGCCTGCCTTTTAATTACAGTGTGTGGAGACACTGCTGAATCACCCAACTTGGTATGTTCTAGAGAGCTTATTGTCATCATCTCCCTCCATGGACTACATCTGTCTCCTGATAAGACAGAACAAAAACAAGAGCTGACTCATTAAAATTTTTACTCACAGACATATATTTTCAAACCATTAGCCTAAGACAATATCAGTTTGCACACCAAAACAGATAACAAAATAGACCAACCATGATTTTTCTCAGCTTTAAGTCAAGCCCTTGGAAATCATACTCAACCAAAACTGTCCCCTTTGTGGAAGAACCATAATTCTGTCCCCTCATGTAAGAGGTTAAAACAGGATTTCATTTGCTACGAGCTTGTCCTTAATGTATGCAAAATGGAGTGGGTTTGAAACATGACCTTCTGTGAACAAAGTCACAGACAAACTCTTCAGTTCATGAAAGACATCAAATGTGATGTTAAACTAGACTAACAGCATTGATTTGGAGAGCATAATGTGACAGTGTTGTATCTGCTGCAAGACGAATGGTGCAAGATAAATGGTTACATATGGAAAAATGATTCTGGTATTTTTACCAAAAAAAGGGAGTAGCAAAGACGGTGTTTGAGTTTATCTTCAGAGTTGTTCTGTTCAGGATCTGTTTTCTGTCTGTGTTCTAAGTCTCATCTTCCTACGCTCATGTTTGCTCATGGCCATCTCTAAAATTTCAATGGCAAATGAACGAGTTGTTGCTAATATGTCTAGAACTGTAACTTCGTAAATGTAGCTTCTCTAATCTGCCAATTTTCTTAATACTGCCAAACTTTGAAACACATAGACAAATTCCAGTGGACTTTAAGAAGCCTCAAAAGCATGTGCCAACATTAAACTGAACTGAGACAAAATTTGCAGATGACTAAAAGTGAAGTGCATAAGTTCAGTAGCAGCATGTTATTTAAGACAATGGGTACCTCCTTTTCATAAGCCAATATATATTTTCTTTTGTGAAAATGCAAGTGATATGGCATTGATCCTTTTGATAAACTGGTAAATTACCCACACCCTGATACTTTTGCTTTCTAGTGAAGATTCTTAAATTCATGCAGAGCCTTATGTTTTGCAAATTTTCTTGTTTGTGTCATTTACCCAGAGAGAGTTTCTTATGCTACTTGAGAGTTTCTTATGCTACTTGGGAGCTTCTTCACTGACTTTTCACTGTTTTACTTTAAAAATATACAGTTAGCCTTTTTGTGTTTTGAAACAAAAATTTTTTTTGTACTTGCAGATCTTGGGCCATAAACAGTGGAAGTGGTCTCTATAAAATGTAGGAGGTGTATACTTGTATTTCCTTGCTACTATTACTTTAGTTTGGAAGTGATCCAGTACTTCATTTAGATACATTTTTGAGGGCTGAAAGAGCATGATCATACCTGTTGACTCCATTGAATTTCCTAGCAACCACTGTTCCTTGGTTTTCCCTTTGTATTTTTTTACATACCCTGTTTTCCCAGTTTCCAGTAAACTGAAAAACATTCCTTTTTTGGGAACTAATGACATCTCAAAGCATTAAATCTGAGCAGTGGTACAGATGCTTCTCTTCTGGCTTGTATCAATGAGATGTAAGTCACAGGACAGTGACAGATAGGATCTGGGGAGGAACTAGTCAGCTACAGTGCATATTAGTTGGTTATGTTGCCCCGTCACATGACATAATCCTGGTTTTGATGTTATGTTATACTGACCTTTAAGTTTACTGACTGAAGAGAACAGTTATGTAACTGGGATCAGCTAAACCAAACAGAGCAAAAATATGAAGAGATGCAATCCAGACCTAGAAAAGTACTAGTACAGGAATATAAACTGCTGCTCAAAAATTTTGCTGACGGACCAGTTTCATTACAGTGTTAAAAATTATTTCTATTAAAAAGAGATCCTCCCACTATGATAGACTCCTTTTAGTCTTCTGTATTAACAAAATAGCTTCTTACTTGCTATGTTAGAAAGAGATGCTAAATGGTTCATGAGTCCGTGTGGATGTGAGAACAGATGGGCAGAGGCATGTATTAGTGCTTTGTTTCCTTTTTTAAATTTGCTTTAAATACCAGCAGGTGTAATATGCTTTTAAGTAGAGCAGGCCCTGATTAGCTGTAAATAGCTACTGCTATTTAAAAACATGGCCCTTCTAACACAGGTAGTTCTGGAAGGTCTCACAGAGTAGAGTGAGAAGGAAGGTGAGGCAGAGCTGAGTAGCTGTCTCTGAAACCCAGGTTAGTCTGGGTTGGGTCTGGGATTCCCTAGTGGTTGAGTATGTTCCTACAAAGTTCTTTATGCAGTGACTGCAAGAGGAATAGGACTGAGGACACGAAAGAGGTATGGAGTTGGTTATAAGATCTAGCTGAACACAGAAGAGTGCTCCTTTTAATAGGAGAAGCTGAGAGAGAGAATGGTGTGGGACCACAGAAAAGGTAGCTTATGTCACTTAAGAGCAGTCATGCGTGGTCTGTATGGTCATTCTCTCCTGATCAAGCTTGTTTTCATCTTTCAAAGGCTCAATATCTCCAACTCTGGTACCTTGAATTCTCTAAGGCTTACTTTTTCTTCCTATTTTTTTACTCTTTTTCCAACTATCAGCTACTTATTACTTTTTCCACTGCTGTGCAGTGTTTGTAGTATGAAAGCTTTAAGGTAAGAGTGACTTGAGCCTTAGTGAAAGACCTTGGCTGAAAGACCCCTGACAGCTGGACTGTGGGAGAGCAAATGCTGCTGAGGGAACTCAAGGGTGTCCCCACATAGAGGTAGCTGTGCTCATACTGCACAGTCTGCTCCAGGACATCACACTGGAAAGCTGCCATCCAGCTAGCTGCAGAGCTTAGCTGACCTAGCCCTGCTAGCAATCAGCCTCTTTGTTCCCAGTTTATTTATTTTTATTTTTTTTTCACCTGGGATAATTCTATGCTGCAGCCTGAGTTCAGAGCAGAGGCTGCCCACTGATGAAGAAGGAGGCCAGAGGTCTGATTCCAGGGGGTCCAGGATTTCACCCAGGTGGATTTTTACTACCATATGCAGTTAAGTGGAACTTACTTTTATTGTAGCAGAGCGTAAAGGGGCTTGAAGATTCTCTCTGCAAGAGAGCCTTATGTTGTGACAGATGAGCTTCTCTGGGAAGCTCCATGAACACTCAAGACTGTGAAGAACTCTTAGGCTTTTGTTTTGTCATTTGAGTTAAAAAGGTCAGGCCACAGGAAGGATGAAAATCTGGAATGAACACACAGTGCGTGTTCTACGCAGAGAAGAGTTGGAATATGCTTGTTTACATCTTCTCTCCCCAGTTTCCTTTTGAATAGTGAGCAGTGTGCCTCACAGACTGTCTCTTGGACTTCTTCATTAGGGATTTTGCTCTCTCAAGAGGGCAGTCATTTAGAAGCCATTTGTTTGTGTTTTTTTGTTTGGTTGTTTTTTTTTTTTTTTTGTTCCCTTCCCCCCTCTTTTTTTTTTTTCATTTAGAGAATTCAAATCTAATGCTGGACTAATACCCAAGAACTGGGAAAGGAAGAAGCCATGAATTAGGCTTGAAAACCATATAAAAATGATATAAAATGTAATAATTTTGTGTTGTATTATAGAAGCCAATTTTTGCCACTGAGCAGCAATGCAAGTAGTGTATGTTGCAGATGTTACTTGCGCCCTCTACTCCAAAGCCTAGAAATGCGCTTCTCCCCAAATCCTTATTTCTAGTGCAGTTTGTGTTATCTAAATATGTTGAGAAGAGACTAAAAGAAACAGTCTAATATAATACCTACACCACTGTGGTTGCTTGTCACTTCTATGTGGTATTTTAAGCCATTTTCATTGTTCTGTATTTGCCATTCTGTCAACTGCCTTGACTTGCAGGTATGCTTCACTAATCGTTGATTGTATCTAATGTTTTCCCTGTTCTTTTCCAATGGTTCTATTTTTCCACTTCATACTTCTCTCCTCCACTTACTTGATTCTTGTCTTCAGACCTTACATCCTTCCTGATATCATCAGATTGCTGAAGGATAGAAGCTGTCAGGGGCCTGTAGATTATCTCACTACTTTGAGAAAAAAAAAAAAAGTTGGACTTGCTTGTAGTTCTAGCTCAGTTCCTTTATCTATACATCAGTCATGGATTTAAAAAGTCAACCATAAAGAGCTAGTAATTTTAATCTTTTTTTTTGCTTTAAAGTCAAACCTTTTTGTCTAGTTTCTCAGAGTTTCCATCTCTAACATTGTCTCTAGCTCCATTCTTGTTATGACTCCTCTGTAGACATTCATAGGAGTTAAAAAACACAATATTTTTCCTGAAACAAAAACTTCTTACATGCCAAGGAAAATAACCATTAACACTACGTGTAACAATGCCATCTGGTGACTCCTGCCATAACAAGCTTTTTCCTCTGCCTTTGTCTCCTGCTGCTTCCCGTCCACACACCCCTGCCCCCCCACCCCCTTTACTATCCATGTCATCACTCATCTCCCTAACTCTTCTTTTCCTTGCCTTCTCTCCTTCTCAGTGACAGTATTTATGAGGTCTGTAATCTCACTTTAATCATAGAATGGCCTGGGTTGGAAGGGACCTTAAAGATCAAGTTTCGACCCTCCTCCCATAATGTCTCTTTTTTATTCACAGTATCTTTCTCTGACATCCTTCCACCACCACCACAGTATAGGCTCAGTGCTGGATCCTCCCTCTTATTTTAGTCTGGATTGCTCTCTCCATTTGAAAATACTCCCCAAGTTTTTCACCCAGTGTTCATCTCTAATGTGACTGTGCTGTATATTACCTTGTGACCCTGCCTACTGACAGGACAAACCTGTGTATTGCCTTTAATTTAACAGCAACCACTTTCTAATGCTTCTCCTTTCCCATTACTCGTGTTCTCTGGAGTCTGTTGCAGAAGATACATCATTAACAGGGAATAACAATAACAAGGAAATGGGATTGCTGCAATACTGCAGCCACTGATTCATCAACTTCTCAAAACTTATGCTTAACCAGAAAGAATTGGAAAGAACTGTAAAATTTTTTTGTATATATGAAAGATATCTACAATGGAAGAGTTAGATCTCATGCCTCCCTTAATATATATATATATATATATATTAAAAACAAAGTTACTTCATTGGGTCTTATGAGAACCTAATGTGGAAGACATTTCTGGCAATATGTGACTAAGAAAAGAATGGAAAGTTCAGTACAAAAGTACAGAAAAGTTTTATTCATGAGGAGAAGTAGCCAATGGAATAACTTAAGTTAGAGTGTTGAAGGCATTTCGTATCACTACTGAAAAAGTAGGATGCAGCTGAGAATTCAGACATGTAGTACTGAGGATGTATTGCTGGTGGAAATCAAACATGATGATCCACATGGTCCACTCTAATCCTGAACTTGTCCTTGAACTCAGGGCTCTTGGTGCAGTCATTGGCATGTGTAGACAGAAGCTGCAGGTCAATGGAAATTCAGTTGAAGAATTGGATCTTGCAAGGAAAAGTGTAAGAGAAATCAAGTTTGGATGTGAGAGAACTCATATCCTGGGATTTTTCTGTCCCCTGTGGAGTGCTTTCTACCTCAGTAACTGTCTTCTCCCCAATGATATCCTGAGTGAATTTGGTTGTTCTTGTCTTCTAAGGGTTGTGCCGAATAGTAATTCTGCCTTAATACTTTTATTTCTCTTTCTTATTCCAATCTTTCCTATTTATATGATTCAGCTTTGTAGTGATTCCTTTGAAACAGGATGTATTTTCATTTGACTCTTTACTCAACATACCATCTGTCACTTCTATCACTATAACAAGGTGAAATGGTTGGGACCAAAATCTAGTTTATTTCACCTTTCCTTCCAAAGCTCTCTGGTGAAAGTCATCATAGTTTCAAAATTACAAAATTCAAAATTTCAGATTTTTAATAAATGTTAACTGAAGATCTAATAATTCCCTCACTGTGTTCCTTTTCCCACCTGTTTTCCTCTATGCGTGTTTCCTACAGCATAATGGTGGTGAAATCCACGGAAGAAGAGTATTTCTATCAAGATTTCAGGTTCTCGCTTTTCATTTTTTGGCAGATCCCAAATTTCCAGTCAGTCACCTGATATGATTCTTGGGACTGTCTTTTGCAGGGCCAGGAGCTGGACTCCAATGATCCTTGTGGGTTGCTTCCAACTCAGGATATTGTTTCTATGAAATAGAGCTCCTTGTGAAGGATGACCAAACACCTGCTTTGTAGATTGATAATAATTTGGTGTGCTTGGCTTTGTCTTGCAATTGAGTTTAACTGTTCTGCATCGTAAGTGCTTAAAAAGCATAGAAGACAAGAGCATATTACAAGTATTCAATGTTATACATTACATTTGTATGCATACCAGGGTATAAATATGCAGGGCATGTGCCTGGACTATTAATCAAATTCTTTATTAAGCTTTTAAAACAGTATGCATTTATGAATAATGCATTATTTCATAGCATATTGTGCACCTTATTTAAAAACATGGAGCTATCTTCCATATGTAGAATTTCGTCCCCTGCATGTAGAATTTTGGGGGTGGTTTTCACAGGAGATTTATTAGAGTGTCTGAAACAATTCTAATAAACAGCGAGCCATTGAATCTGCCACTTCATGAATAGAGCTGTAGTAAAGAATCCTCACAGCTGCAGGATCTCTCTACAGCAATAATTTTAGATCAAGTGTTTGTATTTGCTTACAAAGCACCCTCTGCTGTTTGAGCTGCTACATGCTTTGTAGATAAAGCTGCTTTCTGGAAAGATCAAAATCCTTTTTTTGGGGCCCTATAAGAGCCACAAAAATATCCAGAGAGAATCTTATCAATCTTGCACCTATAATAATCAATCTTGCACATATCAATCTTGCACCTAACACCTACATGTTGTGTGACTTGCATTTGGAAGTGTCATGGGGTTAGGACACATTTTGTCATATCAGTAGCTTGCTCAAGTAAGAACAAGCTTGAAACACAACTAACAGTAAGGTTAGCACTTTTATTATGTGGGACAAAAGTTTCCATGTTTGATTGCAGAAGGATTGGCAGAAGGGCAATGAAATCTCCCCCGTTACAAATGCATTTCATCTCTTGACACTTGTATTTCATATGAGACAACAATATTGAGTGGACATCAACTACTTAATATAGCCATTATTTCATAGTTATGGGTAGAAGATTTAAGTTTTGCATCCATTTTGCATTGAAGCAGAAGTCTGGAGGTGGACTAAAGGAGAAGTTTTTCTGTAACCTTGTAAAAACATCTAAATGCTGGTGTGTGCAGCTTTTTTCAAAGTCCCTAGGAAGTATCATGCAGTGCACCTTGCTTCATCTGTTCCTGTAACCAGGAGAAGTCAGTGGGATCCTGCACTAGAGCAAAGATTCCAAATGGGAACAAAACCCAAGATATTTTACACACAAGATGCTGCAGTTTGATTAGCCCATTTATTCTGACTGAAAATGCATTGCAAAGTCAAGATGAACATTAAAAGAGTAAGTCTGAAGAAACTGGAAGGAGGAGATCTGCTGTGGCTGGATAACATGTAGGAAAGGAATCATATCTGTGCCTGAAGTTGGTGACTATCTGGTATACACTGAATGTTACAGGAATGAAAGGAACAAAACATTTACTTGATTTAAAAATAACTTAATCTCCATGTTGAATTCAAGGGCACTTGCAATATATGTTGATATTCCTTAGCGTGATTGAGCATGTCTAATTAATAGAGTTGCTTGGGAATTTTGCTAAGAAAAATCACTTCAAAAGAAAAAGCAATTTCTGCAGAAACTGTAATTTTCCATGAAAGAAGTGAAAGAATCGAAACAAAATACATTGTTGAACGCAATGGAAAATCAAAGCACTTCGGTTCCTTGAACTGAATGCAAATATAATTTCAATTTATCTCAGATACGGATGATACTATAGCAAATAGTATGCTAAGGTTTAACTGTTTAAGTTTGATTTGTGATTCTTATCAGACTTATACGGAGCCTGATAATGCTGAACACTTGTCTCAGAAGGTGGACCTTATTTTGGAGCCTTATTTTGGATACCTGAAACCACAAATGATTCTTGACAATTTGGGTCAACACATATTAGAGACGGGGTTCTCAGAAATATTCAGTACTGATCCATCTCTGCTCCCATTGATGTCACTGGGAGCAAGTCAATTTAACTTCAATTGGAACAAAGTCAGGCTGATGTTGAGTTGTTTTGAGATCTCCACCCTATATCTTCCTCATTGCATTAATTAATTATTGCTCAAGTTACAGATTAATTTAATGTCTCCCAAAACATGATGAGCTCTGCTATATTTCCTTCTTTACTATCTCTGTCAGTTTACCAGCAATGTGGAAACATAACGTCATCTCAGTCACAAAATTTTCCATGTTTTTTCCCTTAGAATTCACTTTTGTGCAACACAGTGCATGTGAGAAACACTGAAATAATTTTATGTATTTAGTCTATTTAGTCTGTGGATGTCTCTTTGAAGGTCACTTTCTGTGTATTTTGAGCAACCTGAATACTCACATGATTTGGATGTTAACAATAATGTGCTCCTGATTCAAGCAGTGTTCTATATGTAGAATAAATCAGCAAGGGGGAGCAAGATAAAGAAAAAATCTGAAAGAACAATATTTACAGAGACTGTCTTACCAATCTGTTTGCTCACAAAAAGCAAAACCACACACACACATACCCCACCAGTTACCAGGGGTGCCCAGGTCAGTTTTGTGTGATGGGTGAGCTTGGTTTTTGTTGAGTTTTTTTGTTGTTGTTTTTTTTTCTTTCCCCTGAGCATTGTTTACAGCAGATCTCTCTCTCTTTCAAGCAGTAAAATGGAAACCTCATCCTCCTTTGCACACCAACCTAGAGAAGTCAAGTTTTTTAAAACTGACACTGTTTATGACACAGATGATGGGAAATAGTAATTTCTATAATTTTTATTTCAAGTCCTTGCACAGTTTTGGCTGAGGCAAACTCACACTTAACCAAACAACTCCCAGGCATGACTCAGGAGCTAGCACAGGCCAGAACCTGACAAAGGGAAGTAAAGGTGGCATCAGCCAGTTCTGGAGGTTAAGTGATCTTAGAGTCTGGCTGCCGAGTATGGCAGCTGGGCTCAAGGGCAGAGCATGGACTGCAACTGCTCAGTTAGCTGGTGCAGATGTGGACTAAGATATGCAAATCCTTGTAAGGATGCACAGGAGACAGTGTTACATTGGCTTGTGAAAATCCTTGAGTCATGATAAATTTTTGTAATGAAAAAAGAACACATCATCATTGCAACAAAACAAATGACGTGTGTGACAATCACAGCACTGCATAGGCTGGAAGGAAGGGACCCTGGGGGGACATGCACTCTCACTCAGCAACATCAGGTTGCTCAGGGGCCCATATACTTAGGTATGTTTACCTCCAAGGATGGAGTTCCCATAGCCTCTGTAGGTGACCTTATCCAATATTTGACTATTCCCATCTTAATTTTCCCCTCTATCAGGTTAGAGTTTCCTATGTTCCAGTTAGTAACTGATGCCTCTTCTCCTTCCAGTCTGCACCTCTGGCCCTGGCCTTTCTACATGTTCTTAACAGAAAGTTGCAGACAGCAAAAGGATCCCCCTCAGCCATTTCTTCTTAAGGCTAAACAAAGCCAATTCCCTCAGCCATTCCTTTGTACTCTGTGTTCCAGCTTGATGGTCTGCCCCTGGAATTAATAAAGCATAGCAATACTCTTCTTGAGGAGCTGCGAACAGGGCCAAATATCTGAATGCAGTCTCAGAAGTGCCAAGCAGATGGGCAGGATCACTGCCCTGGAGCTGCTGACTGCACTTTTCTCTACACTGGGGCAGGCCAGGATGTAGATGGCTGCCCTTGCTGCAAAGGCACCCTGCTGACTCCTGCACAGCTTGCTGATAACCGGGGCTCACAGGGCTTTTTCTGCAAAGCTTCTGTCTTTAGAAATCTTATTTCTTAAGAATCACAACTTACAAGGGTGACACTGAAAGCCGCATTCCCCAGTGTCTGTACGGGGCCACTCATTTCCCCAAAAAGGTTTGGGTATTGGTGACCACATCCTGTTTCATTGGCTTACCCAGTACACAGAAGTACCACACCCTGTGAGTCTGCAAATTACAATATACAAAATTGCCCTGATGTATGACCAGCCATCTTACCATTCTTTCCCTTCACTGAAGCAGTCCTTGAATGAATGAGGTGAATCATCTCTGTGCTACAACATATGGTGCAATTCTCAGAGTAAGTGTTCATTGATGTGGTCCATCATTCATAAAGCTTCCCAGTAGAGAAGACGCTTGGTCAGTGAAATCAAAATTGATGATCTGTGTTCAGCAGCAGAGTTTAGATTGATCTCAGCCTCAGCAAAATCAAATTACCATTGCACTGGGTTTAAAATGGGTAGAATAGAGCCTTGTATAATAAGGTTTTTCTTGTACACTTCAGGCTATTATCATGCTAGTGCAAGGAGAGGAGAAGATTGGTGTAAAATAGTAGTAAATCAGACTAGGAGTATTTTCCATGAGTTTGGTTCTGATGTAAGTAATAACATGGGATTCTCTACTTAAAGGCTGGGCTCCTTACATTTTATTTATTAAGGTGGGAACAAAGTGCCCAGTTTCCTACAAAACTAAAGAATTAAAGCCTTAAAAAAGTTTTCACTAAAACATGGAGATTATATGCGTGGGAAAGTCTAGCCTTGAAATTGTATAAATAAAGGTATACTGTGACCTAAACATCATCATTTGTTCCCTTCTCCACAAAAAAAGGAACCCAGTCTTCCACCACAAAGTATGTTACCCATCTTGAAGATGCTTTGTTTGCTTCCTATCTCCCTTGGAACAGCGGTTTCTCTGGGATACCCAACTAAAAATAAAGCTGAGACTTTATTTCAGAGATAATAGTATGTAGGCCTCCTGAATTTTGCATTGCTGTCTTATGAAAGGATGAATTAAATTTCTTAGGACTGGCGATGTTTGGGCTATGGGAAATGGTGGTGATATGAGCTAAAAATAATACTATCTAATCACAACCCACATCCCTAACCACAATCCACAGAAAACATCTTCTCTGCCATGAGGCCAAATTTTGAGGACCTTATTTAGATAATTGTTGGACTAAGTCCTATTTCCTTCCCTAAAACTTACCAGTTTAAGAGCATGAGGATTTATATCCTTGATTCAAAGGAGGTACTGTGAAGAGAATGGACAAGAAAAATCCTTGCAAGTTTCTCTCTAGGCTCTATGACCCTCAATTGGCTAAAGGAATCATATATTCACACCTGCATGAAGCACACACCCAGACATGAAGCAAAGTTTTCATCTGGCTCTATAAGCAGTCCCATTTGATTCCCAACATAAAGGGATGGGTGCTGCACAGGTTGGATGCAAAGGAAATCATTTTGCCCTTGAACAGAAGTCAGAAATAACCTCAGGCTGGATCAGCATGTAATGGTATGGTAAGTTTCCAAGAGAGGGAAGATACGCCTAAAATTGCTGATTGTTACTCCTCTGAGAAAAGGGGCTTTAGATCTTCAATTTGACTTGTAAGGATCTTTTACAGAGGGAAGGTTCTGGAGGGACAAAAATGTCTTTTTGCAGTTCCAGCTGGCACAGCTGCCCAGAGATGGTACTCCTATCCACAAGGCAGTGTTCTGCCCAAATGTCATACTCTTGTTAACTAGTGATGTAAAAAGAAAACTATTCTGGTATTTCTACTTTCATTTCCATTACTGGATATCTGATAGCTGAGAGAGGGAGAGATTCTGGTCTTAAGTATGCTATGGTATAAAAAGCTGCCAAAAGACATCATGGTTACAGTGAGTTTGATTGCACAATTGAAAATATTTGCAGTTCAGTATTGCCAATTAAAAATACTTGCCAATTATCAACTGCTTGTAGCAGGAAAAATGTTCATTAGCTTAAAAATCAAATTATGTGTTATATACAAGAAGTTTGTATTAACAGATTAGAAGCAAGTGATTGTCTTCTCTACCTTTGAGATAGTTTGCCTAAAATACTGTCAATAACAATAAGAAATCACGATGTTCTGCAAATAATGGACATGCAGTAAGTAGAAATCATTATGGGCTCTCCTATTTTCTTACGCTTGCCAAAACCTCCAGGGTGAGTGCTTACTAGCAAACAATAAAAGGACAAGGTGGAATGATTTAATTTCATTACTTTAGACTCGGGGGGGCATGTTACAATGATAAAATCTGCAACGAGAGAATATTATATTTCTGTTACTTCCTATTTGCACAAACGCCAAGAGTTAAATTTTGTTCACTGTTCCGTTTTTCAAAAGGAATGTTTAAATCTATAGATTCCTGTTGCAATTGAGACAGGAAAGAATACAGCAAAACTATCAAACAGAAAAACAAGGCATTATCACTGCAAATAGATCATTTTAGTTGCCATGGGTAACCAGTGCCAGTAAGGTATTCAGGTACTGCAGCCACAACCACTGATACCCTGCTCTGAAAGTGCTGACTGTGTGTCACATTGCAAACTTCAATGATTATTATGTGTAGGAGGGTGGTGGCACCAACAGGATATATACTTGTAATGACTAATTCTTTAAATAGCTTAATTTATCATCCTCAAATAAAGTGGGAGGGATTTATCGCATGCAAGGAAGTTCAAAAAGCCTGAATTATTAATAAACTGAAAAAACAAGTCAGGAAAAACTGGACAAATACACACACACAGGCGCACAGGCACACACAAATAAAAGCTTGATGACAATAAGACAGAAGGAAAGTGCTTTTGCAAAAGTATAAAGCATTAACCAAGTAACACACAGAAGTACCATCACAAGTCTGCAGCCATAATCCATTCATTCATTAATATGTAAATGTAAATAGCCGGCAGATAAGGTGTCGGTAACTGCGACTCAAGGACATCCAGACTTTCACAGGCCACTGACACTCCATGTGCCTAATTAGGCAGTGCTTTTTCTCTTTCATAGAAAGAAACACAAGATCACAAAGACTAAAGAGGGTCATACCTTGAAGAGAAAGCATCCTGAGGAAACTTTGATCTTCTGTTGTGAAATGTTGATAACTCAATATATAGTACTCCTTCTTCTGAGGCAAAATTGAATAATGCATGTTGTTCTCCCCACCATACAAGCACACACAGTAGCATGAAGGTGTTGTGCACTGCAGGGCATAGTCAATCATTCATTGACGGGGTTACACAGTTCCTGTTAATTTGATTTCAAAGCAGACTTATAACAGGAAAATCGTAGAGTTTCAGGATGAAAGGTTCTTTCCGAGCTAGGGTCCCCAAGACATCAAGTGAGGACAGAAAACAGGTTACCAACAGACCCCCTGCCATCTCTGCTGAGGTTCAGGGGAGGACAATCAGAGACACAAAGAGAAGGCAACAGCTGAGTCCTTGCTCCAGGTTGCCAGCTGAAGTGCTGAAAAACTGAAGGCCTTGGGCTACAGTGTGCTTCACGTGCATGTCTATGGTTAGATGCAGGTATCTATATCTAAAAAAACCCCCAAACAAACCAAAAAACACTGGTTCAATTTACGTGTTGAGGCAGACCAACACAGGAGGACAAGAAAACAAATATTTTTCAACAGCTGTCTGTCTCCAGCCATGAAGAGTCTACAGAACACTTGGTTATCAGGGCCTCTTCAAAGAACCAAGAACCGATTACCAAGAACAGACGTGTTTTCCTTCAGTATACTTCCTGTATCTTCTCTGCTGAACATAACTCCTCAGGCTCTCCACAGGGACAGAACAAGGGATTCCTATCCCCTTGCCCTTTATGGCTGAAATTTTTCCTTCCATGTTGGTCATCAAACTTTTATTGAGACTCAACTCACTCTCCCACCAGCCTTTCTTTGTGTGTGTTTTCTAAGCTTTGTTTGCTGCTGGTTCTTTCAGACATCTCTTCCCTGCATTATGGAAGTTCAATGCTGGATGTACTATTTAAGCCTCTGCATCACTGGCATCACTGGTTGCATCAAATAGAACAGCTCTCTCATATCTGACATTCAACATTCTTAAGGCAGGGAAGGAGAAGATTTGTATGTTTTTAATGTGACATTGTGTTGACTTATGTTTAGTTTGTGAGCTGTTACAACTCTCAGATCCTTCTGCTATACTGCTAATACTAAAATTTGTAAGTACACATTCTTTGCACTTGTTTTAATGTCAAATTGTTATTTGTTGAGGAAATTCCTTTTTTTGTTTGTCTTCTGAAAGCTTCTGTTCTTTCATCTGATGCTTTTTTTAATACTTAAATTTTATATTTGAATTATTTTTTCCAAAATTTATCTGACAGCATTGGGCTTGTGTGTAACAGATTATCCAGTGACCTCTCCCCCCACACACACCAACTCAATCTGTTTTATGGTAAATTATAAATGCACCTGATAGAGATTAAGTGTAAAACATAATTCTTTTGCTATATATGGGGATGATGCATAAGACAGAGGGAAAAGTCTTTTTAAATTGAGATGTATCCCATCTATGCCTTCTATCATGCCAGTTAGGCCAGTTAACTTCCCAAATTAAGAAAAGGATTTGCTTGTTTGGGCTACTTTTGCTACATCAGTACTGGCTGCTTCAGTCACTTTGCTACCTTCTAGGTAAACTTGCCCATAGTTTCCAACATTTTTTGTTTTCAAAATTCTCAAGCACTTTAAATCCCATCAGTCTATAATTTCCAGGGTTTGCCATGATCACATTTTTAAAGACAGGTATATTTTTTGCCTTTCTCCAGTCTTCTGGGACTTTCCCTACCTTATCCTCTGCTTGAAGCAGTCCATGTCTCAAAGGCTGCTCCAAGGCCATACTGAAGTGCTCTCCAGTGACACATGAGGGCTTCTGAGTTTGACACAACCATCTTATCAAAAATCTCTTGATTCTGGTAATCTCTAGCCCATAGTATCAATACTGAGGAATCAATGTGCTATGGCAACATAATCATTTGTTCTCAGTGGCCTCAGTTTTACCTATGTTCAAAATTACCATGGATGGAATATTTTGTAGTCAACAATTTTTCCACCAGCTATAGAGTGGGAATTCTAGTGGTTAAGACGCAGGGCTGGTACCCTTGAGACCGCGGGTTCGATTCCCGGTCAGGGAGCTCCCCGGGCAAGA
>JAWWES010000115.1:101794511-101815696 GCA_035583135.1 Lophotriccus pileatus | reverse complement strand
CGCAGGCTCGAAGGCCTTATCTGCATATGCGGGTAAGGACCTTCCCCGGCTCTTCGTTCGCGAAGATGGGCCATTATAGAGTGGGAATCAAATATTTCATCTTTTCTTTTTCAACTCTTGACTGCACTCCTCTCTACTAAAATGACAGTAAGTGTATAACTTATCTAATTAAGATTTAACCTGACTTTTAGTTTCTGTTATTATTTTTTTTTAAGTGATACATTTAAGGAATGGACTGCTGTAACTTTCTCTGTGTCACTCAGTTTTATAATTTTCCATCTAAAATTAGATAGTTACTTCCTTTCTGTTTTCCTCTTATTTCTAGTACAGTTTTACTCATAAAACAGTTTTGTGCCTTCTCCTTTTCTTCTTTCTGTTTTGTTTTTTGTTGTGGAGTTTTTTTAAACTTCACGTTTTCCCTGTTTTATATTTACCCTTTATTGTATTTGTTTTTACTTTTTAGATGATGCTTTAAAAAACATTCAGATAACCAAAGAATAGCTAATGAAGCAACATAAGTCTGCTTCTGTGATTACTCTCTCTTATTTGTTTATTTTGGGACAGTTCACCATTGTGCAGCAATAGTCTGATCTCATATGGTGTTCTAATTTTCACATTATCTTATTAAGAAGCCCTACCTACAAGTCCTGATGTTTTGTTTTTTATTATTATATCATTAATTTTCTATCTTCCAACACTCAATTTTCCTAAGAATATTTATTTTATTTTTTCATGATAAATTTTAGCAAAAATTGCTTTTCTTTGTTTTGTATTCCTGACTAATTTTCTCATCATAAGCCTGTAGCTGGGCTTTTGTAGCTAAGTGAAAAAGAATTCTTCAGTACGTCTGGGAGGTGAGTCTTACAGGTGACAAAACAGTTTTAGAGTTAAGGTCCAGTAATTTAAAATAGTCACATTCTCCAGCCATCCTTTTCCCTGAATAAAATTCTTGAACTGAAATTATGTATACCCACATATATATACATACATATACTTCATTTCTCAATGTAGACCATAGAGTATAAAAGTACCTCAAAAGTTTTCTGGTTTAAACAGAGCAACTATTTTAATGAGGCTATTGATTGACTGTTATCTGTTACATCACCTACCTTTGATGTCCACAGACACTTTTGAGATGTAAACTATACAGAGACAGACGTTGAAGTTCAGTAAGTTTTCTTTTCAACACAATTTGAGAACCACGCACTGTAAGCACACATACACAAGAAAAATGCAGCTTATTTGTAGCTGGAGACATATCAAATGGGAATGCAGCCCAACACGCACTGGGGCAGCTGAAAGTCCTGCTTGTACCTCCATTAGTACTGGTCAGTACCTCCATTATTTTTTCTGCATAAGGAGGAGATTCCTCCCCATTTTTTCAGGGTGTAACTGGGACCCTGATAAGATATTACAAATTTGAAAGAGAATTTATCTCTTTTTTCCTAAGAGTTTAAAGGATGGTTTATCTCCTTCTATATTTCCTTTCCTATTAACTAGTGCTGGCACAGCTTCCCATTTCTTCCAGCTACTACCCTTAATATGCTTAAAAAAGAAGAAATTTTTGATTAGGTTGTCCATGGTGAACTTTTACCTCAATACCTCTCCTCTTTTAAGAATTTATCTTTACCGAAAAAAATTCAGCAAATCTGCTTGTATTTTATTGAGTTTCATAATGACTATATCTCAATTAGGTAACATGGTGTTTCATCCCATTTCTTCTGTCTGTATTTATTAAGAAAGCCGTGCTTTCCTGTGACAGTTCTAGTGTTCTCTCCTGTAACACTTCAAGTCTTGGTTTCTAAAGCTTGTAGTTCTTTTTGTTAGCTTTAATACTCAGGGCATTTGTGCATAAACATATAAGTTTTCTCAATTATTCTTCCTCTTAATTATGACTACTGTAGTCTCCTACTTCCTCCCTTTCTCACTCCATATCTGTATGTAGGAATCTACCTTTTAATTCTTCATGGATATTTATCCCAGTCCTCTTCAAATCAAATTTAAAGCCTTCTTCCGTTTGATTAGAATTGCTGTCTGAACATCCTATCTTCCCTCTGTGCGAGGTGGATTCACCTCTCTCCGTCCTTCTGAACCTTTGAACTTACAGTTTAAGTTACAGCATCATAAGATATATGCTTACTGCCTAGAGAAACCTGCAGTCTGAGTCCTCAGCAGGCAGAAGTTCCTGCTGGGAAATTCTGAGCTTACTGATACTTACTGCATAGGAGCTTTGAACTGACTCACAGAGATGCCAAGGCTTTTTGACTTTGAGATCTTCAAACAACTCTGACTATTCTTTTTTACAAAACAAGACTTTCAAAGGCATCCATCTCTACTAGTAAGGGAAATCTGAAAATGATTTGGTTTAGGTTAACAAACATTAAAGATCAGGCTAGGTGATTATTGGAAAGGTTTGAGTCCCACCTCATCTTTTGTAAGACTGATAATTACTTTAGGGTTTTAAGGAACAAATTGATTTGGGTCAAGTACCCAGGAACTGGTGTTCTGTGTTAAACTTATACCTGTTTTATTACATTCTTTATGCCCATATTTTACTCCTTTTATGCCCATATTCTGTTCAAATTACTCTCAGTGTTTTCTTGATTGTCTTTATAATTAGGGAAGACTGTTTGGAAACTTGTTATTGAGTCTGTGTGAGAAAATAGTCTTTAAAGGCCAAAGAAGAAAAAAAAGATTGTAATATAGAATGGTGGTTGCCATTTAACACAGAAGATAACAAACACACAATACCAAGGAAGAAAGAAATATATATTAGAGTCACAGCTGACAAGTGAAACAAAAAATAATTGTTTCAGTGTATTTAACAAATGAAAGAACTGTGAGGCTCTGGACTGGTAAATTGTGGCAGCTAGCTATTGAGGCAAAATGGTAAATAGCTTCATAGACTCTTGGGAAATAATTTATTTTAATTGTGTGCAGTCATATTCAAATCAATATCTGAAAAATCCATTGGGATACAGAGAACTGGAGTAAATCAGAATTTCAGAGGAACTAAGATAATAGATTATTGTTTAAGGCTGACAGAAGATAAGACTTTCACATTTACATAAATTTTTTGTTCTTCTATTATGAAATTTACTCATATTAAATCCATTTTGTTTACTATAATGATGAAAAGGCACTTAACATTTAAAACAGGTACAAGGAAAGACTGCTAATACTGGTGCTTGTGCTTTATCCAAGTAATCTTTACTATTGTCCATCAGAATTTCATTATACCCCACTCTTTATATCTCAGTCATTGACATTCCTTGCAAAAAAAGTATTGGTCAGAAAATTATGGGCCTAGGGTAGAATATAATTTCCTTACACAGTGAACCTGGAGAAGAGCAGTGAGAACACTGGAAAAATCTCTTTGAACTTTGACAGATGTACCATTTAAATAAAGATTTACTAAACATACCCTGAATCAATGTGTGTGCACCTCACTTGCAGCATCGGGAAGAAGAATTTTAGGAGCATGTTGCCATTTAACTTCAAGCATGTAGCAGCCACAAAGCTCCAACTAAGCACACTTGGCTTTGTACTGGTGTTTTTATGTGTGGTATATGTTAGATGTGTTTTATAAATAAGATATCTGAGCGAGAGAGGATAAACTTCCATGGCTAATCAACTTGTAGAGCATATTCATGAAATATGCTAGTCAAGCTTCATATTAAGGAATCTATTAAGGTAATGGTATAATATTTTGCATGGGCCACTCGACTTATCCAATAAAGGGTTTTACAAAACTGAAACTATTACTTGTGAAATATTTTCCTGAGATTTATTTTTCAGTATTTTACTCATTTCATATAGGCATGACTGCGAACAAATCTGGCATGAAAGATGTGCTTGGCAATTGGAATTGTGTGCCCTCATTTCATAGATAAGTTGCTTATCCTATCTACACTTCAGATACCTATCTCCCAGATAGGGATAAGGAAATATGTCCTGTCATGTAGGACTCTCTCCAGGCTTAATTAAATGTTTATAAAGTAACCTATAATTAGAAGGTATCATTAAAACCAGGCAGAAGGTGGGGGAACAAAACACTCCACTGGGTTTTTAACAAGAAGGAACAAGGTCCTGACTTGATAAAATACCTCTATAAATGTGAGGAGAAAAAGGATCTGTTTGTAAATGGACAATTATTGTTAGAAATTCTATCTAATTTCAGTCACCATTATAATTTAATTTACAAATATTTGATTTAGATACTCTTACATATGCAACACTGACCTGGTTAGGAAGCAAAAATATCAGGGACAAGTAAAGTGCTTTTATCCTCTTCTGCGAAGTTTCGCCAATCACAAGGCTGCTTTTGCATTGACTGAGCAATGTAGAGGGAGCATAATGTACTATTAGGACCTTAGTGAATAAAAATCAAGTGAGAACTATTTGAATGTTAATGCTTTGCATAGCAAGAGAAAGACTGAACAGAATTAGGTTGTTTGCCCTAGATGCCCTTGGACTGGCTTGCCAGACCTTTCTGGTGTCACATCTTTGAAGAACTTCCCATAACATGAATATGTTGCCCAGAACCCCTTGACTACTTTACTGTTAGGGAGCCAGGCTAATGAAAGCCTCATGATAAGGACTGGAAAACAGATGGAAAATACTGTGAATGCTAAAACATTGTCTAATACTCTTAAATTATGGGGGGAAAAAATATGTGGGGAGGCTGATGTGCCTATTTAGCTTTTTTAAGTTTATTTTTATTGTGTCTGCCATTAGAGAAACTGAGAGTGTAATTTAGCAAAGTCATGCCCCAACTTTCTGGCTGTAGTTTTTCAGAGAAGCTATTTTCTCAAGTTTTTATCAACCAAATCAGTATACTCTCAATTAAAAAATCCACAGAAATTATATCTGTAAATTCCAGGCAAACCATTTGTCATTCAGTTGGAACTAAAACAATGGCATGATAATAAAAGGACATGTCATTATAAACAGAGAAGCATTTGAAGTCTCCCTGGGCTGTCAAGTGATGAGTGCAGTATCATGAATGCCAACGCTTTTCTGCTGCTGATTTCATTACTTGTCTTCACTTGGGGATTATCAGGCCCTAAATTCACAAAATCCCCAAAGCCCCTTCAAAATATTTTCTCTCTGACTGAAGCAAAGCAACCTTCTAAAGAACTGGTGCAAGGTGTTTAGGGTAACTACATGTCAAAATACCTTTTAAATATCTTCCTGTTACTTCTTTCTTATTTTTATTGAATAAACACCTTTTAGTCTATTTTTGTGACCTCCTAGTTAGGATTTTTTTTTTCTTTTTCTTTATTTTTAAGTAACAGTGACAAATCACAAGTAGAAATATGTATCCAAGAGATAGCTGAACATTCCATTAGTCTCAAGAGACTAATTATAAAATCCTTACCCTAGTTGCCTATTAATGAAAGTGTGCTAATTTGCATATCAATACCTTGTGTTTTCAGTTATTTTCCTAGTTTTTTTTTTCACAATTATAATTTGGTTTTATTTTCTCTTTTTGATATTTACTTACTTTTAGTATTTTAATAAAATAAACATAGGTGTCATATTCCCCTCTTTTTCAGTATGAATCTCTCATCTGACCAGATATTAGTCAGCTTGTACTGGAGTCATTAAGTTTTGTCATTATTCGTTGGACAGATTGTTTGTAGAAAGGTCTTTTGACCTCCCTCCTTTTTACAGTTCAAGATCAACTGCAAGTACAGGCAGCTTTCCAGAAAAGCCAAATGCATGCACATTTCTTTGTTATAATTTAAAATGGCATAGATCTCTCATTTTACATCTAGACCGTTCTTTTTTGACATGTGCACTTAGCAATGGGCTTACATTTATTTTTTAAACTGCTCACATCACTGCTGTGGCAAAGTGAAACTCTGGCTATCAATGTGTTAATTAGTCCCAGGTTTTTCACAGCTTCTTGCACTGCTAGTTTTCTGAAGCATTTATTTTGTCTCTGGGTTCCCCATTGTGAGTATTTATCTAGAGGTGTATTTACACCATGGCCATCATTATTACGGTATCTCAGCACCTGCATCCCACAGTGGGCTCCAAAACATAAGTTGAACCTTGCAACTTATCCTTTAAAAGAGCACGAGGGAATAATGTTTTCATATGAAAGGAGGAGCAAAATATACATTCCTTTTAGATGATTTTTATTTTCAATTATGGAAACTAACTGGCAAGAAGAGAAGACAAAACATGTGGAATTTGATCTGTGAATTAATGAGTACCACCTGTCTCTTGTGCTGTAATTTCAGCACCTTTCAAGAACTCTAGATTCTGTCTGCGGCTCATGTTCTCTCCCTCTAATTTTGTTAACGTGCAGCAATTTTTCTTACAGATAGATAGGCGTTTTGGACCACGGGTGCATTATTATAATTTAAGAAAACTTAGAAATCGTGAGAGGTTCGAAAAGGTCACAAGATTAAACTCTGTGTCACTGTCGTCAGTTTAATCTTGTTAATTGACAATGCTATTAAAAAAAAAATACTGGGAGAAAATTACTTGTGCAAGTCAAGTCCTTTAGTGTTGTTTTTGGGGACATGTACAATACCCAGTGACCTCACTACTGTTCCCCAGGAGGTTGAGGGGAGCTAAGTGCCACCTGGTGTTTCCCTGCTGGCAACTCATGCTCTCTGTGCAGTATCATGGCTTTGATCATGTACCTCTGCACCACTTCTCAGGCACATGTAGCCCTTTGAATCCCATTGTCTGCTCTTTATGGGTAACCATGAACACAGCTGTGCAAAAATGGTTTGGAGACTGTTATCTGCTAAAGACTGGACTGATCAACCATCTCGCGTTCAATAAAGATCACGTAACTCTTACGGGTGATGTCAACTAAAACTCCACAATATAGTAAGGCTGGGTAAATGCTTAACCAAGTGGGCCAAGCAGTTTCTGCCACAGCCAAAAAAAACAAGTCTGGGAAGTGTAAATACCAGATAGAGAAGCAGACTGAAGACTCAGAGCAACTAGTAAAGAAAGTGTACTCCCTTGATCTGCCCATATCCAGAGTACATGAAAGATGTCAGGCCTCCTGACCTGTTTTTCTATCCAAGGAAGACTACTGACCCCAGATTCTCATTAACAAAGTGGTTCAAGAAAAGGTAGAAGTGTTTTAGCAGCTATTTAGAAAGGAGCAAGTTAGCATGCTGTTGCGTCACTTGAATCTTTACACTATATCCATTGTGAAACTAAAACTAACATATAAATCCCTATAGAATATGTTTGTTTGCTTTTTCCATGAACAAACAGTGGAGGCTCAGGGACAATGAGTTCCTTTATAGAGATTTGGCAAACAAAATTATTGAAGTTAAAGGGAGGAAAAAAACAGCTTTTAAAGAAAAATCCATATTATTCCTTCTTATTCATGTAGGATCACTCATGCTTTTTCCGACTAATAAATGTATAAAAATAAAAAAGTCCTTTAGTGTTCAGGTTTGTTACAGATTTGTTCAAATGTTGCTTTCAACTCGAGCAATTTCAAGACTGTAATGGAAAAGCTGAATCAGCTGTGAAATGTAACTTTTGACTTAATTATATTAATTGACATACCTATGTATAATTTTTTGAATATTTGGTATAATTGCTTCAAATGACATTTAATTTGTCACTTGAAATACAATAATTAGAAACAGTTCATGAAAGAAAGTCATTGCAACTTCAAATGAAGTATTTCAAAGGTATAATTATTTTGAATGTTATAATACTGAATAGCTACACTCAGGGCTGGGAGCCAACACTGTCAATGTTAAGGTCTGTGGATCAGTGGGTTTCCTTTGCTGCTCAGGCCACATACTCACTTATTTGCAAAATTTGGGGGAATAGCACTGTGTGAAAAGGAGAAACCATGTTAGTTTCTCCTCCCCGTAGGCCAGAGACAGTCCTTCTGTGCAGAAACATTTGTCATCCGAATCTCATTAGAAATCAATGGCAAACATTCCATCAAACTCAGTGGGAGATCAGTTGATTCACAAGTTTACTTTTGGCTCTGCTGGAGATGTTCAAGAGGAGAGTAGCTGGCTGATGGAGCAGCTGCTTGATGTGAACAGTCCCCTCTGAAATACTCCAGGGCAGCGCTGGGGTGGCTCCCACCACTCTGCAAGGCACCAGCCTCTGTTCCGTGGGGGGAAGCCTCCACCCCCACCTCACCTCACAAAGAAGCAGGAATGCAAGACAGAGGGAAGAAATTAGCAGCAGCCTTAATAATGTCAACTGGCAAGAACAGTGACATAGCTAGGAAGGTATTGCTCAACATTGCACAATATCTCTCACATAAAAATAAATAAATTGAAACCACAGAAAATTAAAGCAAGAAAAAGGAAGGTGAATTCCCTCTACTGTTCCAGCCAAAAGGTCATGCAGCCATCCCAACTCTGGCTCTGCTTGTTCACAAGAACAGTGATTGTAGCCCATGTCATCTGGGAACAAGTTTGCTGGGCACTGACAGGGAACTGTCTTCTAAAAATGCTTGGTTCAGACCTCTGGATGGAGCCTGTCCCTTGGAAATCTGAGTGAGGAGTGGCTTTCTTAGCTCAGCCTCAAGTGCCAAGAAGATCAGGTGCTAGAACACAATGGGGCAGTGCCTTGAGTCCACTGCCTGAACTCTGCACGCTCCTGAAAGACCTAACTCGTACCAACCCCGTGAGTGTCCGAGACACGACTGGAGGAACTGAAGGATTTCATCACTGGGAACACACAAACAATTTAAAGTTTATTGAGTTCCTGAGCAGAGTTTTTGTGAAACTTATGCTTTAGCTGGAGGTACAAGAGAGAGCTTTTAAAAGATATAAACCTGGTATATATGTGGTTTAATTTTAGCAATCTGAATATTGGCCTAAAAACTTTAAGTAAAATTCTAGCATTAAAATCATACCTAGAGACTTAAAAAACCTGGGTATATCCAGCTTGAATTTAAAATATGTCCACCTTCTGAGAGGGATTTTCCTTTGGATGCAAATCAAGTCAGAAGCTGTGCTGCAGGCAGGAGAGTTAGGTATCAGGAGCCAGAAAGCAGAGTTCTTGGACTTCTCCTATCAGTCCCATTTACAGTTACCCCTTTTTTCTGTGACTTAGCCATTGCCTTCTTCAGTTCTTTATGATATGAGCTATTGGCACAGGGAAGGAGGAGTGAAGGGTTTCTCTGGAACTCCCCTGTCTAGTGCTCCACTCTCAAGGAGTGTGTTAGTTCCCTCACCTCTTGTCAGCTCTGGCTAAGGCCACTGACATCCAGTCAGGTGCCTAATAGGTCCTAATTGACATGTAAATACAGTTCTGTTCCCATACACATCTCTAATATATTTTGTTTCCTTCAATGAATTTGTAACAAGAATCAACGTTAATGCTATATGCTGCTTGCAGTCTCCTACATACCTTTCACATAGTAAATATTTGACAAAAATATTTTAGTTTTGGCATCCACACCAAATTTTCCCTAATAATCTTGGTTTCAGAGGAAGAGGTTCCTACTGGGTGAGCAAGGGGGGAGAAGAGGGAGCAAATTTGTGTAGTTTTTATGTCTGAATATCTTACCAATCTCTGGAAAGCCTAGTAATTGGGCCTTCAGCAGAAGTGCTCACACAAAAGCCAGCACTGGTCTGGAGAAGCAAAGTGCAGTACAGTTATAGCTAAGGGCCAAAGTAGCCAGGCAAGCTCAGATTTACATCACTGTGTTCCAGCAGCGCAGCTGCATCAAATTACTCTCTTCAGAACAGGAAGGACTGGAAGCTTGATTACAAGTGCTAGAGAGATGGAGCAACACAATCTCATCTGTACATTGTGTATGAGATCTCTTTTTGCTCTCGGAGAAATTATTAGTGGAAGGAGCTACTCCACATAGGAGAGGTCCTAGTCATCTGCAAACAGATCTGGATGTTTGTTTGTCAATGTGATTGTTCAAAACAGCTGGGATTTTTTCCAACAATGGTGAACTGGAGGCAAAACAATTTTTTGTCTGTCCATGAAGGTTGACGTGTGTCACTCAGCTTTCAGACAACAAATGGTAATAATCCATGCACAGTGCTTCAGGATTTTGTCCCTCCAGCCTCTGACCTGCCTGAGCTGAGTCCTGTATTTCATCTTGATGCAATAACTAAGTGGTCCTTGTGCAGGTGGATGTTCTGGCCTGTAGAACAGCAGGGCCCTTATGTTTTTGTTTTCTAGTAAATTAAACCTCTACCTGAGCCTGCCCCACAATATTTTTTAATTATTTTTTTACTAATTCTTTTTATTTTCATTAATTTTCCATTTTAAGAGTGTATCCCAAAGGACTTTCAAAAGTAATGAGCTAAATATCACTTAGCTATGTTAGCTTAAATGCAAAATATTATACTGGCATAATCAAACTGAATTTGGGCAGTTGAATCTGACTTGATTTTTATTAGACATTGTTTGAATTGTTATTATTTTTGTTAGACTTCTGAGTAATTGCCTAAGATTGATTGTGCAGCATCTGAACTTGAATAAGAACAGAAGACTAAAAATGTACTTTAAAAAATAAATTTAAAAAACTCAAAACATAGGAACACATTGAAATGGGCAGTCTCAGAAACGCTTTGTCCTTTGTATAACTATCAGATATCTGACCATGTGAAACGTGTATGTTTTATTTCTTCTCCCCTCAGTTCCCCTCCCTTTCCCTTTATCTTTTTTCTTTCGTCTTTTCTTGTTCTTTCGTCTTGCTTTCTCTGAAGCTGTGCAGGAAACCACTTTCATCTTTCTACTGAGTCTATTTAAATGTGCTGATTTTCCCCCTTCTCTTTTAGCTTTGGACTCCTCATAACCTTCTGATGAAGCTATACTGGTAGGAATCATCATCATCTGCTGATATATCTGTGCTTGCTTGGTACCTGTTTTACAAGTTTAAGTGGAATATACCAAGGACATGAGACTATCTGCAATCTGTGGAGCTTTGCTATCTGTAGCAGTCACTCTTGCAAAACCTGACAGAGAAGGATACAAGAGCAGTTAACAGGGAAGCCCATGTTGCTTCAACTAAATCATGACTAAACACAACTAAAACTAAGACAGTTCAGTTTTGTGATTGGAGTGGGGACATAAGCAAAGTGCCATGCCAGAGTGCCCATGACTAGTGTCTCATTTCACTGAGTATTGATTTTAAAGGCTGTCATGTTTGGTCTCATACAGAAAATTACTATTTAAATTAGCTGACTTTTTATAAATTCATATTGCAAATATTTTACTAACATTCAACACCCTTTCTCATGCTCCTTTTTTTTTTTTTAAATCCCGTGATTTTTCTATGTCCTGATAATATTTCTCCTACAAAGATGCAGAATTTGCCAAGGCAAAAGAGTTTATTGCTGTGAGTTGGCTATGCTCTGCAGAGCTCTGCACAGTACACCACTGTACTTCATGTACTATAAGCCTTTTAGAGTGGAAATTTACTGTGGTGTCTCACCTTGAGGAGAAAACCAAAACAAACTTACTAGAACAGTAATTTAAAGACTGAACTTTAAAGAGAGGGGAGAGAAATAAACTTCCTACCACTCCTTCTCCTAAATGGTCAGGACCTTGTAAAAATCAATAGGCTGACCTCTTTCTTCCTTTTTTTCTTAAGACTGAAAAAAGTCCAGCTGACACTTCGTGCAAATACTTTTAGCCAGAAACTGTTGTAGGTAGAGCGAGCATGTGTGTGACGTGATGGGGTCAGCGGCCACATCCCACCCCGGAGGGCAGTGAGCTTCATCCTGCCCTGCTGGTGGAGCAGCTCTGGACTGCACATCTGCAGCCAGTGCAGGGTTTCTGGGGCCACCATCTCCATTCTGCTCTCTCAGAGTGCCCATGTGCTTGCATTCTCCTTACTTACCTGAAACATGGGCAGATGTAGCTGGAACTCCCTCGCTGGCTCTGCGGAGCAATTCTGAGAGAGGGAAACATGATCTGTGAGGTGGAATTTCCTGCCTGCTGCACAGACTTACTTTATACACAGATTTTAATGCAATGTTGAATAAAATTTTATAATGCCTCCATTTTCTGATCTCTTCTTTAAAAATTATATATATATATATATGTGTGTGTGTGTGTGTGTATATATATATATGAATAAAGCCAAGATATCCAAAAAATCCGACTCCAAGATTTGGAGCTCGTTTCTATTATAATTAGTACCAGTAGTCTATCCAAAAAACATAACGTGGAAATTTATGGAAGCATTACAAAGACTATAGGGCTTGTCAAAGCCTCAGAACTGACCCAGTTATGGAGTTAAAGCAAAAGTGACAGGAGATGTTGAAATGGGGGGTAAGAAGCAGATGCTTAGGTAAGGAAACTGCAGAACCCAGGAGCAGCCTGGTCAACTGAGAAGACCTAAAATAAGCTTGCCAGCTGTGAGAGGGACTGTGATGCACTGGCATGTCCCTGTGTGGAAAAAGAGATTTTTCTGAGCTTGAAGGATCTTGAACAAGGTGTGCATTCACATCTGTGTATGGCCGGACCTGTACATTTGCCAGCAACTTTTTAAAAACAATTTTCTTAATAAATAGTTCACTGACATTGAAATTCTCCTCAAGAATGTAGCAATAGTGATGCAAGTCACCAGGAGTAATGTGCCAGGGTTGGAATAGTATTTCAGGATGAAATTTTAGGAAGTGAGACTCTTGAATATGGTTATCCAGTGTAAAGGGCGTTTCCTGAGATATATAAGAATAAGATCACTGAATCCAAAGGGAAATTTGAAGCTGGCCTCCTGTGTCTCAGAAAATACTTTACTCATTCAAATATTTGCTGACATGGGAACGACTCCTTTGAGGAAAAAATGTGCAGAACTGTTTTTTGGTTCAGTCTAAAGCAGAATGCAAATAAATAAATAAATAAATAAATATTTCATGTTTGGGACAAGCACGGAGTTGTTTTTATACTCAGTTCATCTGTATGTAATATCACTAATATACTGCCAGTGCATCCTATGGCTGTATGTGAAAAGCATCCTTCTACCAGTCTTGCTAAATAAACAGAAGCAGATTTTGAGATTTTATAGTTTAGAAAAGCTGCAAGGGCTTTTTCCTTACTCTTTACTTCCCCCTAAAAGTTATTAAAATCTAAAGTAGTATATCTGGGCAGAGCACTGTGGCTCAGTCCAGCAAGTACTTTCTTGATACTTTCCAAGTTCTATGCAAGGCTGGCAGAAGTACTTCTTGAATCCACCTGTAGCTTGTAGCACCCAAGTGCTTTGTTTTTCATTGCAAGATTGACATAAACTCTTCTGATCAAACAAACACTTGTGGAAGAAAGATCTGGAAAGCTACTATTTCAGGGAAAAATGACTATTCTATAAAGGTTTCTATTGGAATGTCTGTTACTGTGGCTCTGTGTGTTACTTTTTTAAAAGGATAGGTAAAATAAAATTTTACACATATTTTTAGGTGCTCCCATGAATTAATGTCCAAGTGTAAGACCGAGGTGTTAATAGCCACAAAACAGATGAGCTGTTTGCAGCTTCATGTACTACAGCACCTTCTTGAAAACAATAACAGAGGTGTGGTCTTTTTAAATACTTTTATTCAGAAACTTAAATGAGTGAACCTTTTAAAAGGAAACCACTGAGCAAAATAGCAAACTAGCTTTCCTCACAGGGCAACAGAAAAATATCTACTTTAATAAGAAGCAAATATAAACCACTTATTTTGTTCTTTCATGTCTTATATTGTTTCTGAATGCCAAAAATTACTTAAAAACTGTTTCTTGAAGTAAAAGAAAATATGACATCAGAAGCATCATTCTCATTTCTGATAAAAGCAGCAGCTGCTGGCATTCTGCTGGCTCTTCTTAAATTTATGTTGAGTTCTGTTCATAGCACTGAGGAAAAGGATGTATTTTCAAACAGTAAGAGAGAAGATGTTAGTGCTGCTGTTGTTTATAGTCGCACTAACAGCGGTTTGTGGAAGTAGTCTGTGCGCTGCCTTGGCTTGTTATTGCCATTGGGAGGCTGTGGAATAGTTGTGTGTTGGGAGAAGGATTACTCCAAACCATAATGGATCCCTGGGGGAAAGTTGGACGTTTGTGTAAAGAATGAGAATACGGCTCAAAGTATGTAACAGAGAGAGCTTAGATAATAAACAGTGTACAACCAGTGCAACATTAGAAGTGATAGAATATTTTAAAAAAAATATTTAATATGTATAAAGCTGAGCTCAATAACAATAATAATGAAAAGGTGTTCTTTATTAGAGCATCTCATATACTGTTTATACAGAAGATTTACTTGTTTGTTCTCTGATTAGTTCCTCTGGAGGTTTGGTTTGCTTCGGTTAACTCTTTAGGACTGGGATTATGGGGTTTACTGGCCCAGAATCTGGATTCCCTGGAGGTGAGGAAAGGGAGACACTAACCCAGTGCCAGAGCTGGGAAGATTGTTAATCTTGTTCACTTCCAATTAGTACTGTTTCTGCCTTCCAAACAGGAGATACTCTAAGTCATGCTTTTGGATAAGGCAGTAAAAAGAGAAGAAATAATAGTGTTGTTTTGTAAACGAGCTCTGGATCTGGAAGCATCATTGTGTGTCATGCTACCCAGGGAGCTGCTGTGCAGCAGAGCAAAGCTGTGCATCCACCACTGCATGAGGACTACTCTCTTCCAAATCATTAGGAACTGCTTTTTCCTCAGCTTATTTCCTTAGCAAATCAAATTGTAATTGTGGTTTACAGATGGATGGCATCACTTGTATTTGCCTTCTTGCATTCATAACTATATGTTTGTTCAGCTATAGGGCTGTGGCTGGGCAGCAGGCAGGAAATCTGCCATCCTGCTGTAGCCTGGATCCTTGTTTTGGGCAAGGTGAAAGCTCTGCAATAGGGACAAGGTAACCAATTGCATCTGAACCTGCTCAGCAGGGAGAAGCCTGCAGTGATGTCACTATCCTTGTACCTGACTGCAGCAGAAGTGGAAATGCCTGAGAAGAGCAAGGAGCAACACCTTCACTGCAGAGGTGACAGAGAGAATCCATTCCTATGGACCAGGAAGGGACTGGGTAATTTATTGCAACTTTGGAAACTACCAGAAATTGATGGATAGAGCAAAGACTGGACAGAAGGATCTCTTTTCCAGGTAGCCAGAGAGGACACTTACTTTTGACTGGTATTTCTTTTGTTGAATTTCACGTCTTTCAAGGGATGTTTGTGGTCTTAAAATGTATCTGTAGATACTGGAAGTCCTTTTGGGCACGTTCTTGAGGGCAAACCTTCTGGCAAGTCCAACAAGAGGACACACCACAGCATCACTAACACAGAGACCAATTCCATCAGGTCAGAGCAAGACATCACCTGTTAGCCTTGCAGGACCTTATGTGTAGGACCTACAGTGGAGACACATCCTACTTTTTTTTCAGCATCAACAAGCCTTCTCTGAAGTATCTTTAAATGTAGGTGTAGATCATGTCTGAGTAGTTTAACACACAACCACAAGGCTAGATGATTGTAAGAATCTACTGCTCATCTCGGAAGGGAGCTGTCAGATGTGAGATGATATTTCTCTTACCTAATAAAACTAGAAAAAGTAGGAAGTAGCTACTAGAAGCAGGAAAGTCTGGTGAGGAAGGAAATCACCTGGCCCGTGGGAAAGATAGCATTATGTTTTATTTTGGACTTTTTGATTCAACTGTTGGGTAGTGGTTGAATGAAAACCTTGAAAGGATTCAAGCAGAGATGTTTAACCTTTCCAAGGAGATTTAGAAAAGTTAGCAATCTACAGAGACCATTATTGCAGTAGCACAGGAACTGTGTTACCCTTCAAAAAATGAATTTATGCCCAGAAAGAACTGAAAACTCTGACTTGGAGGGATCAATAAAAAATAAGGTCACAGCTGAATAAAGTTCTCAAAAGTTTCCAGTTCTTACTTGCTCAAACCTCTCACTTGCCTGAGGCCTACTCCATCAGCATTTTTTCAGGATGGTGAAGCTATGAGCAGCATATTGTAAGACAGTTCTGCTGTGATTACACACAAGGAAATGCAGGGCTGTCGGTTGTCAAGACACTGCTAGTATTCTAATTTGAAGTGTCACTCAGACTCCTTGAGTGGTTTGCATTGATATTGAATAAAATTGGAAAGGAAAGAGTTTTGAGAACAGAGAGAATTTGCTCAGTGGGCTGGAAGAGGGAAGATCTCAGGAGACACTGGGTTTAGAGGACCCAGGCCGGCCTTGTAACCCTGAACAGATTTATACAAGCACAATGTCCCTCCACCCTCACCTCCCTAAAACTCTCTTTTTTTCACCAAAGAAATTGCCTGTGCTAGGACTGGAACAGTTTGATTCCCAGTGAATCACATAAAAACTGATTTAGTGAAATGTCCCTTGATCTTATGTGTATTACTGAGACAGGGTTTTTCCACTTGCCTGGGGCTCTCTGAAAAGTCTCAATTGCTTTTTTACCTGAATTCTTTTCTAGCTTATTCTCATAACATTGATTCTTAATGAATCTTTGACATTTATCCTCATATCTTTCCACTTTCCCATTTCTAACTTCCTCTCTTTCCTGAGGTGAAATTTTATCATTTTCTTTACTGGGTAAAAGAGAAAAAAAAAATGGAAGAAGGCTCAATGCTTGGAAGAGTCTAGCAGGTTCTTTTAATTCTTTCTGTTATGACAATATGACAGATTCTTGCACTTTCCTAACTCCCAGTGGAAATACCAGGCTCTGAGGAGACAGAAAGAGGGGTATAAAGACAGAAGGCATTTACTCTTAGCAATGATTTTTCTAATGAGAGTTTTTAGTGGTGACATTAACAAACTGTTCTCCTGAAGAATTTCCTGGGGGCTTCAGTGTCACTACATGCAGCAACAACTAGGTGACAAGCTCTCACTGCCACCACTCACTGAAGAAACAGCATTCTCAGCAGGAGCGGGTCTGCACTCTCATTTTTGGCAGAGGTGGTGAATGTTGAATGAAGAGAGCAGCACAGCAGTTTTCTTCTAGGTGTTTGTTTATATCTTTTGCTTATTATTTTCAGCACATGGGGCATTAGAAAAGAAAGCAGAAAAAGAATAGCCTCATATTGAGAGATTTAAACATTTTTACAAAGCTTAGTTAAACTTCTAAATCTGTACTCTAGACAGTTAAGTCTTGCAGTAGGTAAGATGAAGTGTAGAGAAGTCAGAGGAGTAATCCAAGGTCAGTGACAGAGTCAGAAGCAGCCCCCAGGGGGTTCACTCTGCTCCTATGCTGGTGGTAAATCATTGACAGTAATTCCAGTCTGTCCAGCATATTTCCCCCAGTCTTAGACCAGGGAGAACAGGGAACTTGCTTTGATTTTGAACCATTTTCATCAGGTTTTAGCTTATGATGGTAATTGCTTTATGTAATTAATTATCTTATCATAACCCTTTGTTATCACAACAACTAGGATAGTTGCTGATTTGGCTGAGGAAAGACGAAGATAAGAAAGAAAAGTTAACTCATAAAACAAAGATCCAGATGTGGAAGTGGGCCAACAAGTTGTCACTCTACCTATCTGAAACCTCTTTGCAGGAGCAGCATCAGGAAAACAAATGTTTAAATAAAAAGATGCCAGATTAAGATACTTGGAAAACCTGTTTGTAGAAACCAAGGGCCCAGTGAGTTTGTCAGACATCCTCTCACAACAGTCTGTTGGCAGTCCATTTGCAAAATCAACTCAACAATCTTCATCCTTACACAGATGCACAGACCTTGCGCAGACCCACTGCAGGAGGAAACCCTCCAGCAGTGTCCCACCCTGCCCAGGGGACTGGGGCACAGATATGCACTGGAGTCCTGCAGGAGACAAACTTGTATTTTGGGGACTACCTCTAATTTCAGTTGTGGTATGGGTTTTTTTCTCAAAGAGTTTCCAAGTTCTATTTCTACCCCAATCTTGGAAGTATCAGACCTTCACAGTCTGAGAAACCCATTTTCTGTCTAGCTTTGCTCATGATGCTTATCATGAACTTTAGATTAACAAGTGATTAAAATTGCACTACAGCAAGTATGTAAGTGTACATTTGAATGATGCATGATTACTCTGAGCCAGCAGACATGTACAAATAACTGGCCTTTAAAGTTCATTAGTCAGTTTTATTACAAATAGTGCATTTGCATGATGTTTGTAAATTTATGCACCAGCGGCCAAAAGTGATGACAGCATTCCACTGACTAGGCAAAGCACTTACAAAAAGAACATCCATTATTTGAAATGCCAATGCAAAACATTTGTTTTAATAATTGGTCATAGTGTTTTAGTCCTGGGAGTGAGAGCTGCTTAAACTCTTTAGTTACAGCATGTGTCATAGACAGGCAAAGTCTCCCACCATGCTGAACAACTGCTTCCAAATTGTTTTTATTATTGACTCACCCCCACTCTCAGTATGTCTGATTTAGAAGTACAGAGCTTTTGAACTGAATGTAGTTAGATTTACCTTTTCCTTTGGAGACTGAAGAGCCTCTCTGTGACCGTCAGAGAGGATTTAGCTATATAGTCTATATATATGTGAATCCAATGAGAAGCGAAAGATAACTGGGGAGATTGTAGGGGTTATAATGACATTAGTACTGATTTCTTCATCTCTGGGCTTGATGAGAAGAATAGTGGTGGAGGTAAAGAGGAAAACACCCACTTTGAAGAATAACATGGATTAATCTGTTGGTTAGTAAGACAAACTAAACCCCATCTCCCAGGTATTTTCCTATTTATTACCGTTATTTTTAATCTATGCACATCTACTTTTGCAATTTTAGAAAGTGATCAGAAATATCTTAGTCAATTAAAAGTTAAAGAAGAGATAAGATCCATGTGTGATTACACTGAAGTGCTCCATGTAGGCACCACTTCCCGATAAGGACAGCTTCGGCATACTCTCCATTTCCAGGTCATCTGTGATTCCCAGCTAAGAAGCCATATACTTGGAGATACCAGAACTGACACATTACTGTCAGCTCGAATCTGTTTCCTCATCACTTGCTCATCTCAGCTCCAATGTGAGACAATTAACATACCATGTGCTGCACTCCTCATTAGCCCATACATTTGACAGCGCCCCTGAATGCTGTGCATGACGTGGCTCTTTATGTGCTCGTACACAGCTGCATTAATAAAATCTGAGGAGGCAGGTGTGTGTATGCACATATCTAGAGATATATGCAGGCATGCATGGCAGTTCAGTTCTAAGAATGGTAAACACTCACAGCAGGAACACACCAATGACGGGTGAACCAGAAATGGTTCAGTTCAGAAAAACTTATAAAGACTTGAAGAGTTCTTTGAAAGCAGATTATATGCTCCTAAGATTTCCATTATTTCACTATAATGGAAAGAAATTCTCACATTAGGTTAAAGATCTGGTAGCATTCTGCACTGTGAAAAGAATATCTCACATTATCAAATCAAATACAGCCCTTCCAGTTAAATTGCTTCATTGCTCATGTTCATTAAAATTTGAACTTTAACACAGAAAACTTCCAGCAGCTGGAAACATGAGCTTCAAGAGCAAATTCCTAAACTTGTGAGAATAGCAAAAGCATGGGAGCTACTAGTCTGTGCTACATTTTATTCACTTCTTGCCATATACCACACTGGCTTAATTGTCAGGTACACTAATAGGTAATGGTGGTGTGAAGTGTAACTGCCTCCTGACTGCTCTGCAAAACACTCATCAAACTAAGTGGGTAAAGTGCTGTTGACCACAGGACCACAGGACCACAGGACAGCCAAAAAGCTACTTATTGCTTGAAGTGCTCACTCATCTTTAAGGTAGTTTCTTGCCCATTGGTATCTTGACTAATAACAATGTTAGAAAGAAATTCTTTACTGAGGGTGGAACAGGGTTCCCAGAGAAGCTGTGGATGGCCCATCCCTGGAAGTGTTTAAGGCCGGGCTGGATGGCACAAGTGCTTCAAGTGACAAATGGAGTCTTCGTATCCCGTGTACAGAAATGATGGAAATGTCCTGGGCTGAGCAATGCAGTACTGATGGATCACACTGTGGACAGCTGCACTGTGCTGCCTGCAGTGCATTTTAGATAAGCAGGCTTGATAAATTGATGCTTAAACTTGATGACCATTCAACTCTAATAACAAAGTGGGGTACAGAAAATGAATGCTGTCTCTTTTACAAAAAGAAATGCTTTACTTGGGCATGAGCCATGGCTGTTGTGGCTAGAGGACGACATTACATATTACTGTACATTTTGTGTTTTCACCACAAGGGAACAGATGAGTATCTGAACAGATACAAACACAGCTGAAAAATGCAGGCTTTCATTTCAGATGCTTTGAGTGTATTCACTGTGTAATCATCACAAGTGAGGAAAATCTACTGCCTTTTTTCACCTCATAAGGTTTTCCAGAAGCAAGGAGTTGTTTTAATTGCATGGAAGCTCTTATCATAGGAAAAGATTGGTACAAATACAGTTAATCTTTTCAAGCTAATGTTGAAGTCATCATCTTTTCAGTTATTAACAAAATTCCCTTTGCAAAATTGCTTTTGATGTTTGTGTTTTCATCTTGCTTTTACAGTAAGATGCTCTGCTCACTTAATTCTCTCATGTAGTAGGTGTTTTCTAATCTTAGCTTTCCAGCTAAGGGGGAAAAGACTGTTCTCCAGGTGAAGGATTTTGTCTTGTGAAAGCACAATAAGCATCATAAAATAATTTGTTGCTCTAGATAAATTTTTATCAGGGTTGAATTGAATTGAATTTCTGCCATGTAGATGATTGTTTGCACATTCTTTCTTTGTTTCTTTCTTTTTTAGTGTAAACACTCTCTAAAATGTATCTTCAAGGAATACAGCAGCTATAGGAAGAAAAAGGATTAAAGGGACATGTTTTATTATCCAAAGGTTAGACTGCATTTGGAACACTTTGTGAAGCCTGCATTTTATCATGGAAACATTCTTTTATATACTCTGATCTAAGGAGGTTTTTCACAAAACAGGTCATACTCTGTGCCAGTATACAGCTTATCAAATTTTGGTAGGATGTCCAGAAAGCAAAGGCAATATTAATTAGTAGAAATATGAATAATAAAGTAGCCCATTAAATCCTATTTTCTTTGAAATATTTAGACCACTAGTTGTGGCATTCCTGGTAGATTTGGAGACTGCATTCGCTGTTCAGTAGAAAAGCTTTTTCTCTTCACGTAGACTTCAGTGTAGCAGTAAACCTGCAGTAAATGAAAAACTATTGTTTTAAACATGTTTCAACATGGCCTTTTACAGTTTTTGC